>JAJSOF020000025.1:17405948-17940948 GCA_025594305.2 Periplaneta americana | reverse complement strand
GTCTTAGGAGGGCTGAGTAGTATAAATACAAATAAATGAGATAAGTGTATAAGCTTCAATACATGAAATACAATGTTTTCAAAATTAGTGTATGAATTATTTTTAATCAATACAGGGAGGAATGACAATGTGATGAATGGTGAAAGAGCGTATGGAAAAAAAAGAAGGTCGAGAAGCACGGAAAGAAAATACACATTATTCAAAAAACAAAAATGATAAACATTTTTGTGCGAGATCGTGCGTATTTTCTTGCTTTCCGCACAGAACCAATATGCGATAAGTGTGAAATACCACATTCAGTATTCCCAACGTAACACACATAACAATTTCCCTCTTCTTACCGCTTAAGCGCGACATTCATTTTACTGCTTTAGGCTTTTAACATATTATTTTTAGAGACGTTTAACATAGTAATAATTATAAATTGGAAACTTACCACTGCAATTTCACCTAAATTGCACTGTTAATTATTGTTTTTAAATATTTGCAAAAATTAAGTAAAGTCTACTACTCCACGAAACTTATTGCATTCCTGATACAACTAACATTAAGGAATCCGTGAAAAAATCAACAAGATTCCAGATGCCGATGTTATTACTGCAATATGTTATATAAATAATATTGTTAAAATATTAAAATGAAAAATAAATCATTACATAACCTTACCGTTTGTTTTAAGTTCGCATTTATAGACAGGGGGAAAAAAGACAGACGTATATCACGACCTGCTGGAGTATAGTAAACACAGAAAACATTTTATAGCAACAAAATTGAAGATAGATATTTTGGTTTTCCGAAGTTGGCGTCATTAAACAGAAACCAACATGGCGATTTCATTGCAACTAATTAGAAATTCGCCTTTCAGGTATGTAATAAACGATCTTCGCACAAAAACTACGTTTCGCTTTTTCAATCTTTTCCTCGAACATGAAAACGTCAACATACCGCTCTTGTAACGTATATTACTATTTTGTGTTTTCATTTGAAATTCATGATATAATTGTAAAATTTAGCGACAGAAAATTATTCTGGTTTTACTAGTTGGGTCCCGCGGTCACAATTGTTTACTAGTTACGTCCCGAGTCGTGGGGTAAACAGTACTATTTAAGTCCCGGCTAGGAAAAGGGGTTGTACTAATTGGGTCCCAAAGCATGAAACATTTTCCTTCCCATTTTATGTAGGCTTAGGACTGCCGTAAGTTATGGTTCTGTCAAAAATGTACGTAAGAGAATGCACAATCCCTTTACTGATACTCTCATATCTTCGGCAGAAATTTATAAGACAGTGCCGAGTCTACTGATTGAGTTTGAAATTTTGTCGTTCATCTTCATTCATATAAATTCCTCCTTCATCTGTAGCGTGCATCTGTGGCTGCTGGAAGGTATGCTGTGTCCCTATCCCTTCTGCACGATGGAGCATGTTTCGTTGCACTCCTTGCACTTTACCCATTTCAGCGAGTACTGACGACCACTGATCTAGAGAGTGACATCTCCTAGGAAGAAGACACGGAGCTACAAACATACAGACAGACGAGTGGAAAGATTTGTTGGTCGTTCCGCGGAATAAAAAAAGTGTGATGAAAAGCTGGATTACCTTCATGCCCTGGGACATGGCGTTGCTGGAAATATGTTTTGATAACTCAATATATAGGCTATGTACGAGGATGCTTAAAATGTGAGATAAAAAGATCCCTACACCGGATACCCATCCCGGCGTCGGACAGAATCGTCTCAGATTAAGTCCCAACTCGGTACATAAAAATAATATGTAATAAATAATATAAATAATATAAAATAATATCGGATAATATTCTGAGAGATGTGATCTTTTGAAACGTTGGAATATTTCCAAAATTGAATCATGAATTGCAGAAACTCTACAAATAAAATGTTTCTCAAATTCAAGTTTCGAGATGGTTGTAATATCCATACATATACAACGTGGTGCAGAAATGCCACGGGGCCAGTGCTCAGCGTACATTTCACAGCGAATTGCACGCCACAAACTTCAGGCTATGTGGAATTTTTTAGAAACCAAAAAATCTTTAGTTTGCTTTTCTTTGTTTTTATAGAATCAATGGAATTCGGAGATTTAAATATTCTATTCGCATAATTTTGTATTTTCTGTATTATTTTTAATGCTTTGGCTTGAATATAGGCCTACATTTAAAGTTCTTTATAACACAATAAAATGGACCTTTTCCGTCTTCTTCACCTAAAAATGGTTTTAAAGAAATGAAAAGATTCTTATTGGTGGTGAATTGAAAAAGTTCACATTTCCAGGCAATCAGATTTTTTCCAAAACATATTAAAGAAAAAATTAAAGTTTATTAATATCAAACACTACAACAAATTATTATGCTTCAATAAAATAGTAGTCACTTCAAAAGATCAAGAACGAGCAAGCAAAAGATATATCAGAGATATGGAAAATCCTTTAGAGATGTATAATGATCAACAATTTAAGAGGAGATACCGTTTCGACAAGAACACTGTTGTGAATATTCTGGTGTCTCTCATTTCAATTCACAATACAACCATAAGGCTTACCGATTTCGCCACTGCTGGAAGTACTGGTTGCTTTGAGATTTTATGATACAGCAGCATTTCAAGTAGGTTTAAGTGGCATTTTTTTCGAAAAGTATTCACGTCCCAACAAAGAGTTATTTGCATTTTTGTTTGTATTCTACCCAAGGAATAAGCCGTTAAAATTTGCGTAATCATATCATTTCCACTTTGTTTAGCATAAAAACAACTGAAAAATAAATTAAAATGATTTACTTACAGGAAAATTTCCGAAGTTTGCATTAAACTCAACTGCAATTTTGTTCCATGTCAATTTCTTGTTTTGGAGAGAACAATTATTATCAATTTTTTTTCCGACGATATCTCCATATTTCATAACTAGTTATCTTAGCTCACTTCTTTCTTTTCTGTAAAATGCTTTCTGGACATCTTGTATAATTTTTAGCTCTATAATATTTACTTCTTTATTTGTGTATGACAATAATGCCGATTTAACAATTTGAAGGCGCTGGAAAATAATTGAATGTAGGAAAGCGCTCACGTCTAGCCATGTTGCCATATTTCTTTCGATGTCAAGGGAATGCTCAGGGCATATGAATGAGTAGCGTCTCTGCAATAGCCTACGATCTGAAATAAGTGCTAAGGAAATGCTCATTACTTAAGTGTTTCCTCATTTTATAAGTCACGACTATGAATTCGACCCCTAGCGACGCTTTGGTATTATCAAAGAATCAAGTGTTCATATCGGAGCGACGAGGACGCGGGAAGCGAACATTTTGATTTATCAGTAGAAGATATTCTATGTATCCACTTAATGAAAGAAGATATAGAGGAAATATCAGCTGCTAGGTTCAAGGTTAATATAACTTAAATACGTACAAAATTAAACCCGTTTCTCATCCCAAAGGTAGTATAAATTCATTGTGTTGTGATTGGTTCTTATGATCACATAACATATGACCAATAAATGCACAACTGATCAATTTGCCAATATCTACAATAATTAATTTAATATGCCGAAATAATAATAAATCGATTAATATTCGGATATATTGACAACCACCGGTAATTATACAGATTAATATTATCTTAATCAGAGATCATATAAACGACAAGAGCGAAGAAAATGGTACTTATCTTTTTCGTCGCTTTTATCGTGTATCTTCGCTTTTATCGTTACTCCAATATGCACACCTCAATGACAATGCATGCTTCAATTCTCTCTGATATAGCATCGCTGCTTCTTTTATCGTTTATCGTCGCTCCAACGTGTACGTACCCTTAAACATAAAGGAAACTAGAGAAATAAGCGTTCTAAATGAGGAAAAATTAGGGTACGTACACGTTGGAGCAACGATAAACGATAAAAGAAACGATCTAGCGACGCTTTGGTATTATAAAAGAATCATGTGTTCATATCGGAGCAACGAGGACGCGAGAAGAGAACATTTTGATTTATCAGTAGAAGATATTCTATGCATCCGCTTAATGAAATAAGATATATAGGAAATATCAGCTGCTAAGTTCAAGGTTAATATAACTTAAATACGTACAAAATTAAACCCGTTTCTCATCCCAAAGATAGTATAAATTCATTGTGTTGTGATTGGTTCTTGTGATCACATAACATGTAACCAATAAATACACAACTGATCAATTTGTCAATATCTACAATAATTAATTTAATATGCCGAAATAATAATAAATCGATTAATATTCGGATATATTGACAACCACCGGTAATTATACAGATTAATATTATCTTAATCAGAGATCATATAAACGACAAGAGCGAAGAAAATGGTACTTTTCTTTTTCGTCGCTTTTATCGTGTATCTTCGCTTTTATCGTTACTCCAATATGCACACCTCAATAACAATGCATGCTTCAATTCTCTCTGATATAGCATCGCTGCTTCTTTTATCGTTTATCGTCGCTCCAACGTGTACGTACCCTTAAACATAAAGGAAACTAGAGAAATAAGCGTTCTAAATGAGGAAAAATTAGACGAGCTGGAAACGGCCTTAGAAAGAGGTCCAAGAACATCGTTGCCTCGTTTAGCATTTCAGTGATTGTGATTTCAAAAATTTCGGCAGGCGAAATTCGTCAAATGTTTAATAACGTGTTCAAAAGGTGCCAGGCTTCTGTAGCAGCAGAGGGACGTCATTTTGAGCACCTTCTGTAAATAAAGTTAAGCTTAATCTAGTCACATTACTTGTTAGTTAGTTTACGCACAACTCAGGGGAGACAAGCCCGGCCATGATGCGGCAACTGTGCTAGGCATATGTGGTAGACGGGAGATGTAGGCAGGCGATTGCGTCGAACGTAATGAACCCTGTACTCATTAGAAATAATCAAATGGTACTCACCATTACATACGCAGATCGAAGTGTTTATCCTTTTTCTTAAGGATTAGGAGCTATAAAAGTTTTTTTACCTGTAAGTGATTTTAACGGCTGGAAAAAACGAAAGATATTGGAAATTAATATCACGTTATGATTTGACACTTAATAATCATACTTAAAAGTCTCACCTGCATAATTTTTGAAAATATTGTCACAGAGAATATTCATAAAAAATGAAGCAACTACAGTGAAATGAATTGGTTCTATAAACAACAAATACTGTAACCATAGGAAGTCGTAGTTAGTATAGCGATTCTTTACACCAGCTCTAATTTCTGTTGCAGTCACGGTAGATTCAAAATTGATTTTTAAATTGCTGTATTTTAGTTATTGCAGGGCCTGTAGTAAAATATGTCATGTGACTAGAGTTCCAAGTACAAAAATGCAAAATTTATACCCCTTGTTAAAAAAAAGTTGTATATTATATTTTTAATATTCATGATTAATTTTGTAGAAATTTAAGTTTCAATCATTCAGTGTTCTGCCCAAGAGCAGTTCTTTTACTGGAAACCCAGCTTTCTCCAGTCTTTCCAATTTCTACCTTCGTCACGATCCACATATCTTACTGTCATCTATCATCTGATATGTTTTTCTGCACTAAACTTTTCTCCAGTTCTCCATTCACTCCAGTGCTTCCTTCAGGTGGCAGTTTCTTTTCAGCCAGTGACCCATACAATTCCCTTTTATCTTCCCGATCAGTTTCAGCATCATTCTTTCTTCATTCACTCTATCCAGCTCAGTTTCATTTCATATTCTATATGCCCATTTCACACCCTCCGTTCTTCTCCATATCCACATTTCAAATTCTTCTAGTCTTTTCTCTTCTCTCTTCGTCGTAATGCCAACGTTTCAGCCCCATACAATGCACACTCCACGCAAAGCACTTCACTAGTCTCTTCCTTAGTTCTTTTTCCGGAGGTCCGCAGAATATGCTCCAGTTTATTTAAAATCTTCCTTTATCATTGCTATCCTTCTTTTGATTCCCTGACAGCAGCTCATGTTACTGCTACTGTGTCATGACGTCACTGTTGTGAGTCAGCGATTTGAAGCGAGTTTCAGCTTTTATGTCAGAGAAGTTGCCTATTAATCAAAGCGTTCAATCTGAACTTGAGAATGTGTACGGTATAACTTGAACGTCGAACAGATGGCGGTCTGTACTGTCTGTGTACTACCATAACCTCTTTCGAACTGTGTTTTGCGCGGGCTAGTCGTACGCAGGGTATTTGTTATCATCGATTGCGTACGGCAACATTCCACAATACAAATCAAATGCTCCGTGTCCATGTTCACCGTCGAAGTTAATGTCAACAAATACGTAAGTAATCGTCTTAACCCTCTCCACATATCCCGACAGTAAGAAAGAAAACTCACCTCAGTACGTGTTTCTAAATAGTTCACATTCCTGCCACTACCGGCGTTACCGTACGTATCGGTAAGTACTCTTCGGAATGAACGCCGTACTTGCTAGGCAACTTCTCTTCTGTGGAAGTGTAGGAAGATTGAATTCTCTAGGCTCATCGACTAGCCACATGACGGCATACAGCGAGCCATGACACACTTTGAAATGAACATCCAGTATTGTTAATATTAGAATATAATTGTTATTATTATTATTATTATTATTATTATTATTATTATTATTATTATTATTATTATTATTATTATTACGGCAACATTCCACAATACAAATCAAATGCTCCGTGTCATGTTCACCGTTGAAGTTAATGTCAACAAATACGTAAGTAATCGTCTTAATCCTCTCCCCATATCCCGACAGTAAGAAAAAACCCACCTCAGTACATGTTTCCAAACAGTTCACATTCCTGCCACTACCGGCGTTACCGTACGTATCGGTAAGTACTCTTCAGAATGAACGCCGTACTTGCTAGGCAACTTCTCTGGCACATAGGTAATACACCTCTGCGGAAGTGTAGGAAGATTGAATTCTCTAGGCTCATCGACTAGCCACATGACGACATACAGCGAGCCATGACACACTTTGAAATGAACACTCAGTATTGTTAATATTAGACTATAATTGTTATTATTGTTATTATTATTATTATTATTATTATTATTATTATTATTATTATTATTATTATTATTATTATTAAATTTTTTCACAGCACTAATATGGATCGCGTACAGGCAGTATCCCCCATCGGAAGACAGTCTGAAACTTCTAAAGCCGCTCTCAAGAAGACGGGTTTCAATCTGGAGGACTTCGGCGTGAACTACGAGTAAGAGAATGGCTTACCACTTCCTACCAAACTCACATTTACAGTAAGTATTCTCCTCGAAAGTGATGTCAAATTAATGAAGTAGAATGTATACACTACACTGCACACCAGCGCTTTGCAACCTTCTTCAAGGTGTGGCGCTCTGCAGTGTACAGGTAACTTAAAATCTATAGGCACACTCGTACAGTATAACTCAGTATTTCTCAAACTGGGGGAGGATTTTGATGGTTTTAGGAGGGAACGAGGTCTATAAATACAAATAAGTGAGATAAATGTATGTGCTTTAATACATGAAATGAAATGTTTGCGGTTTTAATATGTATATGAATTATTTTTGATTCAAGTCGGTATTGAAGTTATAATTTAAATTCTGTTATTTTTTAGCGATATAAATAATATTCATGTTGTCATTTCTATTCTGTTATCGTTCTTTAGCGATATAAATAATATTCAAGTTATCGTTTATTTTCTGTAATCGTTCTTTAGCGATATAAATAATATTAAAGTTATTGTTTCGTTTTCTGTTATCGTTCTTTAGCGACATAAATGAATCACATTATTGAGAGGCCCCACAATTCCATTTTTTACAAAAAATGAATTATATATGATTTCGTATTATAAACATGTAGACTTATTATATTCTGAAGACAAACATCCACATATTGCCATGAACATTCATTTTAATTAAAGTGTTAAGAAAAATATATGAGCACAAATCGAGGACCTGAGATGTTTTTTTGTACCTCCTGAAAAGTTTAGTTTTCTAGACATGTGGAGTTTCTCAATATTCTGGTTCAAATAATATTAAAATTATCATTTATATCCCAGACACATTACACTATTGATCAACACGAAATATACAGACACATAAAAACACATCCAAATGAAATTCTCAACACACATCTCAGTTTCAGAACACACACACTCTTTGACTCCACATTAGACTACACAAACATACCCCCACAGAAAACAAAACAAAAGGCGCCAAGACCAGCAACAACTAGTTCTGAAGATGGCCAATTGCATGCCGAAACATGTTAACAAGATAATATAAAATTTAACACGTGAAAAACACATAATATATTTCATACTTTATTAAGGAGATGATCTAGAGAGTTTAAATTGAGTTTTAATACTTTCCCCATGTTTGACTACAGTGATTAGTTTTAATAATATTGGGTAATGTAATTCACTTGATTTTCATTGTATATAAACAATTTAAAATGAGCAAAGAAAAAAGATAACATTCGACCCTGAATAAACAAGACTGTTGTTTCTAATATTCCTACGTTATAATTGATAACTTTGATCGCTTGTGTTTGTCATGGTCCTTATCGTGGTCTTGCTCCTTATTGTCATTATTTATTTATTTAAATTTAAATATACAGAATAAAGAATATAATTACAAACAAACAAGAGAAATAGAAATAAAATAATACAAACAATATAAAACAGGAGATAGTATTAACAAAATTTGAGACCGAATGAGCAGCGCTCGTGTTCGGTCGCAGTTCAGATATAATATTAATAGGCCTATAAGAGAATATAAAATAAAATAAAATAGGAAATAGAATTAAAATTACAGTTACAGAAATTATATAATACAATATTAATACAAGGGAAATATAGAAAATAAAAAAATAATAATAAAAATAAATAAGTAAAATGAAATAGGAACTAAAATTTAAATTACAGCGGCAATGGAATTATATAATGTAATATTAACACTAGAGAAGAATAATATCGCACGTGAAAAGTATGACTATATATACTGTATATTTCAGAATTATAGAATACAAATATAATATAGGTTGATTAATTCATACACATAGGCTATAAATTTATATAATCAAATTGAAGATATTAACACGTTTCTGATTTTCTTGTTATATGTTAGTGGGTTACATGTTAGAAGTTCTGGGTGTAATTTAGTTAAAGAATTGCACAACCGAGGGCCAAAATTAATGCTATCCTTTAGACCAGCAGATGTGAGACATTTAGGTTCTACTAATGTTAAATTAATATTTCGTCTTGTGTCATAATTATGTGTCTGTAATACAAACTTATTACGATTTTTATGATAAAATTTTAAAAGCGTATATTTATAAATTTGTTCAATATTAAATACATTAAATTCAGAATAAATTAATTTAGTTGGATAATCGAAACGTTTCTTCAAACAAATTTTAATTATTCGTTTTTGTAGTAAATTTAAAGGACTAAGATTAATTTTTGTACTTCCACCCCAAACAATTATACCATATTGAATGATAGACTGAATAATGGCCAAATAAACATTTCGTAGAACTCTAATGGGTAATTTGGATTTTGTTCTTATCGTGGTCCTTTTGTGGCTCTTGTTTATTTTTATTTACAATTGAATTTTAAATATAAAGAATACAGAATATAATTACAAACAAGAGAAATAAAAATAAAATAATAGAATCAATATAAAAAAGGAGATACAGTAATATTAACAAAATTGTGATCTATATCATGGTCCAAGTCGTGAACCTTATCATAATACGTGTAGTCTATGTCGTGATCCTTATCGTGGTCCTAATTGTGATCCTTATTGTTGCGCTTATCATGGTCTATGTCGTGATACTTTTCATGTGCTTGTCGTTGTGCCAACAGCGAATTGCGCGATGGCATTAAAATGGTTGGAAATTTTGCTGCAGTACGCACTTTGCCGGGAAGATCTCAGGACAACCGTTGTAGACATTACCACAACGAAGTTGAAACTCTTGCACACGTCCTGGGATTCTGTCCGCACGGCGAAGCTCTGCGAAACCCTAGACATCAACAAGTACGATCAATTATAGCCACTGCCATTAAAGATGCCGATTACAACACATTTGAAGAAGTACATGGTCTCTCCGTCACTGGCACTACACGACACATAGATATAATAGCTTTCAAGGACTCTACAAGATCTGGATTCGTAATTGAGCCCGCTGTGCTTTTGGAAACGAATGAGGAACAATCGGCAGAAGTGGTTAAAAAAAGGGATATATCTGCATTTCCACCATTCCCTACTACATCCAAAATACTGGCTAAAAGAGCTTGAAGTAATCGGACTTCTGGTTAGAGCAAGAGGTACCGCTACTCTCTTCATGAAAGATGTGTTTAAGAGGCTTGGAATACCTACATCTATTATTCCGATTGTCACTTTAGCTGCATTGAAAGTATCAATTGCGCTACTAAAGCATCACCTATATTCGAAAAGAATCTAAGTTCATTAGCACTCTTTACGACCAATCCATCGATCTGGTAGGTGTTGATATAGCAAAATTGGCTAATGTCACAACTCCGGATGAGGGGGAACCCGGGTTCAATTTCCAGCAATACGAAGCCTCTTCACATTGGCATACGGATGCCAGAGGTACCTACTTAAGTTAAATGTTTCAGTTCCAATGGGGAATATTTTGAAAAACAATCAAAACAATAATTGCTGTATCTGTTTCAATAAATCTTTCCATTAAATTGTGCTTCCTTTCTGTAAACGGGCCAAGGGTAAATTACTTTCTGGGCTACCTGTAATTGCGGTCGAGTGTCCAAAATTTATATAAGCACTTGTTTTGACATTATTAACATGGCGGAAGAAAATAGTAATATACGTTACAAGAGCGGTATGTTGACGTTTTCATGGTCGAGGAAAAGATTGAAAAAGCGAAACGTAGTTGAGCTTTTTTAATTTCCGAGAACATGAAAACAAACATACCGCTCGTGTATCGTACATTATTTTGTGCGAAGATCGTTTATTACATACCTGAAAGACGAATTTCTAATTAGTTGCAATGAAATTTCCATGTTGGTTTCTGTTTAATGACGCCAACTTCGGAACACCAAAATATCTTTCATCAACATTGTTGCTATAAAATGTCTTCTGTGTTTACTATATTCCAGCAGGTCGTGATATACATCTGTCTTTTTTTTCCCCAATCTATAAATGCGAACTTAAAACAAACGGTAAGGTTATGTAATGATTTATTTTTAATTTTAATATTTTAACAATATTATTTATATAACATATTGCAGTAATAACATCGGCATCTGGAATCTTGTTGATTTTTTCACGGCTTCCTTAATGTTACTTGTATCAGGAATGCAATAAGTTTCGTGGAGTAGTAGACTTTACTTAATTTTTGTAAATATTTAAAAACAATAATTAACATTGCAATTTAGGTGAAATTGCAGTGGTAAGTTTCCAATTTATAATTATTACTATGTTAAACATCTCTAAAAATAATATGTTAAAAGCCTAAAGCAGTAAAATGAATATGGCGCTTAAGCGGTAAGAAGAGGGGAATTGTTATGTGTGTTACGTTGGGAATACTGAATGTGGTATTTCACACTTACCGCGTATTGGTTCTGTGCGGAAAACAAGCAAATACGCACGATCTCGCACAAAAAAATTATCTGCTCTCATGAAAATGATTGCTTTGTCAGACGTGCCGGTATTTATGTGAATGAATTATCACGTCACGTTAACTATGTTTAATAAGTAAGGAGACCAATAAGTCAAGACTCAGACGATTCAGGAAGCAGTGAAATAATTTTTTTAAACGTAAATAATTACAGTATTTAATGGTTCATGTCACGTTTATATTGTCTGAAGACTCTCAAGGCTCAGACGTTTCAGAAAACAGTGAAATAAATTTTATTTCACATAGATATAACATTTGTTGATGCAAGAACAACATATGTCTGGAACGCTACAAGCTACGAAATCTGCAAGATAATCTGCAATGTTATGTAATATCTAAAGATGTAGCGATGTATTAGAATGAGAAAAGAGATAACTAAGATTCGCAATAAGTATCTTGCAATTATTCATATTGTGGATTTTGTTACGACCAGTCAAATACTAAAGAAATTGAATATTTTTTTTTGTCCCCTAAAAAGAGACCTCAATATGTTGGGTAACTGCCCTTTTTAAAGGGTAACCATTAAAAGATTCAGTGTACAGATTAGTGAATAAAAAGACAATTTAATTTCTTAATTAAAGATTGAAGTACAGTAGGTATTTAAGTTCGAGGACACAGAAAATACGGAAGACTAGCGGATACTTGGAGGAAAGAAATACGTCCAACATTGAGGGAGAGGATATTGATGAAAATTTGTGATTTTATAGACAATAATGGAGAAGAATTATTAAATATACATACAATTGTAATGAATGTAATCATGGGCTCCGGAAAAAAGTACTAACATTGTAAAATCGGATATACATACATACATACATACATATATACATACACACACAGTGGGGCCAAAAGAAGGCACAAAATTTAAATGGTTATATTACAGTAGCTAATGATTTCACTTGAAAGTTTATTTCACAGGAAAATTTCACAGTCCTTTTTTTATATATATAGTCTGCATGCTCCATTACTGTGGAGTAATACTACATGCATTGGTTTAACTTAAACTATGTTCATATAATTACTTTATATTGTTCTAAGAGTTGCTTTATAGGCAATATAGATGGATGAATTTTGTACTTTTCTTTCATTGTAATTTGTCAAACTGTATATTGTTAGTAAATTTGATCAAGTTCTTTTGGTATTTGTTCACTAGTTTGTCTTTATTCACTGGCCAGTTTTCAGACTTTAGAACTGCTGCTTTCAGAATGTCTCTTTCTCTCTCAAGTAATTTACAATTGTATAACAAATGATCTATCGTTTGTTCGTCATTGTTGCATGGACATAATGGGCTATCTATAATTTTATATTTATGTAGATAAGATTTTATATTTCCGTGACCTGTTATTATAGTTGTGAAGTTTGGGGTTATGTTAAGTTTCAATTTTAACCGATCGTTTATATTTGGGAAGAAAGATTTTGTGATTTGTCCTTTTGCTGTGTTGTCACATTCGTTTTGCCACTTCACTAAACTGAGAGTGTGTATTTCACCTTTCACTGCACTTTTTGGTGTCTTGCTGTAGCTCTCTGGAATATCCTCGGAGCGTGCTGCCTCATTCGCAAGTTGATCTGCTAATTCATTCCCCTCGTGTCCAGCGTGGGCCTTAATCCAGTTGAATTCTATTTTCCACTTCTTCCTCTCCGCTTCCTTCACTTCTCTTCTGATTTCTTCTATAAGATGCGTGTGATTTGCTTGATTTCTAAGGGAGTCTAATGTTATCCTGCTGTCTGTAAATATTGAAATATTTTGCTGTTGACTTTCCAGAGTCTGTACATGTTGAAATAGCTTTTAGTATGGCTAGTTGTTCAGCCTGATTGTTGGAACATTTGCCATTCAGCCTGTATTTCAGCGGTTTCTTCCAGGTTGCCTTCTTTGAATATAGCTACTCCTGCTCCAACACCGAGTTCACCTTTGCTCCCATCTGTGAAGATTTTAATTATATTATATTCGTTGTCCTCTTTTCCTTCTCTGACTTTTACGTGGTCAGCTGGATGCTGCCAATATTTTAACTCCATATCATGGTCAATCTGATTCCTGTTCTCGTGGCCATGTTGGTTTCTGCTTCTTTTGACAACTCGGTAATACTCTGCTGTCGCCTCTATTTGGATGTTTATTGGGATTATTCCCGTTATCACGCACAATGCATCATTGGATACAGTTCGGTATGCCTTTGCTATTTTTATATTTATGAGCCTTTGTATTCTAATAATCTTAGTTTTATAGAATTTATTGTCCATTATTCTTTTCCACACTGGGGCTCCATATAAAATTAGTGGCAATATTCCTCCTTTGTAAATAGTTTTCAGAGCTTCGTGCTTTAAACCCCATGTTAGTTTGGCTGTTTTTGAGAGCGTGAATATTAATTTTGTACACTTTTCTGCTACATAATTGATATGGTTTCTAAAGGTTAGTTTATTATCAAATATTATTCCCAGATATTTTATGGCGTTGACTTGCTCTAGAGGTTTGTAATTAAGTTAAATCTGTATATCCTTTCTTTCTCTTCGTTTCCTTCTGACAGCAGCATTACCTTAGATTTACATTCATTGAACCTTAGTTTGTTGTTTTTAGCCCAATTTGTTATTTTGTTCATTTCTATATTCATATAGTTTTCAGCTTCTGCAATAGATTCTCCTTTGGTCAATATTAATAGGTCGTCGGCAAAGGCTATTGCTTTTGAATGTGTTGTGAACTTTAGGCTGAGTAGTGAATTATATAGCAGATTCCAAAAACCAGGCCCGCAGCTTGATCCTTGGGGGCATCCTTTTGTGACATTTCTTTCGACTCTGATGTTGTTGTTTGACAGTACTGCATACCTTTGACTGAAATATCCTTTACTGAGATGATACAAATTTCTTGGACATTCTGTATCTTTCAAATTCTTTAGGATGCTTGGCCACCAAGCTGCGTCGAAAGCTTTCTCAACGTCAAGACTTGCCATTATTACTACGTTCCTTTTTTCTAATTCCGGTTCTATAAAGTTTTTTGCTTCCATTGTTGCATCTATCGTATTCTTCTGTGGTATAATCCCATATTGATTTTGTTTCAGTATGTCATTTGTGTGCAGATGGTAATTTATTCTATTAATGAGGAGTTTTTCTAAAGCTTTTCCTCCAAAATTTAGTAAGCTTATGGGTCGATACTTGGATGGATGCATGTCGGTTTCCTTCCCGGGTTTCGTTATTAGAATTAGATTTGCTGTTTTCCATATTTTTGGAAAGCATCCTCTGCTTAAGAATTCATTATATATTGTCGTTAGAGTATCAGAAAAGATTTTGAACGTACGTAGAAGTATTTCTCTAGTAATTCCATCTAGGCCTGGTGCTTTCTTGCTGTTGAAGCTTTCAATCGTTTTTCTTATTTCATCTGCCGTAAATTCTCTATCATCGTTAGTATTAATTGGTTCGTCTATCTCCTTTCTAATGTTTTGGTGTTGTTCGTTGTCATCTTCCTCTTTATCCTCTGTGATTAGGTGATCGAGAATTTGATTCATTGTGTCAATTAGATTTGTTGTTTCTGTGCCGTCAGATTTTTGCAGTGTAGTCATAGTGCTATTGGTTCGGAGTTTTCCAGTTGCCAATTTATATATTTGTGACCATGGATTAATTGATGCTTTTACATTACAGAATTCTTTCCAAGAGCTGATTTTTTCTTTTCTAATTTCAAGCTGATATTTTCTCTTCTCTTCGAAATATGTACGTTTCCTGGTTTCCCGTAGTTCCTCGTTGTTCTTAGTTCTTTGATATAATCTTCTTAGAGCGTTCACCCTTTTCCTGTTTATTGTGAGTGTTTGAGTCCACCACGGGACTGATTTCCTATTTGCCTTGATGTTTGCTGTATTTTTCACAGTCCTTGTAGACCGGGAAAGTACTGTAGCCTAATATTTAATTTTTTACCATATATTAAACATTATTTTTTATTTTTTGTAAGGCAGTGCAAAATCGATCGTTTATGCCGAACTAAGCATTAAGGCTGGTTCACAATAAACCGGAAACGAGAATCGGAACGAAAACGAAAACGGAAAAATTGTTAAAATGTATACATTTAAATGTGAGATTCACAATTAACGAAAAGCTTGCCGGAGCCCGAGATCGGGAACGGAGAGTTGGCCAAGTTTCAACTTTGGCGTTCACGTTTCCGATCACAGCCCACTAGATTCATTCTATTGCCATCTAAAAGCTATTTTGTCGTCGTATATTTTGTAGCAAGAAGACCGTGACATAACCTGTGCATTATTTTGTTCTGTGCTGTGCATCATGGAGCAAGTTTTATTTGATGATATTCTAATATTGAATGTTGAGGAAAATCCTCACGTTTACGATAAGCGGCGCGCCTCGTATAACGATGAGAAAATGAAGGAGAATACGTGGGTTTCAATAGCTGCATCTTTGAACACCGATCGGAAGCGAATCATATTTTATTACTGTATTGGTTGTATTACACACTACATATTCATGCTTCAATTCAATAACTACTGTTGTGTTCTTCTCTAATTATTTTACGTTTTGGTAGACTTAAAATAGGTTGTGATAATAAAGATGCATGGGCATATTTATAGTCCCGTACCTAATGAAATGTTGAAATTTCGAAGTTCGTTAACCTGCGTTTATGTTGGCTGCCTTGTGCTCATGAGAGAACGCCATTGGTCAATTATACACAAATAACATCAGAATGCGTAATATCGACTTTACACATCGTTATTGACATACATATCGATATGCATAGTCGTCTAATTTCTCGGTTTATTGTGAATAAAAAATATTCATATTAACGTCCTCTGCTTCTCGTTTTCATTCTGGTTCTCGTTCTCGCTTTATTGTGAACCAGCCTTTATGGTCTTACGAGTTCAGCAGGCCAAGCTGTTTGTTGTGCTATCATCATTTGTTTTCTTCCGTTTTGAGTTCTCATTTTGTGAATAATGGGTCTCTTAACTAAAGAAACATTTGCACCAATATGATAATTTATCTGCCCGTCAAATTGTAAGGCACTACACTCAGCGAGAATGGTCTGTACCAGGTAATTCAATTCTTTAAAGAAATTTCCTTGTATAATATGATTTGTAAAATTTATACTGTTCATAAACTCTGTTCATTATTTTTTTGTTTATTTATTTATTTATTTTTTTACCTCTAGATACATTGTAATATATTGTGTACCTTGTTTGTAATCTTCATTGCTTGTCTTGTATTGTTCTGTATATGAATTATGCGACCTAAAATAAAGAAAAAGCGCAACAGTAAGGATCATAATAAGGACCACGATAAGGATTACCACATGTAGTACACTGATCGCGATAAGGACCACAATATGGATCACAGGGCTACAAGAACCACCATAAGAACCAACACCATAATAAGGATCAAGACTACGATAAGGACCATGACAAAGACAACAGAAAGAACGATAAGAGCCATTACAATAAACAGAACCGTGATAAGGACGACGAAAAGACAACAAGGATCATGATAAGGAACATAACAAAGACAAACAAGGACCGCTAAGACTATAAGTGTCACGAAAAGGACAAAGACAAGGGGCCGTAAGAATAAAGTTGAGCATATCCTTTTACTCTACTATTTTGAAGGTTGTGCTTCAGATTTTAATAATAAAATGCAGAGCAAAACCTTCTGCTCTTGATGACGCAATAGGAAAAGAGCACTTGCTTCACAGGAAGAAGCATTTGCTTGGAGCGCAACCTTTTGCTTCAGAATTAGAAAAAATGTAAGAATAAATTGAAGCATATCCTTCGATTCCGAAGCATATCCTTCTAAAAAGTGAAGTCTGGTCAGGAGCAGACTCATCTCTGTAGTTTACTGATCTGGTTGAATTACCAGTCGCATTACGACGTGAAAAATACTACAAATTACGTTGGTGTACAATTAGGGAGCAGTATAACAGTTTATATACACTTAATGAAGAAAATATCCAATGGATTACATCACATTTTCTGGAGGAAACACAGGAGATAAGAGGAGGGGCCCAAGTGCTAGCATACTGTCTACAATCTCGGATTCAATCCTCGGCAAGGTCGTGTTAGAATTTGTGGTGGACAAATCAGACGTTGCAAAGAGTTTCCTCGGGATACTCCCGTTTCCCTGCAACATTCCATTTCATCTATTATCTGCAATAGTAAAAATAGGTTAGAGTGAATTCTTGGGAGTAGTACGGGTTTCCGATGCTGATATAGGAAGGGCTTGGAGCTCCGGCCGCTGGGGTTTATCGTCGCGAAACGGGGCCTGGCTGTATCTCGGGCTGAGACAGAATGGCCAACCTGTCAGTGTCAGATTCACGAATGCCACTCAGGCCACCTGTCGGATTTGGACAATCATCATACAGGGCGCACAATGGACCAGCCATCCTTGGAAATAAAGATGAAGATTTTTTTTTTTTTTTGCGGTTCATGGTCGATCGGAGATTCCATTCAGATATTGCAGAAGAGATGGGTATACATCGGACCACTATGAGTAAAACTATTATTAATGTATTTAAATATAACGGAAAAAGCGAACAAATGGCTCAAGTTGTCACCATCATTACAAGATATAAACCTGAATAGTATAGAAATTAAATTTTCCGAGTGTAAGCAGTGTATTAGACTGCACTCGTGCGTATTGCTAAACATGCATAGCATAGTGATATGGTGATAAAATTATGAGTATGTTGCGAGCTACATGCAAAGCAAAAGAATGCTTTACTAGTGTTGCAGTTGGCCAGGGTCCGTTCTTGACTGTAGAATAAGGAAAAATTCATCAGTTCGTGATGTGTTCAGTGGATTTAAAAATACTTGTCCTATTGAGTGACGGCTTCGAACCATGGCTCTTGGTATCATATCGAAATCGGATTTTTAAATAAAGAGACAGTTATTTATAACAGAACGTTCCTTTGGCCAACTATGAAGCAGGTTTCCCATTCTACAATACGCCTGTACAATGCTGCCTCAAACATCCCAACAGTCATATTGTTTGTTGCTTTATGTTGCACAATGTAAGCTAGCGAAGTACCTATATGATCATAATTATGACTTTGCAGACAATATATAGGATTTAAATGAAGATCAAAATACTGTAGAGCAAGAGGAACCTGCCACTGGAAGGACTTCAGATACATTCACGTCACTGCATTGGTATAATTTTTCTACTCGTATTTTATTGATGCACACAGATTAACGTAGAAACTTTAATTAACTATCAGTATTTCTTATAGTAGGCTTAATTATAATATTTAATAATGCTGTTATGGGTACTTCAAAGACGCATGTTAAGAGGAATTTATTAGTATGCCGAATTTTCTTACAATAATTTTTATCATTTTCTGAAATGCTACCTCTTTTTTTTTCTTTTTACTTCTGGAACTTGTCACTTTTTCTAATATTCCAGGATGTGTAGCTAAAAATATAATTGTACTTTCAAGGGGCACAAAGCTACCGCTGTCTGAATCGGAAGATGCAGTTTTAACCACGTGGAATCCTTATTTAGTTGTGATTGAAATGTAAAGTAAAAGTAAATCCATGGCTTAACAGCCCTGAAGGGCCAAGACCGACCAGCCGGCTGCTGGCCTCACGTTCACATGCCGAAGTAGAGGTGGACGATCATCCAACCAGAATGGAGGTATCGTGTGGTTAGCACGATGATCCCCCAGCCGTCATAACTGGTTTGCGAAACCGGATTTTCGCTACCTATCGTAGCTCCCCAAGTACATCACGATGCTGGGTGGGTACCGGACCCATACACTGGCCGAAATTTCATGAGAAAATTCCTTCCCTCACGGGGACTCGAACCAGCGTGCATTCCGTAACGCGAGTCCTAGGCAAGATGCCTTAGACCACGACGCCACGGTGCGGGACTGTGATTGAAATGAGTGTGGTTTATTAGCATCAGAAGGAAACTTGCTTTGTCATTGGGATGCCTACCATTGCTGCTTATCGCATTTCTTTATGAAACCGAACACCCGCACTCAGCTGACAAAGAGCGCCGACAAATACACAGTACTGCAACGTGAAACGACACAACAACATTCGTGAGCACATGCTCCTGTCTTAGAAGCATAAGGTCGAAGGATAAGGTAGAGGTTATTCTTACAATTCGAAGCATATGCTTATACTTCAACCTCTTGCTTCGGAGCACATCCTTATACTTCAACCTCTTGCTTCGAAGGAAATCCTTCAGTTTTATTCTTATGGCCCAAGGACCACGATAAGGATCACGACATCGAAAACGACAGGCTCCAAGAGAAGGATCACGATACTTATCAAGAACATGAAAGTACCATGATAAGGACGATGACAAACACAACAAGAACCATACTAGAACAAGGACAAAACCAATATAAGGGCAACGAAATTTACCACAATAATGATTACGATATGTGCCACGACAAGCACCATACAGATCACAATAAAAAAAACTGGACAAGGACAATAACATTGACTATGGAAAGAGTGACGACATGGTAACACAGAGACAGTGAAAATTACCACGAATTATTACGAAAATATACCGTACTACAAGGACGTGACAATGATCACGATAAGGAACCTACAAGGACACTGCCAATGACCACCATAAGGACCACTATAGGGACATTGGCAATGGCCACGATAATAATCACGGCGTGAATTCAAAATATTTTTGTAATTCAATTATTTTTAAAAGTATTTTTTAATGTCTCATTATATTTATTTTTCAACATAACTAAGTATAATCAAATAGTAATAATAGTAACAGTAAAAGTATGTAAAATAATAATAGTAATAATAATAATAATAACTTACAATAATACGAAGAAATGGTACTCGTGTTAAGTGGAGGATTCGATACATGATAATACATACATCGATACATTCGATAATTAAAATGGATCATTACTTACAACAACGGTCATGAGCACAGTGCACCCTCGGGCTAGCGTCTTTTAACCGCGGATAAGAGATTGCACTATGGTGCATCCGTAGTTGCTGGCGGGTATGCTCTATCCCTCTTTGCCTGCTGCACGACGGGGCATATTACGTTGCACTGCTTACACTTTACAAATTTCAACGAGTGCTGACCATCACTGACATAAATTGTAACGTCAATTCTAGATGCTATCGACAATAACTTGAATTGCACTGCGCATTCGTTTTTATTTTTTACGGCTTGGACTTTGTTCTATAGTTACCACATCTGCCGGCTTATAAACGGCCGCTGAGTCTTACATAGTTCAACTGCGCTGTGATTTCTTTCTGTTCCAGACGCGATGAAGGGGCTTCTGTCAAAGATGGTGGTCTGTGTTGCAGTGGGTTTGGCCACGGCTGGCCCCCAGTGTGACTTGGGGAATCAGACCGACGGTAAAGTGGGCAAAAGAGTAAGTACAGAAACAGAACTATTGTACTTACTTACTTACTGGCTTTTAAGGAACCCGGAGGCTCATTGCCGCCCTCACATAAGCCCGCCATTGGTCCCTATCCTGAGCAAGATTAATCCATTCTCTATCATCATATCCCACCTCCCTCAAATCCATTTTAATATTATCTTCCCATCTACGTCTCGGCCTCCCTAAAGGTCTTTTTCCCTCCTGTCTCCCAACTAACACTCTATATGCATTTCTGGATTCGCCCATACGTGCTACATGCCCTGCCCATCTCAAACGTCTGGATTTAATGTTCCTAATTAAATCAGGTGAAGAATACAATGCGTGCAGTTCTGTGTTGTGTAACTTTCTCCATTCTCCTGTAACTTCATCCCGCTTAGCCCCAAATATTTTCCTAAGCACCTTATTCTCAAGCACCCTTAACCTATGTTCCTCTCTCAAAGTGAGAGTCCAAGTTTCACAACTATACAGAAGAACCGGTAATAGAACTGTTTTATAAATTCTAACTTTCAGATTTTTCGACAGCAGACAGGATGATAAAAGTTTCTCAACTGAATAATAACAGGCATTTCCCATATTTAATTTGTGTTTAATTTTTTCCCGAGTATCATTTATATTTGTTACTGTTGCCCCCAGATATTTGAACTTCTCCACCTCTTCAAAGGATAAATTTCCAATTTTTATATTCCCATTTCGTACAATATTCTCGTCACGAGACATAATCATATACTTTGTCTTTTCGGGATTTACTTCCAAACCTATCTCTTTAGTTGCTTCCAGTAAAATTCCCGTGTTTTCCCTAATCGTTTGTGGATTTTCTCCTAACATATTCACGTCATCCGCATAGACAAGCAGCTGATGTAACCCGTTCAATTCTAAACCCTCTCTGTTATCCTGGACTTTCCTAATGGCATACTCTAGAGCAAAATTAAAAAGTAAAGGTGATAGTGCATCTCCTTGCTTTAGCCCACAGTTAATTGGAAACGTATCTGACAGAAACTGACCTATACGAACTCTGCTATATGTTTCACTGAGACACATTTTAATTAATCGAACTAGTTTCTTGGGAATACCAAATTCAATAAGAATACCATATAAAACTTCTCTCTTAACTGAGTCATATGCCTTTTTGAAACCTATGAATAACTGATGCACTGTACCCTTATATTCCCAATTTTTCTCCATTGTCTGTCGAATACAAAATATCTGGTCAATAGTTGATCTATTACGCCTAAAACCACACTGATGATCCCCAATAATTTCATCTACATATGGAGTTAATCTTCTCAAAAGAATGTTGGACAACATTTTGTACGACGTCAACAAAAGTGATATTCCTCGAAAGTTACTACAGTTAGTCTTGTCCCTCTTCTTAAAGATAGGTACGATTATGGACTCCTTCCAGAACTATTGTACAGTACATAAAAATCACATACCCTCGCAGGAAGCACTTCGATAGTTGAATCGAGGATAATATTCTCAGAAACATCATTTGAAACGTTGAAATACTTAAAAAATTGAATAATGAATTCCAGAAACCTTACGAGTCACATTTCCCCCAAATTCAGTTTTTCAGATGGTTGTAATATCCACACACATACGACGTGGTAGGCTACAGAAATCCCACACGGCCAGTGCTCAGCGTACATTTCAGAGCGAATTGCAGGAAATTCCAGCAACAGCACAAACTCTGGCCAAGTGGAATTTTTTTACCAAGAAAAATGTTTAGTTTGCTGGTCTTTGTTTTTTTTTTATAGATTAATGGAATTCGGAGATGTACTAAATATGCTATTCGCATGATTTTGCATTTTTTTTATGTTTCTCTATTTTAAGACAATAAAGTTGAACTTTTCCATCTTCTTCACCAAAAAATTGTTTTGAAGAAGTGAAAAGATTCTTACTAGTGGTGAATTGGAAAAACTTCACATGTCCAGGCAATTAAGATTTTTTTCAGAAAATATTAAATAAAAAATTAAAGTTCATGTTTATCAAGCACTAGAACCTACTACTATGCTTTAATAAAATAAAAGTAGTCATTTCAACAGAGCAACATATTGACGTCATATGTATAAACAAGCAGTTAATGTAACTAGTTCAATTCGAAACCCTCTCTGTTATCCAGGACTTTCCTAATGGGATATTTTTAGATACAAGTGAAGGTACTAGTACATCATCTTGTTTTATCCCGCAGTGAATTGGTAAAGCATCAGATAGAAGCTAGGCCATACGAACTCTCCTGTATGTTTCACTGGGACATATTTTAATTAATCGATCTAATTGCTTCGGAATACCAAATTTACAAAGCTTCTCTTTTATCCGACTCATATGCCTTTTTGAAATCTCAGAATAATTGGTGCACTGTACCCTTATATTCCTATTTTTTCACTAATATTTCTCGAATACAAAAAATCTTATCAATATTACGCCTAAAACCACACTGATGAACCCCAATAATTTCATCTACATATGGAGTTAATCTTATCAAAAGAGTATTTGACAAAATTTTGTACGAAATCAACAAAAGTTATATTCCACAAAACTTACTACAGTTAGTCTTTTTGCCCTTCTTGAGGAGAGGTGCAATTATGGAGTCCTTCCATTGTTCTCGTACAATTTCCTTTTCCCGAACAGTAAGAACAAGGTTATAAATTTCGCTAGATAATGCTCTTCCACCCTACGATGAAAGAGTAATGGAACGGAGAAAAATTCTCTCCGGCGCCGGGATTTGAACCCGGGTTTTCAGCTCTACGTGCTGATGCTTTATCCACTAAGGCACACCGGATACCCACCCCGGGGTCGGACAGAATCTTCTCAGATTAAGTTCCAACTCTTGGGTTCCCTCTAGTGGCCGCCCTCTGCACTGCGTCATAGATGTCTATGAACGTAGGACTGAAGTCCACACATGTGCTGAGGTGCACTCGTTATGAGTGACTAGTTGGCCGGGATCCGACGGAATAAGCGCCGTCTTAAATCACGAAGTGATTTACGCATATCATATATATTATTTTAATGTACCGAAGTACATATGATATTTACATGCAGATATTCTGTGTCATCATACGATGAAAGAGTAATGGAACAGAGAAAAATTCTCTCCGGCGCCGGGATTTGAACCCGGGTTTTCCACCCTCTTCCAATCGGGCCAACAGACAAATTTCATTCATAAGGATTTTCAATTAATATCCTAGACCGCATTAACGAAATACAAGATTTTTTTAGTTATGTTAATGTGGACACAGGTGCCATTTGTCTGGAACTACCCATTTGTCTGGAAAGTGAAGTGGCACAATATATGCGTATGAGCCTCTCAAAAACCTATGTTAGTCATTAAGCATATCCGAGACATTCCTAAACAAATGTATAGTATGGTGCTCTTATGCAAGATATAATTCTACCTGTCTTTTTCATTGAGCCTACTTTTACAGCACTTCCGTAACTAGACATGCTAGAAAATACGTATTTCTACAGATGCACACAAACAGTCCAGCATAATCTTTCGACAAAGTGCATCACCGCCTTAGTGGAGGATCATAACATATTTCTCTTCAAATAGCTCCGAATCTTCAGAGGTTCAAAGTAACATAAAAAGATACCCGGCCCCGGAACAATTTTTCCCTCGAAATTATTCAAATCAACTTTACAGGGAGTTATACCTGAAAGCTTTATTTGCATAATACACGTCACTGTTCGTGAACAGAAAACCACAATTCAAGTCACACAGAGTTAGTGTGCACTCAACGTTGCTTGCTTGACGGTTGTCAGCCCACTTTGAGGTCTGTGGATATACAGGGAAAAATTGGATCGGTGTCTGGTAGAGTTCCCGTGTAGCTCAGTTGGTAGAGCGTTGGTACGTTAAACCAAAGGTCCCGGGTTCGATACCCGGCCCCGGAACAATTTTTCCCTCGAAATTATTCAAATCAACTTTACAGTTATACCTGAAAGCTTGATTTGCATAATACACGTCACTGTTCGTGAACAGAAAACCACAATTCAAGTCACATAGAGTTAGTGTGCACTCAACGTTGCTTGCTTGACGGTTGTCAGCCCACTTTGAGGTCTGTGGATATAGAGGGAAAAATTGGATCGGTGTCTGGTAGAGTTCCCGTGTAGCTCAGTTGGTAGAGCGTTGGTACGTTAAACCAAAGGTCCCGGGTTCGATACCCGGCCCCGGAACAATTTTTCCCTCGAAATTATTCAAATCAACTTTACAGGGAGTTATACCTGAAAGCTTGATTTGCATAATACATGTCACTGTTCGTGAACAGAAAACCACAATTCAAGTCACACAGAGGTAGTGTGCACTCAACGTTGCTTGCTTGACGGTTGTCAGCCCACTTTGAGGTCTGTGGATATAGAGGGAAAAATTGGATCGGTGTCTGGTAGAGTTCCCGTGTAGCTCAGTTGGTAGAGCGTTGGTACGTTAAACCAAAGGTCCCGGGTTCGATACCCGGCCCCGGAACAATTTTTCCCTCGAAATTATTCAAATCAACTTTACAGGGAGTTATACCTGAAAGCTTGATTTGCATAATACATGTCACTGTTCGTGAACAGAAAACCACAATTCAAGTCACATAGAGTTAGTATGCACTCAACATTGGTTGCGTGACGGTTGTCAGCCCACTTTGAGGTCTGTGGATATAGAGGGAAAAATTGGATCGGTGTCTGGTAGAGTTCCCGGGTAGCTCAATTGGTAGAGCGTTGGTACGTTAAACCAAAGGTCCCGGGTTCGATACCCGGCCCCGGAACAATTTTTTTTCTCGAAATTATTCAACATACGCTATTTAATCTTTATATTAGCAGTTCACTAATGGGCTCTGGAAGACAAAGTACGTGCTACACAAGACTTTCTCCCGGGAAGTGGGTCGATGCTGGATGGACAACTACACTCCAATTTCAAACGAAACAGCTCACAAGTTATCTACTTACAAATCACCAAAGTGAGTTTCACAAACCTTTAACCTTTTTAAGAAATTTTCTTGAATGTGTTTCCTGACACATATTAAAATTGTCAGTTTCGTTGCCGAAATGTGGTGAAAAACAAAACCGATAGCAATACTTTTTAAAAAATAAATAAACCATGCTATTTAATAATTAAAATGTTGTTGCCACGGCAACCGCTTGGTTTTTCTCTTTTAGCAGTTGGCTACGGTTTCTCTCTTCACACGCCTTCCTGATGTACAAATTATACCTTCAATATATGGAAAACAATTCATTCAGTTCACACACGTAACTGCGATTCCCATTTATAGTTTTTACTTGTAATGTGTACGGGTTCTTTCATAAATACACTCGGAAAATTGACTGATTTTTACGATTCATTCTTTATTGAACCATTTAGAAAACATCTTCCAACATGAAGGTGAGATGTGGTAAATAAATAAGTAAACAAGAAATCGTTATTGTTAATATATTATTATTACTAGCCGTACCCGTGCGCTCCGCTGCACCCGTTAGAAATAAATATAAAGTAATTACATAATTAAAATAGGACATTTGATCCAGGGAACATTCGTGTTTGATAGAAGGATAAATCGTTTAATATGTTACTTAATTTAAATTGCATCCAAATAATTAAAATACGATCATTTTGGTCCAGAGACACTCATTTGGTGCAATGACAATTCCTTTAACATAATTTTTATTATATGCAACCATAGTTTAATGAAGATTGACATCATTTACATTTAATGTGTATATTTTATTTTACTTGTTATAGGTTTCCATTGAATTATGGTAATAACTTAATTTAACCCTTGTTTTCTACGTATTCAGTAAATGGCGCTTGGCCCACTTTGGTTCTGAACCCTTCAAATAACTTAAATTATATTATATTATATTATATTATATTATATTATATTATATTATATTATATTATATTATATTATATCAGAAGTTACTATAATAACATTATAGCATTATGTCCATCTAGAGAAACTACACTTTCCAATGGTGAAATAATAATTAATTATACAAATAGGTTAATTTAGCTTCCGATATTACTCCATACAAACACAGAAACATTCTCTGTAGGCTATCTTTCATAGCTTTCGATTGTTGCTGTCCAAGGCCCCTTATAGACGAAGTCATTTGTTTTTTAATTCATTACACGGCCTTAGATGGCAGTTATTTTAATTTTAAAACTCATTTATCTCATTAAATATCAGTCCTATCAAAATTTTTCAAGGAGTAAAACTTATCGCAAATTATATTTAAAGAAACTTTTGTTATGTAACATTTTTCACAAAAATCAATAATAAGCGAGATATTTCGATTTATTTAATTCAGGCCCCCTTATAACCACCCCTTTAAATAATGTATTTTGAATGCCATATAGTCTAAAATCTAAGTTACAACGAACTTAATTTATATTCCAATTTTCATCGAAATCCGTTCAGCCATTATCGCGTGAAAAGGTAACAAACATACAGAGAGACAGACAGACATAAAAACAAAAATGTCAAAAAAGCGATTTTCGGTTTCAGAGTGGTTAATTATATATGTTAGGACCAATTATTTTTGGAAAATCGAAAATTACCAGAAAAATTTCGGCTATAGATTTATTATTAGCAGGAGATTATTATTATTATTATTATTATTATTATTATTATTATTATTATTATTATTATTACTGTTGTTAATAATAATAATAATAATAATAATAATAATAATAATAATAATAATAATAATATATGTATATTCCGTTGTAATTTTACTCTGCTTTGTGATATCTGGTATTGGTAACACTGAAGAAACTGCCAAATTAGTCTTTTAGGAACTAGCCTACTCTTACGTGAGTCTCACTATACTTTCCTGCGAGTCCCAAATCATTTCTATTGGTACGTTACACTTAATGATCTCAAAGTACTATCTGAAAACGATAGATCGTGTTAATAAAATAAAAATACTCGTATGTTTTATAATAGAGGGGCTTTGAGAAATCTTCATTGAAGAGGTTTGTTGGCATAGCACCTCCTAAATAAAGAAATTTATAATACTAAAGTTTTATAGGACGTCAGTTCAACGGAAGCGATGTGAGGTTATGTATGCCTTAAATTTTGAGAATAAAATTGTCGGTAGACCCTGAGAATTACAGAATCAAATTACACAACAGAAGTTAACGCAGATATTCTTGTCTGGCTCCCTTTTTCCACCACTCTGAATTATTTGCTCTAAATATAACTTAATCAAATACTGGGTGAAGTAATTCAATTGAGGTTCATTTGTTTGCAGGACTGGTGAGATTTTCAGCGTGGTCGCTTCAGTGCAGCTCGTCGAAGACTGCAAAATGAACATGACGTTCTTAAATGGTCGTAAGTTAACAAATTTTCTGCAATTGGCAGAGGTGTACACGTCATATTTTTTATGTAGGCTTTTCTTGTTAATTTACATTACTTACGAATATCATGACGAGGAATTGTTGAGACGTAGATATATCACAAACCTGCGACGAATTTACGTCATAAAGATAAAATGGAATGCTCTGAACTACCTTTGTACAAAAAAGAAAACGATCACTTGCACATGTGAACGCAGCTGCATTCATCAGCCGTGGCGAGGTATGAAATGCTACGCGCACGATTTACATTCGTGCGACCAAATGCGTTGAAGTAGGAAAATAAATATTTTAGAATCGGTTATGGGAATCAGGTATGCTTGATTTCTGTTTGATAAACTATTTTTCGTTATAATCTTTCTGTGTACTGTATATTTAACTGATTATCTTTAATTTTGCTCAGATGCTTCTACTGTCTTAGGGTTAAAAAAGTCGTAATTCATCTTCGAACCTATGGCCATATGATACTTTTTGTTGTTGTTGTTGTTGTTGTTATCTAATGTCAGGCTTTGGCAATGAAGCCATTAGCGTTCTTGCTCTCCAATATTTCTCTGTGGTGGATCCATCAGGTAGAACTTCACAGGTTATGAGATGATCTTCAGTCATTTCTTCTTCTTTGTTGCATAGAGGGCAATTTGGATTTGTGTAAATTCCTATTTTATTCAAGTGTTTGGCCAAATAATCGTGTTCTGTAAGCAGTCTGAATTTTGCTACTGCAGATTTACGTGGGATTTCTGAAATAATTTCTGTTTTTTTTTTTAAAATGCTCCATTTTTTACCTTTGGCTTTGGTACATAGTGCTTGGTTTTGCTTGATTTTATATTTATTTTTAATTAGTCTTTTGATGGATGTAAAAGGTAGGCTTGTATTTGTATTCTGAATTAAATTGGATCCTTTTTTGGCAAGAAAGTCAGCAGTTTCATTTCCAACAATTCCGCAATGTGCAGGTATCCATTGCAATTGAATTCTTTTCTGTAGTTTTTGACGTTGTTGTTGGATCATTTTGTGACATTCTTTAATTTGGATTGACATCATTTTATATAAATTTATTATATATAATGCTGCTTTAGAATCAGAGAGAATGACAGCATTTTGAAATTTATCTTTTCTGTATAGTAGGTGTTGGAGTGAGATATGAATAGCCATTATTTCCACATCAAAATTTGTTGTATGATGTCCTGCTGGTTGATAACGCACATGTAATTCCTGATCCTGAGTTGTTATCGATAGTAGACCCATCTGTGTAGATATGTAACCATTCTTCTGGTGGGTATCTATTGTTCACAGCTTCTAATGCCAGCGATTTTAGTACAGGTTTGGAAGTTTCAGATTTTGTAACTGGTTCTTCTAAATCTTTTTGTTCAAAATGCCCTATAGAATTTAATCCTAAGCGTGGGTCGTACTTCGTAAATCGTGCTGTAATTTGAGAATTACGACAACTGTCACTATGGTGTGTTGCTTATCCAGCGTTCACTGACTTCTCTATTTGCAGCACCAGAGTTGAGCGCATATTCCGGAATTTACCACATCCTAGCTTGGGACGAAGACAAAGGGTACTTCATTGCTGGTGGATGTCCGAGTCACGAGTGTGAGTACTTCAGATATATGATTAACTTGCGCACGAAGTAAACTCTTGTGTATACCATGATGACTATGATGGTTATGACGACGTTGATCGTTGTTTAAAAACTTACTTTACTTGTGCAGGTACTTACTTTACTTACCTTAAGTACTTATTAGAAGTAATCAAATGTTACTCACCATTACATAAGCAGATCCAAGTGTTTATCCTTATCTTTTAATGTGCATGATCTATAAAAGCATTTTTTTATCTGCAACTAATTTAAACTGCTGGAAAACATGAAAGGTCTTGGAAAGTAATATTAAGGTATGACTTGACGCTAAATAACCATACTTAAAAGTCTCATCTGTATAATTTTGAAAATATTACTACACAGAATAGTCATAAAAGCTGAGATAACTGCAGTGAAATATATATTAAAAATCAGTTCTGTTAGCAATGAATCTGTACTAATAATTAGACTTCGTTGAATTGCCACACGCAGCATGCAATCAGGTTGCCGATGTACGGTAGTATAGAGGAGGCGAGCGGCCTCGCGGTCTCGTAGTATAAGCAGTTCATGTTAAGAGTTGTGACCGGTCCAAATAGATAGAGCAGCTACAGCTAATGTATACCTATGTAAGCACTTGTTTTTGCATTACTGTGGTTGGAATAGTCAAAGCTTAACATTTATCCAGTGCAGACAAGAATTCAATCAAACATACTGCAATGAGAGTGTTGCTGTTCCAAACAACTGCCTCTAGAATATCCTTACCCCCGCAGCCAGTCTTGACCCGTTGGGGAACGTGGTTGGATGCTGTTAATTATTGTGCAGAACATTACGGCAAAATAATGGAGGTAATTGATGCATTGGATAGCACAGACAGTTCCGCTGTTGCAGCTGTAAAATCATTGTCTTCTGAACAGCTATTGGAAGATATTCTGTTCATTGATTCTAATTTTAAAATCGTGTCCAAAAGCATCACCCTGTTAGAATCGTCTAAACTACAACTCTCAGACGCCCTTAATATAATGTATAAAGTTTCACAAACCGTTAACCAAAATAACAATTCACTAATTTCAGAAAAAGTGAAATGTAAGTTGAGATATGTTATTGCTAAAAATTCTGCCTCTTCACAACTTCGTATTGTAAATGATGTACTATCAGGTTACGACAAGACGTCTGCAATTGGTGTGCTAAAAAGTAGTGACTTCCCGTTCTACAAATATGCACCTATTACATCGTGTGATGTTGAATGTACACTTTCCCAATATAAAAATTGTTTGAGGAGGTTACTTTGCAGTCGCTCAAAATGTACGTAACTCTTCACTTCAATGCACATATTCAAGGATGATGTCAGTACCTTACATTAAATTTTAAGAGTTAATATACCTCACTACAAAATAATTATGTATTTACATGTTTAGACATTTCTTACTTCAGTGATCATTCATTATGTTTCTTGAATGCAGGATACAGGTTTTATTGTAACCGCAGTATACTGCTCAGTGTTTACATCAGAGGCATACTCCATCCGTTGCACGTACCCTTCTCATACAGTCTATACCCCGTGCGTAGTAAACCTTACGATTCTCGTGGCAATTCCACGAAGTCTACTAATAATAAATCTGTAGCCGAAATTTTTCTGGTAATTTTCGCTATTTCAAAAATAATTGGTCCTAACATGTATAATTAACCATCCTGAAACCGAAAATCGTTTTTTTTTAATTTTTGTTTGTATGTCTGTCTGTCTGTCTGTCTGTATGTCTGGATGTTTGTTACCTTTTCACGCGATAATGGCTGAACCGATTTAAATGAAAATTGGAATATAAATTAAGTTCGTTGTAACTTAGATTTTAGGCTATATGACATTCAAAAGGGGGTTATAAGGGGGCTTCAATTAAATAAATCGAAATATCTCCCTTATTATTAATTTTTATAAAAAATGTTATATAACAAAAGTTTCTTTAAAAGTGACTTCCGATAAGTTTTATTCTATACAAAACTTTGGTAGGACTGATATTTAATGAGATAAATGAGTTTTAAAATTAAGGTGACAACGCCATCTAAGTCGCTGTAATGAAAAAAAAAATGACTTCTTCTATAAGGGGCTTTGGACAACAACAATCGAAAGCTATTAAACAAGCCTACAGAGAATGTTTGTGTGTTTGTATGAAGTAATATCGGAAGCTAAATTAACCGATTTGTATAATTAATTATATTATTTCACCATTGGAAAATGTAGTTTCTCTAGATGTACAGAATGCTATAATGTTACTACAGTAACTTCTGAGTGAATCCAGGACAGGTAAGATTAAAATAGCTTCTTCTGCATAGAAAACTTGATAGGCTATTCTGTATATTCATTTCCTGTATTTCTTGAAATAATGCTTATGAACACATTCATTTTATCTCAGATAATTAACGATTGGTGTTAACATGTATAATTATTCATCCTGAGACCGAAAATCGCTTTTTTGAAATTTTTGATTGTATGTCTCTCTGTCTGTCTGTCTGTCTGGATGTTTGTTACCTTTTCAAGCGATAATGGCTGAACGGATTTCGATGAAAATTGTAATATAAATTAAGTTCGTTATAAGTTAGATTTTAGGCTATATGGCATTCAAAATACTTTATTCAAAAGGGAGGTTATAAGGGGGCCTGAATTAAATAAACCAAAATATCTCGCTTATTATTGATTTTTGTGAAAAATATTATATAACAAGTTTCTTTAAAAATGATTTCCGATGCGTTTCATTCCAATCAAAATTTTGATGGGACCAAATTGCACCAAAACGGATGTTCTCTGAACCAAATGATCATATTTTAATTATTTGCATGTAATAAAAATTAAGAAACATGATAAAGGAATTATCATTGCACTAAATGAGTGGTCTCTGGAGCAAAATGATCGCATTTTAATTATTTAAATACAATTTAAATTAAGTGACATATTAAACGATTTATCCCTCTATCAAACACTAATGATCCCTGGACCAGATGTCCTATTTTAATTATGTAATTGCTTTATATTTATTTCTAACAAGTGCAGCGGAGCGCACGGGTACGGCTAGTCCTGAAATAAAAGGAAGTTGTAGTTAGTGTAGCGATTATTTTCAGCAGCTCTAACTTTTGTTGCAATCACGGTAGATTCATGATTCTTTTTTAAATTGCTGTATTTTAGTTACTGCAGGCCCTCTACCGGCAACTATAGTTCCAAGTATAAAAATACTATAGTTATGCTTATTCTTAAAAAAATAGTGTATTCTGTTACTAATAGTGCCTTATTGATTTTGTAGATATTTAAGATTCATGCATTCAATTTTTGCCCAAGAGCAGTTCTTTCACTGCAAACCCAGCTTCCTCCATTTTTTCCTATATTCTACCTTTTTCTTGGTCTCCACATATGATCCATGTATCTCAATGTCGTCTCTCATCTGATATCTTCTTCCGCCCCAAACTTTTCTCGAGTTGATCATTCCAGTGCATCGTTCATTAGACAGTTTCTTCTCAGTTAGTGACCCAACCAATTATTTTTTCTCCTCTTGACTAATTTCATCATCATTCACCCACTCATCATTCTTCACCCGATCTTGCCAACACAGCTTCATTTCTTATTTTGTCTGCCCATTTCACATTCTCCACTCTTCTCCATATCCATATTTCAAATGCTTCTCTTCTCTTCTCTTCTCTTCTCTTCTCTTCTCTTCTCTTCTCTTCTCTTCTCTTCTCTTCTCTTCTCTTCTCTTCTCTTCTCTTCTCTTCTCTTCTCTTCTCTTCTCTTCTCTTCTCTTCTCTTCTCTTCTCTTCTCTTCTCTTCTCTTCTCTTCTCTTCTCTTCTCTTCTCTTCTCTTCTCTTCTCTTCTCTTCTCTTCTCTTCTCTTCTCTTCTCTTTCTCTCTCTCCCCTCCCCATCCCCTCCCCCTCCCCCTCACATCCACCTCCCCTCCACTCCCCCTCCCCTCTCCTCCCTCCCCTCCTCTTCTCTTCTCTTCTCTTCTCTTCTCTTCTCTTCTCTTCTCTTCTCTTCTCTTCTCTTCTCTTCTCTTCTCTTCTCTTCTCTTCTCTTCTCTTCTCTTCTCTTCTCTTCTCTTCTCTTCTCTTCTCTTCTCTTCTCTTCTCTTCTCTTCTCTTCTCTTCTCTTCTCTTCTCTTCTCTTCTCTTCTCTTCTCTTCTCTTCTCTTCTCTTCTCTTCTCTTCTCTTCTCTTCTCTTCTCCCCTCCCCTGAAATGAGTCCGGGGTCCCTCTTCTCTTCTCTTCTCTTCTCTTTCTCTTCTCTTCTCTTCTCTTCTCTTCCTTCTCTTCTCTTCTTTCCCTTCCCTTCCCTTCCTTCCCTTCCTTCCCTTCCCTTCCCTTCCTTCCCTTCCCTTCCCTTCCCTTCTCTTCTCTTCTCTTCTCTTCTCTTCTCTTCTCTTCTCTTCTCTTCTCTTCTCTTCTCTTCTCTTCTCTTCTCTTCTCTTCTCTCCCTCCCCTCCCCATCCCCTTCCCATCCCCTTCCCTCCCCTCCCCTCACCTCCACACCTCCCCTCCACTCCCCCTCCCCTCTCCTCTCCTCCCTCCCTTCTCTTCTCTTCTCTTCTCTTCTCTTCTCTTCTCTTCTCTTCTCTTCTCTTCTCATCTCTTCCCTTCCCTTCCCTTCTCTTCTCTTCTCTTCTCTTCTCTTCTCTTCTCTTCTCTTCTCTTCTCTTCTCTTCTCTTCTCTTCTCTTCTCTTCTCTTCTCTTCTCTTCTCTTCTCTTCTCTCCCCATCCCTCCCTCCCCTCCCCCTCACCTCCACACCTCCCCTCCACTCCCCTCCCCTCTCCTCTCCTCCCCTCCTCTTCTCTTCTCTTCTCTTCTCTTCTCTTCTCTTCTCTTCTCTTTCTCTTCTCTTCTCTTCTCTTCTCTTCTCTTCTCTTCTCTTCTCTTCTCTTCTCTTCTCTTCTCTTCTCTTCTCTTCTCTTCTCTTCGTCGTAATGTCCATGTTTCTGCATCCATACAATACCACAATCCACACAAAGCACTTCACTAGTCCCTTCCTTAGTTCTTTTTCCGGAGGTCCGCAGAAGATCCCACTTTTTATATTAAAAGCTTTCTTTGTCATTGCTATACTCCTTTCTACTTCCTGGCGGCAGCTACTGCTATTGCGTTTAATATTGTTCATATTTGACTATAATTATTCTTATTATTTTTTTTCATAGGTATAGCATGGATCGCGTACAGGCAGTATCCCCCATCTGAAGACAGTGTGGAAGCCTCTAAAGCCGCTCTCAAGAAGGCGGGTATCAAACATGAGGACTTCCACGAGCACTGCGAGTAACAGAATAGCTTACCACTTCCTGCGGAACCCACATTTAAGGGCTGTCGTCGAAAGTGATAACAAATTACTAAAGTAGAATCTCTACACTATACTGTACAACAGCGTTTTCAAACATTCTTCAAGTTGTGGCGCTCTGAGACGTTCAGGTAATTTAAAATCCAACAGCACACTCATATAATCTAAAGCAGGGATTGTGGGATTTTCAGAGTTTTAGGAAGGAATGAGGACTATAAATACAAATAAATGAGATAAATGTATATGCTTTAATACATGAAATAAAATGTTTTCAAATTCATTAAATGAATTATTTTTAAGTTAACACAGGGGGGAATGACAGTGTGATGTTGTTGATGTTAATGTTTATTGACTTTACTGGCTTTGAGCCAGAGGCCGTTTTAGGATCTTATACTCGCAGGATGCCCTCTCCAGCCATTGTACATAGATAATAATAAATATATATTTACATACTGTGTATGACACTATTTCTGACATAAGTGCCAGTAGGTGTGTGAGTGCGGTGATTGGCTTTTTATTTATTTTATTTTATTTTATTTTTTACTTTATTTTTTTCTGTTTTAATTATTTTGGTGTAGACATAATTTGTTAATTTGCGATGCTTAAGGAATGGTGAACGGGACAAGAGTTCGGGGTAAAAGATATCAGTTGACAGACAGCATTAAGGTATTATATAGGGAGATTAATAGGAAAGCAAGAAAGGGAAATGCTGGGTTTGCAGTTAAAGACCTGCTCTTGGGCAGAACACTGTGCATACATACATACATACATACATACATACATACATACATACAGACATACATACATACATACATTTTTTTTTTAAGTTTCCCCTTCCGGTGGCAGAAGCGTCTGATTGGTTATGGAGACCTTCATGGCGTGGTGTTATTTTATTGATCTGCCTCTCTGTTGCTGTCGTGTGTCCTCTCAGACAATATTCAAATTTCCAACATGTGTTTGCGGTTTTGTTTGTGTGTTTTAGTTTGGTGGTGGGAGCTGGTGGTAGTTGTAGAGGAGTTTCTCCAGTGTTGTTCTGTTGTTTGTGTTCGGGGGATTTGCGAAGATGTGTTGTGTATATACGCGATTTACTGTCGAATGTGTGTATTTCCTGTTTATGTTGTTTAGATGTGTGAAGAGTGGCTTTGTTTTTGTCGTAGTGTAAACTGTGTTGTTTCTGGTGCGTCTGTGTAGGTGGAAGATTTGGCGGAGAATTCTTCTTTCGCGTGCTTCAAATTTCAATTGGGTCGTTGGAAGGGCTTGTGTGAGGAAAATGGAGGGATGTATGCATAGGGATCTAACCAATGCTTTGTATAGGTGGAGGAGTGTTTCGGTTATACAACCGGGTCGATTGATGCCACTTAGGTAGCTTATTGCTTTGGTGGCTGCGTTATATTTCCTCCAGGTTTCTTTAGCTACTTCAGTCCAGGAGAGTTTGGAGGTGAGGGGTATTCCTAGATATGTGAGATTATGGAGAAAAAGAAGGTCGAGAAGCACCAAAAGAAAATACTCACTATTCACAAATAGAACTGATAAACATTTTTTGTGTTTTCATTTGAAGTTTATGATAGAAATGTAAAATTTAGCGACAGAAAATTATTCTGGTTTTACTAGTTGGATCCCGCGGTCACAATTGTTTACCAGTTACGTCCCGAGTCGTGGGGTAAACAGTACTACTTAAGTCCCGGCTGGGAAAAAGGGTTGTACTAATTGAGTCCCAAAGCATGAAACATTTTCCTTCCCATTGTATGTAGGCTTAGGACTGCCGTAAGGTACGGTTGTGTCAAAAATGTTGTTGTTTTCTAATGCCAGGCGTTTGACAATAAAATCATTTGACCTCTTGCACTCCAATATTTTTCAAAGATATTATCATGGTCAGCCACTGAAGCACAGATTTTGAGGTGTTCCGAATCCATTTCTTGGTTTGAGTTGCACAATGGGCAGTTAGGAGACTGATATATTCCAATTCTATGCAGGTGTTTGGCCAAACAATCATGGCCTGTTGCCAATCTAAATGCAGCTACAGACGATTTTCGTGGTAAATCGGGAATTAACTGTGGATTATGATGCAGAGAGTTCCATTTTTTTCCTTGAGATTGTGCTATCAAATTTTGTTTGTTGAAGTCTAAGTAAAAAATGTACGTAAGAGAATGCACAATCACTATTACTGATAGTCTCATGTCTTCGGCAGAAATTTATAAGACAGTGCCTTTGTATAGTCGGGTGTAGGCCTACTGATTGAGTTTGAAATTTTGTCGTTCATCTTCATTCGTACAAATTCCTCCTTCATCTGTAGCGTACACCAGTGGCTGCTGGCGGGTATGCTGTGTCCCTATCCCTTCTGCACGATGGGGCATGTTTCGTTGCACTCCTTGCACTTTACCCATTTCAGCGAGTACTGACGACCACTGATCTAGAGAGTGACAGATCTCCTAGGAAGAAGACGCTGACCTACCAACATATAGACAGACGAGTGGAAAGATTTGTATCGGGTAGTATCGGACAGTGCGTTTCTTTCATCTACCACCATATGGTAGTACCTGAATGATATGGTTTCGTTTCTCTATGCGACATCACAGAAACGTAACCATGTCAATCAGGTACTATCATCGTGTGGTAGATGAAAAAAAACTCACTGTCCGATATTACCCTATGTCCGATACTACCCGACTCTCTCCTACGCGGAATACGAGAAATGTGATGAAACGCTGGATTACCTTCATGCCCTGAGACATGCCGTTGCTGGAAATATGTTTTTGATAACTCAATATATAGGTATGAGGATGCTTAAAATGTGAGATAAAATGATCCCTCATGACGACTTTTATTTCACAGACAGATATACTGATGTATAATAGGACACTCAGTAGTAGTGTACGCAGAATTTTGTCAAGACACGGATCATTATTAAAATTGCTTACAATTTACATTAACGGTACTTTAAATTTAGTGTGTTATTACTATTAATATTCCAGACGTTTGAGATGGGCACGGCAAGTAGCACGTATGGGCGAGTCCAGAAATGCATATATAGTGTTAGTTGGGTGGTCGGAGAGAAAAAGACCTTTGGGGAGGCCGAGACGTAGATGGGAGGATAATATTAAAATGGATTTGAGGGAGGTGGGATATGATGATAGAGACTGGATTAATCTTGCTCAGGATGGGGACCAATGGCGGGCTTATGTGAGGGCGGCAATGAACCTGCAGGTTCCTTAAAAGACATTTGTAATTATTATTATTATTATTATTATTATTATTATTATTATTATTATTATTATTATTATTATTGTACTCTGTTATAATAGAATATATTCATAAATATCATTATAAAATCTTTGAAATGTAACATTTTTTGCAACAATCTATTTTTTTTTTACAAATTTTAACATGTGTTTAATTTTTTATAATATAAATGCTTGCGTCATTATCACACTTACATAATAATTATGTACAGTAAGAAATGTAAGAATTTAATTTTGTCCTTTGAATGTGCAGAAATTTGATCCGAAGAAATGTAACCTTTCATTCTGCAAAGGAACTGTACAAAGTTGCATGCAAACAATCAAAAATATATTTCTTCAAGTTCAAGAGGGGGTTAAAACACCATAACTCCCCCTTGCGTACATCCCTGGGGCACTGGTACGCATTACTTTTCAACAGAGTCACCATGCTTGTTCAAACACTTGTTCCAACATTAGACTAAGACTAAGGCTGGTATTCATAGTCGAAACTTTATATCACCACTTTGCAAAGTGACACTTTTGACGAAAGTGGCTCTTTCATATTAGTGGTATTCATAGACGATTGAAGAAGTGCACTTCACAAAGTGTCACTTTACGCCAGCAAAGTGTAGAGTTACAATTTGGTTGGTAATAGAAGTCCCACAATGCCTTTCAAAACAAGTGAACAAACAATAACAAATTAATGACGTATAACCTACAAATTACAATGCTTGTGATTTGAATTGAGAGCCTATTGATTGCGCGAGGAAGAAAATATATATTTAAAGTTGTTTTATTTCAGTTTCTAGTTTTTGTTGCCGATAGTTTAGATTATTTCAGTCTGTTCAGGTATATAACATTTTATTAAATAGTTAGTGATACTGCTGGTGAAATTAGGTTAGATTTTGTACAGTACATAACTGATTCATTAATTTATATAGTTAGATTAGGTTCTGTACATATCTTTTTCATTGATTTATGTCGCTAAGTTAGATTTTGTATGTATCCGTTCCACTGATTTATACAGTTCGGTTAGATTTTGTAGCCTACATATCTTCTATTAGTTTATATAGTTAGGTCAAGTTGGACTGAGTAGGTTAAGTTTTGTGTATATATATATATATATATATATATATATATATATATATATATAACGATATAAATTTAATGATTATATATATATATATATATATATATAATCATTAAATTTATATCGTTAGGTTAGGTTTTATAAGTATCTGCTTCATTGATATATCGTGTTATTTCCGTTATTTTCATTTTTGTCTTTTTCGTGAATAGTGAATAGAAGTAGAAAAAGAATGAGATAACCACATTACTACTGCTATTATTACTACTACTACTACTACTACTACTACTACTACTACTACTACTACTACTACTACTATTTTCTCTCTCTCGTTTCCATTATTGCCTGCTCTTCAGGAATATTTTGAATGCCAAATGTTTCTACAATGCAAAACAAAATAGGCCTAATAGTATGAGATCTCTTTTAATGATGAGGTTATGACTGCACATTAACTAGAGACAGTAGATAAATTGCTTACCGGCGTGAAAATATATATTACCGTTATCAAAACAGTAATGATTATATCAACATCAAGATAAATCTTATCTCAAAATACAGGTAGTCAACAAAAATCGAAGTCATTTTAAACCCAATATAATTATGGAATCTGCTTAGAAGGCAGGCACGTGGTCTCTCAATGCTAATTTAAAATAATTATGCCTACATTAGAGTGAAGTTAGTTTAACATTATTAAGTTAACAAAGTCGTTTCAGTAGTAAAAAAATGGGTTATATAGGCATATCTACCTACATATCACTTCATCGAATTGAGGTTATAAATATACGGATGTTACTACAGAAATACCTGAACTATAATATTATATATATATATATATATATATATATATATATATATATATATATATTAATGTATGGTACATATCTGTAGCATAGAATTTTAATGCAGTCAATAACTGTATTATTGGAGGCACTGGCAAACGTCTATTATTCGTTTTTGTCAACCAGTCATCGAAAATATAAGCAATCTCAATAAGTTTCTTTATCAAATCGGAACCGTTTTTTTAAATTCTATATCATTATAAAATTCCACGGGATTGTCTTTGGGCCCATCTCTAATTTTTACATTGTCCACTAATTGTGCCATCTCTTCCGCACGTTCTAATAATTCGACAACTTCCAAGACGTCCGCCATTTTTATACAAAGTGCCACTTTCGGCTCAAAGTGTGGTCGGAACTACACTTTCATCCAAAGTGTTCCTTTGCACCAAAGTGTCGACTGTGCAACGGAAAAGTGATACTTCGCGTCTTCCAAAGGACACTTTAATCGAAAGTGTCGACTATGAATACCAGCCTAAGGCATCGATGTGGCACAGAGGAAATCTGCGTCTATTTCCTGTAGCCACGTGAGTACGGCTTTCTGAACGATCGTAGCGGTGTTGAATCGCTTACCACCCAGTTGCTTCTTAAACGATCCGAAAAGATGGAAATCACTGGATTCAAGGTTGGGGCTGTAGGGAGCTTGGTTCAGTACCTCTCACCGGAGCTGCCATTTCGTACAGTACACCTGAACAAGTTGATGACGAATTTCTGCTGGCGAGGTGGTCTTGAGACGCAAATACCGGATCACACTACGCACTTCCATGTTTGTGCAGGCAGTCATCTTACAACATGGCGAGGATCTGTCGTAACATATGCGCCACCCAACGACTTCCTGATAAATCTGTGGTCTGCTGTTTTTAATTCATTCATTCATTCATTTTATTCCATAGATCTTACATGAGCAATGAAGCTTTAAGATGTGGAACAAATTTAAATTTTACAATATTACAATTAAAATGTTTACAAATTTTTACAGTTATAAAATTGAGTAATTTTCTACAATTTTTACAATTTTGTGCAATTTTTTACAATATTTTGGCGAGATGTAGTGAGATGAGGTGAGGTCCGAGGATTCGCTAAAAGATTACCCGGAATTTGCCTTTTGGCTGGGGAAACCCTCGGAAAAACCCATCCAGGTAATCAAATCAAAGGGGTTGATGCCGAGGACTCGCCATAGATTACCCGGCTTCAGTCCCACGGCTGGGGAAAACCTCGGAAGAAACCAAAGTCCAAAGGGGGATCCAACGCAAGCCCGAACGCAGCTCCGGATCAGCAGCCCAGCGAGTCTGCCGACTGAGCTACATCGATGGCTCTACTAAAAATATACAATACATAGCCAATCAGATTATTAAATTTACAAACGCAAACGATCATTCATCAGTTGAGCTATATGTATAAAGGCCCATTCACAATGAAAATTAAACATAACCGTAACATAAACACAGAAGTTTGCGCCCAGGCTACCAAATGGGATCATTCACAATGATTCACATAAGCATTGACATAAACATTACCGTAAGACGTTAACATGAAAGTTTGCAAACTCCAAACTTTCATGCTTATGCTTACGTGATTTACAAACAGAACACAATCGTGGAGCGCTGAAGTATACGACAGAATATGAGGAAATGGCGTCGTTGTTATGTTTCCACGGTTACCAAGTATGTTTGCGGTTATGTTTATGTTCCCATCGTGAATGATGGTATGACTTCTTGATTTTACCGTAACGTTTAAATTCTTAAGTTAACGCTTACGTTATGTTTAATTTCCATTGTGAATGAGCCTTAATACAAAACAAGTTAATTAAATTTAATGCATAAACAATTCAATCAGTTGTGATATACAGAAATTGATAATACATATCATGCAAACTACTTCAAATTACAAACACAAACAATTTATCAATAGAGCTATACAGATTACTATTCAATTTAAAGCATATAAAATTCATTGGGCAAAACTATACTAATATATACAATACAAAGTAAACAGATTAATTGAATTTACAAGCATACATTCATTAAGCTATTGATGTTGAGGCCCTGGCGGAGAATTCGAGCAAGAGGGAGAGGAAAATATGCCACCCTAGAGAGCTCTTTCTTTAATCGGTTATTTTAAGACGCTTTGTCAACTGCTATGGCTATCTAGCGTTTGAATGAGATGAAGGTGATAATGCCAGCGAAATGAGTCCATGGTTCAGCGCCGAAAGTTACCCAGCATTTGTTTTTCATGCGTTGAGGGAAAATCCCTGAAAAGCCTCAAGCAGGTAACTTGTTCCAACCAGTGGCGTAGCGTCAATGTAAGCTAAAACGCTTAGCTTCCCCAGTTAATAATAATTTCATAATAAACCTGCAGTTTATGGATAAAATTATTTATTAATTTTAATAGAATTTATATTTACGCGTTAAATATTGTGATGCGGCAGCTCAGGATGATTTGTGATGCAGCAGTAAACAAGAAGCCTGCACACACCAGCTTCCAAGCAGACTGGTTTCTTCTGTGTAATCCACCCCGCAGATTTTCCATCCCTTTCTAACTAAACTACCCTAGTCGCAAGGCTCGCAAGAAGCTAGCTTTAACATTTAAAATAAGTAGTTTCCGAGTTATCACTTTTCGTCAGTTGTGTTCAGTTGAAGTGTTAGTGTGCATTGTGGCTGATATAATAAATAATGAGCGAAATAACAGTTCCTGACACTAATTTACTTGAATTTTTTTAGGACAATTGTATTATCAAGACTGACTTACGAACAAAAGTGTGATTTAAAAACAAATGACCGACTCCCTTGCTGTCAATGAAGGACACAATCAAAAGACAGACGCATACTTACGTAATGTTACTAATATTGTGATTTCTCTAAGTATGACAGGGAGTGAGCTAATGTTATACGTATACGTGTCTATTTGTTAAGAGATATGTGTAAACCGTGAAATCATATTTTACTACGTACCATTTGAGGTCATGCCTTATTGGTGTTACTTACGATGTTCCAACCAATCTTCGACTGCTGACTTGAAATTGACTACTATTTATTTTAAGACTGTATTTTTGTAATATGCTTTCTCATTTTGCATGAAAGACAACTTGAGTTATCTTCCCCTGCTCAAAATTTCATGCTACGCCACTGGTTCCAACCAGGATTTGAACTAGGCCCGCTCGTTTCACGTTCAGCCATGCTAACCGTTACTCCACAGCAGTGGGCTAGAGAGCTCTTGTTACCCTACTTTTTAATCACCGTCGTACATATAAATGTTTGATAGCAAATAAATTTATAACATAAATACGATAACTCACTATTTATGTGCTCGACAATCATTTCATCAGTATAACTTGCAATCTATGTTCGTCACTAAAATATAATGTGATCTTATTTTCAGTTCATTTTCCTATTACTTCTGTGACACCGAGTATAAAAAGTCATCGGACTTTTCTTCTATGAGGAAGACTTGCAAGATTCAGTATAAAATTGTTATTTGTGCGCTATATGGATCTCATATGTACAGATTAACATTTCAGAGTTCTCTCTCGCAAAAGAATGCATCCCTTGCATTGCAAGGGTAATCTGCAAGTAGGAGATTTCTATGGACGAGACCACAGTTTTGATCTGCACCGCCTTTTCCTTCACCACCGGCCCATTTGACGTATCCAGTGGACTGCAACGTTTCATCTGAAATAGTAATAATAATAATAATAAATGTTCATTTTTCTTCATTTTGCTCTTATTTATAATTTTAATACAATTACGTTTAAAATTACTTTTTTAAGTTATCCGTAACATTGTCATAATCCAGTGATGTCAACTGATGCCCATAGGAGCAAGCGCGCGCTTTAGAGCCCAGGAGAGTCTGAGCGCTTTACAGCGGAAAGGAAAGAGACAGACGAAAGAGACAGTATATGCCGCTTGGTCGAGCTATATACAGGGATGGCCAGCACTGATTTAATGGCTAAAGGGAAGAGAACTTCTCAAAACTGTAGCCATGTTAATTTTTAGATTTGTCTGAGAAGTATAAGTGTATTATAAGATTGTAAGTTTTAATTTTAATGCTCATTTTTCACAAGTTTGCTTTTTTATTCAAAAGGAATATTTTCTCAACTTTTTTTTTACAGAAAAGTGAAATTTTCAGATATGTTTGTTTAGTAGCCTTACAGGTACTGAAACAATGTTTTGTAAATCTATTATATCGTAAATACGTATTACTGAAGATAGTGTATTAAAATGTTTGAAAATATTCGCATGGAAAATGTTTGTAAGGAAATGAATTAACAAAGCAAATACTGTTACATCACAAACAAAAGTTATGTGCCTATGTGTTGGTACAACGTCAGGTCTATAACGTCAACAGATTTCGAGATAATTTAATATTCTGATAACAGAAAGTTGCGTACCAATATCACCTGAAAGCATAATGCGATAAGAGTTTTTTTATGTAATATTAGTTACAGTGAAAACATATACCTAGACAACTTTGCTTTGTACTATAATATTGTTTTGATTACTTTTATAAGGCTAAATATACCATCAATATCAATTTCAACTTATCATGTTATACTTAGTGTCTTTCTTTGGGATAACACTTTCTTTATGAATGATGTGTTTAATTTACTTAATACAGTATAGTTGTAGGTATATGGAATTTGTGTGAATATTTCTTCTTTACTCTTTAATATGTTATTAATGTTTAAAACACAACTGCAATATTAGGCTAAGAAATAGGTGTTAGTACTTTTGTTTTGCAGACAATATAGAAAATAACAAACAGAAAGAAGTCATATAAAAATAACGACATAAAATTTCACGTTCCGTTTGAAGTTTGTGCACCACTGTTTTCTTAATCCAACAGGCTACTTATTCCTCCTAGCATACCTATCGCTTAATGCCCGCGCACGACGTCAAGGTCAGAAAAATGCGCTTGCTTTGACATCACTGTCATAATCACATAATACATCATAATGAGTTTCATTTTTATCGGAATCACGAACATAATTATCACACCATCATCATTACTAAGCTTAGTATTTCAGCTACGTCTAAGCTGGAATACACTTGCCTACTCTCATACTGTACCTGACGTCACAGCGCAGGGATACGTCCCGTCTGATACAACATAGAACCGCATCTTACTCACGCTCAGTCTAGTTTGTGTTGAAGCCGGAACACGGTCATAGTGAGTGCTTTAAACCAGTGAAATTTAAAAGTCGTATTATTTACTTAACGTAACATTTGTATTTGTGACGAGGTAAAATGCCGAAGACAAAAAGTTCGAAGTACGAAAAGCTGGAGGACTTAATTCAGGAGTTCGGAGCCAATAATAATTTACATTACATGTAAGTTGTGCAAAGTAAATATAATAGTTACAAGAAAACAGTGCATTGAAAGACACTGCAATAGAGAAAGGCTTAGAAATATGGTTGTACGTAACTCAAAACAAGCAGTACCAACAAACTCAGAGAGAGTACGATAAGAAATCCATGTTTTACAGTCGACCTGGTTGGCGAGTTGGTATAGCGCTGGCTTTCTATGCCCAAGGTTGCGGGTTCGATCCCGGGCCAGGTCGATGGCATTTAAGTGTGCTTAAATGCGACAGGCTCATGTCAGTAGATTTACTGGCATGTAAAAGAACTCCTGCGGGACAAAATTCCGGCACATCCGGCGACGCTGATATAACCTCTGCAGTTGCGAGCGTCGTTAAATAAAACATACCATTTTTTCCATGTTTTACAGGAATCTATATGTCATGATGATCAATGCCAATATACCGCTTGATAAATTGAACAATAAACACTTTAGAGAATTTCTAGAAAAGTACACGGAGGAACATATTCCAAGTGAGCCCCAACTCCATCAGCACTTTGTACCCATACTTTATGAAGAAAAAATGTTTGTCACGCAGGTAGGCCCTGGCCAACTTCGGGCTGTTGAACCGTTAGATTATAAAGTCAGTAGTTGCTCTACTTTTATTTGAGGTTAGATGTACTCTACAAACATCCAGTAAGATCATGTTTGTGTGTCTCTTTCTCTGCTGCATCATCTGGGTTCCACCTACTATATAGACTATTTACCCGCAACTTGGGTCTTTTGGTAGCAGGAATACTAAGCTTAATGATTACTATATTAGACTATCGCATCAACTATTTTTCTCTATTGATTGTGCGAAAACTATATGGAGGTTCTCTAAAGACGCGGCTCTCATGAATCATAATTTCTCGTAAAATAATGCAAGCAAAGTACAACTTGAAGATACACAAACTCTGTGGTAATACTGAAGTTCCTTAAAAAAAAGTCGAATTCTAATATGCTATACCATCCATAACGAACATCTTCATAGGACATATTGTTGTGATAGATTTTCAAAGGGTCAGGAGCACAAAACGCTTATCTCTTCATCATTTGATATTTTGTAACAAAAGAAAACAATAATAAAAAGTTCGTAAAATTCTGAGAGGATATAAAGAAAGGAGGGAGTACGTCAAGCCAAAGATGCTTGAAATCGGTGCGACGGATATGACGTCAAACTACACCTTTTACGCCCCATAATCCTCCGCGAAATACCGCCAATTGCCAAATATTAAATTGCTACTATCGGTTTTGGTCATACGTAAACGGATTAGAATGGATCTGGAGGTAACAGGACTACTAGCAGATTATTATATCAATGTGTGTTTCACTGTATATTTATTAAAAGTGTTATGGTTGTGGCATGGACTAAACACTTCATTTCCACATTCTTTCTTTTATCAAGAAGGATGTTGGCATTCCTTCACATGTTAAAGCATAGGGGGACATATCAACGGACATATTCTACAGTTGAGCCGAACAGAATATTAGCTTATTTATAAAAACAATAACTCCTGTTGAACTTGACTACACTTTTGAAATATTCACAACAACACGAAACAATCTGTAATCGTAATAATATGAACAAAACAGCTGATAAACACACCGGAAAAAGAGATGAACTATGGGTAATTTGACGGCGATACTAGTACACCTTTCTGGTTCCATCGTTTCAAGCTTATGGCCCGGGGTTGGTAAAATTTTGTGTGTGTGTGCGTTTTTTTTTGGCACTAGTGTTAAGCTTATAAAATGAAGATTGAAACACTTGAAGATCGTGTAGCATATAGAGCACGGCTATGTTTTCTGCAAGAGTAAAATAGGAATAAATATAAAATAATATCTATAAAAAAAAAGAGATTCTCTAATTATTCGGATTGAGAGTTTCATGGTCAATAAAATATAAAAGTTCAAATCCAAATATTTTCGGTGTCTTAGTAGATGTTGCAAAATATCAACTTAAAATGAATGATGTGTTTAACCGAATAAATAACAACACTTTTCCTTGACCAAAAAATTGTGCTTTTCCTTGCACAAAAAAGAGAAAAAAATCAACGAATGAAAGCTACAGTACGTATTTTGTCCGGAATGATTACTTCACAAACTTGTCTGTGTAATTGGCCTGAATTTTCTCACAATATTACGCACGGCGTTTAGCTGTTTACCTATATACTGGAGTCGCCACTTACCTATACCAATAATAAATCTGTAGCCGAAATTTTTCTGGTAATTTTCGATTTTCCAAAAATAATTGGTCCTAACATATATGATTAACCACCCTGAAACCGAAAATCGATTTTTTTTTTAATATTTGTTTGTATGTCTGTCTGTCTGTCTGTCTGTCTATCTGTATGTTTGTTACCTTTTCACGCGATAATGGCTGAACGGATTTCGATGAAAATTAGAATATAAATTAAGTTCGTTGTAACTTAGATTTTAGGCTATATGGCATTCAAAATGCATTATTTAAAAGGGGAGTTATAAGAGGGCCTGAATTAAATAAATCGAAATATCTCGCTTATTATTGATTTTTGTGAAAAATGTTACATAACGAAAGTTTCTTAAAAATAATTTTCGATAAGTTTTATTCCTTGAAAAATTTTGATAGGACTGATATTTAATGAGATAAATGAGTTTTAAAATTAAAATAACTGCCATCTAAGGCCGTGTAATGAATTAAAAAACAAATGACTTCGTCTATAAGGGGCTTTGAACAGCAACAATCGAAAGCTATGAAAGATAGCCTACAGAGAATGTTTCTGTGTTTGTATGAAGTAATATCGGAAGCTAAATTAACCGATTTGTATAATTAATTATTATTTCACCATTGGAAAGTGTAGTTTCTCTAGATGGACATAATGCTATAATGTTATTATAGTAACTTCTGATATGATATAATATAATATAATATAATATAATATAATATAATATAATATAATATAATATAATATAATATAATATAATATAATATAATATAATATGTAATATCATATAATATAATTTATTTGAAGGGTTCAGAGCCATAGTGGGCCAAGCGCCATTTACTGAATACGTAGAAAAAAAGGGTTAAAATTAAGTTATTACCATAATTCAATGGAAACCTATAACAAGTAAAATAAAATATACACATTAAATCTAAATGATGTCAATGTTTATTAAACTATGGTTGCATGTAATAAAAATTAAGAAACATGTTAAAGGAATTGTCATTGCAACAAATGAGTGACTCTGGACCAAAATGATCGCATTTTAATTATTTGGATACAATTTAAATTTAAGTAACATATTAAACGATTTATCCTTCTATCAAACACGAATGTTCCCTGGGTCAAACGTTCGATTTTAATTATGTAATTACTTTATATTTATTTCTAACGGGTGCAGCGAAGCACACGGGTACGGCTAGTAAGATAATAATAAAAAAAGTCCACAAAATAAATAAAAAATAAATTAAATTAAATTTATAGAAATGGAACAGAAATAGATGTTTAATAGAATAATAAGAGGATGTGTAAAATTTAATAATCAGAGTGAACAGTAAATAATGTCATTAATTTAAGGGGCTATTCTTTGAGATATTCCAAACAAAAAATGTAATAAAATTCTGCTTGTTTATTCTTTCTTTTCGAGATAAAAATTGTTTTATATGAATCATTTCGTAATGTGTTTTGGATAAGCCACTGATTTAATTCCCAATACGCGCAGTCAATTTAAGAGAGCAGTGTATTACCATATGGTAATAAACAGACTTCGCATATTTGTCACAAGAGCTATGTTAGATGGAGCAGTTTCTCCTGGTACATTAATGACGTCAGTCAAAGCCACAAGCAGGTTACAAGACCTCTATGATTCTGACTTGTGTTATGTAGAAGCGCACGTTGTTACGTATGTTTGTATATCGATATTGTCGATGAGTTCATTGTGATCCCGATCAGTCATAGAAGAGGTGCTCCAGGAGACAAATTAATGTCCCCATCTATGTCTACACAGAAATTGTTTATTTCGAATTTGGAAATGATTATTTTTGTGTAAGGAATTGCAACATGTTTTGTAAAGTGTGCTAAGTGGAACTGAATGCAGAAAGACGACGAGGTATTCAAATTCACTGTGTCAGTAAAAAATATACTCATTTGGAATTGTTTCTTGTTGCAAGAGATGCATTTTCTAATTTTGATGATTCACAGTTTTTCAGCGATTTGTGCTTAATGATGACAACTGAGAATTGAAAAACGTTTCTGTTACATAATGTCAGATTGTATATATTTTTTTCATTGTAATAGTAGTTATTTCAATAAATAGTTATAAATTATCATTTGCATGTATGCATAAAACTTCTGTTCTATATTATCATCAATTTATCAGCTGTACACCAGGACTGTCGCTGGGCAATAACCTGAACACACGTTTCAGCGTCACATTGTTGACAAGTAACTCCATCTTTTAGCACAACCATAAAGCATCTAATAGATGCTACAGAGTTACCAACAACGAAAAAAAAATCAGTTGTAATTTTTAGTAGATTAGGAGGCATTGACTATAATTTCTGTGTTCATAGTTGGCGATGTGTTGATATTGAGTCGTGATAGATTTCATAATGTTTCGTCATAGCTGTTTATATTGCTATGACAATTTTGCGGAAAAGTGAATCGTAACAATGTTTTTGCCGTACGCGTAAAGCAAAGAAGAACTTTCTAACTAATAATGTGTTACGAAAAACAGCAGTTTCCATGTAGGGGTGCTAAGAATATTGGAATAGTGTAATTACTATCAAACGGCAACAGAGCAAACATTGCATTAAGAACGAAGAGATGTGCGTCTAATTCTTTTTATTGTTATTAAACTAAATTTATGAAATCGATAATATGGCTTCCAAGAACAGCCTACAAAATGTCATGATACATGCTTATTAAAACTTAGGTTTTGAGGTTCGAATGGGAATAAGGAAGACATTTCGAGTCTCTGAAACAACCCAGGTTCAACTTTTCAGCACCTGGTAGGCACACTTACTGAAGATGGTGACAAATTCTCCTTCCTTGTACAGGTCATGGAATCCAACCCACGCCCAGTCGTTGTGCGAACCTCCCGTGATCTTGGCCGGAGGAGTCTTCTCCCACAGAGGTTTCAAGGCCTGCACCTCCGCCTCCGAGTTGATGACCATGAGGTGGGCGCCCTCGTCCTCGCAGATCTTCAGAGCTCCATGCCAGGTATTGACGCTGGAGTGTAGCTTGTAGTACCCCAGGAGAGGTACGAGCTCGTACCCTGGCGCTGTTGGCACACCCCGCAGTAAAGGCACACTTATTTGCGCTGTAGGTGGCGCTATTGAATTGGGAAAGGAAATTAAATGATCAGTGAGGAATTATGAACTCCAGAATAGTAAGAATTTTTGTCTCCATCTTATGTTAAATTCGAATATTTTTTGTACAAGGACAGAGCTCTTAATGTGCTGTTATCCACCCGGAACTTACGAGCGTTACTTATAGATGTCGCTAGTGCCGAGAAACTTAGTTCGTCAGAGACTATCCAGAGTGCCAGCACACGTGGTGATTGTTCATTATACCCTAGATCATATATGTAACAGATAACTCCTCGCTTTTTTTTTTTAATTGGTGGCACTTTATATGCCTGTTACAATAAGTTCCAAGTCTCTTATGGACCCTTGCCTTTCTCAGTCGTATGGAGAAATATGATTATGTTACATTGACGTTTTCATCTTCCTTTTATCTCCATCAGTGATGGAGATAGGTGAGCTGAGTGTAGCAAGTGGAGGGTGATCTCTGAGTTAATTCGTACATGAGAGGGTTGATGTAGCTTTTCCAGATAATTTTTCCGTAACGAACTCCTCGCTACTTTAAAATCGGCAGCACTTTGAAGAGAACAACCGCCAGGATCGCCACCCGTCCGCCGTAAACGAACACGAAATGGCAGCACAGTCGCTAATGCAATTCAAATGGGAATTATGACGTGACTCCTTACGTAAAACTAGATGGCAGCGTAGTAAACCTGACAAAAGTTGTTAACCTCAAAGCCTATAAGCCCGACATATCTGTTACATATATGATCTAGGATTATACACTATACAGATGATGAATGATAAGATGCTGATGGAGAATTATTAGAATGTCTTAGAGGGATGGGAGTACACGAAGAAAACTCCTGCGTTCTTAGTAGGCCTAAACATGTAGTGGATTGTATGCGGAATTAAAAGAGAAGAACATGTGAAAATAGGACTTAGCTATTACTCAGAGACTAATCAGAGCTAGGATTTTTATGCCCTAAAATTTGCCTAAATATGCAGTGTGAAGTATGCACTTATTACCAAAAATTCCAGAAATAATAATAATAATAATAATAATAATAATAATAATAATAATAATTTATGTATTTATTCTGGCGAAGTTAAGGTCATCAGGCCTTCTCTTTCACTTAGCCAGAAACGAAAGAAGCTGATACAATTTTACTAATATTTAAAGAACACTAATAAAAAAATATATAGTCATACAAGCACAAGTTGAGTAAGTTAATGCAAACATACTAAATAATAATTACAAAATAATATAAGGCTAGAAGTTACACTCAATGAATATGCAAGCGGTAAGTGAACCAATATTACAAATTACAAGAATTACAAATGCAAAGTGAATTATAACTATACAACACTGAGGAAAATTATATATGGGCTATTATATATGTATATATATATATACATACATATATATAGACACACACACAAAGGAGAATTAAACATGAATACTGGTCACGTACTTAAACAATTTACTTTTAAATTGCAATATCGTTCGACAGTTTTTGAGGGAGCTGGGTAGGGAGTTCCAGAAACGAATTGCTGATACTGTGAAAGAGGAAGAATAGTGAGCTGTTTTATGGCAAGGCATAGATATATGCTTTATAATATAAAATGTCATAACAAATTTAAATATTTTTATAGTTTACTTTGGAGGTATAAATTATAACTAGAGTGACAATCAGAAGAGAAAAAAAGTTAAATTTAAGGATTATTAAGTATATTGAATAAATTAAACAGTCTGTGCTTATCTAGTATTACATTTATAGCATTAACGTTTTCAGTACATGTGTACCATTTTCAAATGCGAATGACTGTTACATTTAAATAGGTCTGCATAACTGTGGAATTGGAACATTCATGAACATTATGGATGCTGTTGATAAAACTACATAAAACACAACTTAAGGATAAAATATATAAAATACATATTTTAACAATAGTTCACGTGATCACTTCGATGACATGTTGTTACAGTGGTCTTCTCTTAATGTGGATCATCGTGGTTAAATATTATAAAATGTCCAATAGAATGGTAAATGTTAAAATTAACTTGCACTGATAATCACTATAAAACATTGTAGTCTTGTTGAAAAGTATTAATGTTCATTTATGTTCATATATGCTATATTGTGACAGCGACGTGAGATTCGAACTCACGACCAGCGTCCCGCAAGAAAGCAGATCGCGCGGGCTTCACGGAGCACTAAGGAACGGCGCGCGGCGGAGAAAGGGGAAAGGGCCCACGCGACGAGGGGAGATCGCGCGCGCAGCTGCTTACGGAGGGAAGGGGGAACGGACCTTCCCGACTCTTCGAGAAGTCCGTCGAAGTGGAGACATCCAGATAATTCTCTGCACAGCTGTAGAAATTTCTCGCAACTATGATTTCGCTATAAAAGAAGAAACGCCAGCGAACTCGAGTAGTTTTCAGTTGATTAGTCAGCCAGTCAGTGAGAAAGCCAGAGCAAGCAAGCCAGTCTTGTGTACCGGAGTTCGACTCGAGTGTGCGTCCGAAACTGTATCAGCATCCGAAGGCCTGAGTTCGAGTGCAGTGGACCGCAGTTGGAGGGACCTGAGTTCGAGTGCAGTGGACCGCAGTTGGAGGGACCTGAGTTCGAGTACAGTGAACTGTCTCTGAAGGTCTGTGGTTCGAGATACTGTGAACTCGAGTGACTGAGCTAGAAGAACTGTGAACTGAGAACTGATAGTTCTGATTTTTAAATAGTGTTTGTAAATATTAGGTAAGATTAACAGTCCATTGTTGTTCGTACTAGTCCAAGTAAATTGTCATTGTCGTCGGTGAGTGCTATAACGAATACTGTGTTGAGTGAAAATCCAATTGTTGACGAGAGCATTTAAGGCGAATTGTAGAAAGAAATTATTGTTGGAAGAATAAAATCCTATTGTTGAGTGGAAATAAATTCACAATATGTTGCACTATTTCCCATTAGATATGTCGTACGTAATGTAGGTTTAACCACGATGATCCACATTAAGAGAAGACCACTGTAACAACATGTCATCGAAGTGATCACGTGAACTGTTGTTAACATATATATTTTATATATTTTATCCTTAAGTTGTGTTTTATGTAGTTTTATCAACAGCATCCATAATGTTCATGAATGTTCCAATTCCACAGTTATGCAGACCTATTCAAATGTAACAGACATTCGCATTTGAAAATGGTACACATGTACTGAAAACGTTAATGCTATAAATGTAATACTAGAGAAGTACAGACTGTTAAATTTATTCAATATACTTAATATTATAACTTGCTTATCGGAACCTTCTTACATAATAAATTTAAGGAATTTCAAGATATTCATAGTTTTCTGCCCAAGCTCAGATCTTTCACTGCAAACGCAGAGTTGTCCAGTCTTTCCTGTTTTCTACCTTTCTATTTGTCTATGCATATGATCCATTCATCTTAATGTCGTCTATCATGTGATATCTTCTTCTGCCCCATTTCGCCATTTCTTCCAGTGCATCTTTCATAAGGTAGTTTCTTCTCAACCAGTGACCTAGCCAATTCCTTTTCCTCTTCCTGATCAGTTTCAGCATCATTCTTTCTTCACCCACTCGTTTCAACTCAGATTAATTCCTTATTTTGTCTGTCCATTTCACACGCTTCATTCTTCTACATATCCACATTTCAAAAGCTTCTAGTCGCTTCTCTTGACTGAACCTATGTCACAACTCACTCCCACCACACTAATACAAGTTTTAGGCAACCGGGAGCATCCATTTTGAAGCATTCATTCAAGCAAATGGTCTTCGTAATATATTCTTATGCTCAGAAATGGCCGGAAAATATAAACAAATCACTTGCTCTTAATTGTACTGTTTGAGGCAGAATAGGAGACAGGTTATGATGATAAATAAACACGACAGGCCTAGTGGAGGACTGTAGGAAAAGTAGTAGTCTTTGCTTTAATTCTAGTGTCGTGCAGAAGAGGTAAATACACAAAGACTAGCTCCTTTACTACAGTCCGCCACTGGGTCTGTCGTGCTTACTCCACAGCATAATCTCGGGCGTGTTCTGTCTCAAATGGTATATAGACTTGGAGCGCAAGTGATCTCTCTATATTGTCCTGTCATTTCTAAGCATGAGGGTACATATATTATACCCGTTTCTACATAACTGTCTTCTGTATCACCCTGTATGAAATCATTGATATTGAACTAGTTGAGAAAAGTAATAAAAGTGCATAATAGGCCTACTTTGAGAGAAATTGCTTAAAAATGTAGCTTTGTAGATTATTATGTCACGTAAAAAAATATTTATCCCGTCTTATTGTAGACGTATGAACGTCTAACATTTCATCTCTACATAAAAGAAGAAGAAAGCTCCGAATTCTTTGCTGTTTTCAGATCAGGCCTGCACAAATAGCGCTCAACGAGCGCGCGCGCTCCTTCGGAGCGGGAGAGCGGTGTTTACCGCTCGCAGAAACGGAGAGGAAGATACGTCAGAATGACATAGACTTGATATAGGTAGAGGAGAGGGAAATGACCACTTAGCTATCTAGTGGAGTGCAGTGTGTAGGCCTATTCTCAGTAACTGTTTCACGTTGCTTACCTACTGCTACAGTACAGTATGGAGTAATCTAAAAGACGAAACATAACATTTAACATTTAACGATGTAAAGCTCGAACTTACTGATCTTCAATGTGACCTAAGGGCTAAAGATCGTTTGAATAATAGTACTAGCCTGGTTGAGTTTTACAAGAATAAACATTAGCAATAATATCCACGACTACACAGGCTGGCTGTGAAAATGATTGCTATGTTTGGCTCAACATTTATATTTGTGAGCAACTGTTTTCTATAATCAACTTTAATAAAGGCAGACATCGAACATCTGTAACTGATGTTTCATTATGATCAGTAGGCTACTGTTCCTTTCAGCTGTCAACAGCATAAAACCTCGTTTTGATGTACTGATAAATAAAAATATAACAAAATGATATTGTACATTTAAGTAGCTATAGAATTTCTATTACTCCTGTAAAATAAATATTTCTTTATTAATTAATAATAGTCCAAGATAATTTTGCAAACACTGAATGGGAATTCCTTTCATAATCACTCGTAATAGTACTTCGTTTTGTGTATATTTTGTACGAGAGCACCCCTTCTTCCAGTCCACCCTTATACAGAGCGCAGCTAATATCTGCATTCCGCTCATGAGCTGTGAGCGGGCTCGGAGAGCGCAAACCTTGTGCAGGCCTGGTGTAGATCCACGAAAAAGTTCAGATCCCCAAATATGTTGCTTTGCCTTGAACATCCTGGAAGACTTGAATCATAAGCCACAGGACTTTTAGTGATACTTACCCTTTTCTCCTTTACAAAACTAATATTTACTGGTTTAACTACTGGATTCTTCAGCATCATCTTTCAATTATCTACAAAGAACTGAGTCGGTTTAAAATAAAGTACGCTTACCTGTTATTTTTGCCGCTATGAGAATCGATTCGGAGTCCTCACACTTGGCTGTTGAGTGATCGACATCTAATTCCCAAGGTCCCCTATTCTTTTCTTCTGCAGTATGTCCCAACTGCAACTATAAATGAAGCAGAATCTATTAGCTTCTAACGTACAGAGATTCCTTGATGATAGGAGGAGGAAAAAGGATATGCATGATGTTGATGATGATGATGATGATGATGATGATGTATTTTACAGTCATTACACTGGTTAAATCTCAACAAAAGCCGTAACGCTGTTAGCCGGATGGTTGCGAGTTCGGTTTCCGAGAGGGTTACGGATTTTATCTAATGCTTCCGACCGCACAATGGCCCTGGGATTTACACAGAAATGAGTACCAGGATTATTTACTCAGGGGTAACATTGGCGGGCACATAGAACCAAGACCAGACTGGAATCTTGCCATTAATGACGATTGTCTGTGGACCTGGATGGATGGGAACACTGTATGTTTCGGCTCATAAAACAAAGTTTGAATTGAAGAAAGACCTCAGGAGAGTTCGTGCTGGCGAGCACTTTTTCACTCCCATGATGAGAGCACCAAATGTCACTAAAAAGCACCATGGTGCTGTCAAACACCAGATTGAGAACGCCTGATTTAGAACATGAAGATGAGATGTGATAAACAAGTAAATAAGCAAGTCAACGTTATTGTTAATACTATATTATTATTATTATTATTATTATTATTATTATTATTATTATTATTATTATTATTATTATTATTATTATTATTATTATTATAGTATTATTAGTATTATTTGGTATTATTAGCACTTTCAGAAGACGACCTCCAAAGGTCAATATATAATTATTTGTAGTAAGTAACGGCCACATACAATATGAAAATTTCAACAGATAAAACAAAAATTATGGCATTCTGTGGGAAATACCCAATACAAAGTAAAATCTGTCTCGATAATAAAATATTAGAAAGATGTAATAGTTTCCCATATTTAGGTTACAATCTTTTCATTTTTGAAGAATTGGACATATCACAGAAAATTAATAAATACACAAGAGCTATGGGCATTATAAATAGTGTGACGAAACCATCCTTGATTCAGAAACACACCCGCATACGTCTCTACAACACATTGGCACGACCGATGCTCAGCTATGGCAGCGAAGCATGGACACTGAGGAAAGCAGATAAAAGCAGAATAACGGCTTGTGAAATGCGATTCATGCGAAGAACAGCGGGCTATACTAAATGGGATCTGAAAAGAAATTGTGAAATTTTAAAGGAACTAAAAACTCAACCAGTTTTAGATTACATTGTTCAATATCAGTCTAATTGGAAACATCATTTGGAAAGAATGCGTATGATTATGTACCACATGGCCAAAGATCTGTGGGTCGTCCTGCTAAGAGATGACGTGAAAATTTTATGTGAGACCGTAACAGGCCTTGTGGCCTAACACTTGTCAGGCAGAGGAAGAAGATTATTATTATTATTATTTCATGGAATTGTGATTTTATCTTCTTTGGTGACATCTGGTATTAGTTGGCAACACTGAAGAGACGGCCAAATTAGCCTTTTACGAACTACTCTTACGTGATCGTCACTATATCATCAGATCACGTGACGGGAGTCTTCCCCTTTCTACACTCCTCTCCCCGATACTGCTCCCAGCCGCTCAACTCACATGCGGCTGGCTGATCAGGCTGTACAGTACGATAATTTTTTAGTCCTGACAATCGCTGGCAATGTGCGCCTGGGTCAGGCGAGTCTATTTAGTTACGCCAAGGGGTGTTTGGGTTAGTTAGTCGCTTGCCTTCAGAGCGATCGGATGTCATGCGTGAGGTACAGCTGTATGCTTCCAGTAAAGTTAAGCTGTACTGCATTCCTTTACTGACCGCTCGCCCTTATCTCTACTCTGGAGCTCTCCCCACTACTTCTATTACTTCCCCTCTTTCGCGTCGTCGAGCTATCAGGACTAAATAATCGGTCTGTAAGCTCCACCCTCCCGGCCGCCCACCGGCCACCAGAGGTCTGCATCGGACGTTTTCGCTCGAGCGCCAAGTAGTTCATAGCATAATCCGACAGGTAGCGCACATGCATGATGGGTAAAATTGTCACGAGCGATAAATCCTCGAACGGTATAAGCCGACATTCGTTCTTGTTACAGTGATGAACTGTGTAGTAACATCATAGATATTTATCATTTCAAAACTTTACAGTGTTTAACTAACCTCTCCATAGTACAACTACAAAACTTGCTTTAAAATGTAATATAAATGTTGTAGGTAAATGTTTTTTTTTTTCCCCATACAGGAGTGATTTTGTTTTTACCACATCTGATATGTTATTGGATGTAAATGTAATTATATAAACGGAGAACACAATTACGATAATGCAAGAACCGTATCAAGTTTTCTAGTAGTAGTAATAATAATAATAATAATAATAATAATAATAATAATTATAATAATAATTTCTAATAATTATTAGTGTATCAATCTTTGCGTCTGTAACAGTTGTGCAGCATGATTATTCGTTTTATTATATTTTCTGTGACGTTATCTCTGTACTAATATTGTTATTAATCTCCTGCTATATCAATAATATTTTGTAAAACGTTTCTACATTGTCGCAGTATATAGGCGGAACACTATGTATGGACCTATCATATTATATATGTGTGGTAAATCAAATATTGAATAATTATTAATTAGCAATAATAACTGTATATCGAAGTTTTTCATACTATTTTATTTATAACTTAATGTTCCTGTTTTGGTACGTTCCATTAAATGTTCGTCATAAACGCAGAAAATAAAGTCTTATTTTTACCGTGTGAGCGAAACATATGTGTATCTTATCTGTCGCCTTCCATACAAGATAAGATGTGTCGGTGAGATGACCTTGTACTGTGCTTCTATTTATTACGAGCGTATCACGACCGATCGTATCTCACTCGAGGGTGCGACACTCGACCGAGTTCAAGCGAGCGATTTAACTCCAATGCAGCACTCTGCCGGCCACCATCTGCGCACCTCGCGGACAAATTACGTGGCGACATCTCTACCATTTTACATAACACACTAGAAGTATCATTAGGGTGTGCAAAAAATAAGCCAGTAACGTGGAATCTCAACAGTTCAAGTATCTCACCTGGGCGATCCAGTGTCCGGTCTCATTGCGCAGGCTCGTGATGGAGAATTTGAGGGCGCTGGTGTGTGGCAAGGCACACTGTAGCTCTGCACAAGCGACTGCACACCAAAGCACACAGCACACAGTAGCACGACGGAGCATTTTGGTGACGACTGTGCAGAAGCCCTTGTCTTGTCGGTTTATATAGCGCTACAAGCAGGTTAACATGATCCTAATCCTGTGCTGTCACCTGCTATACATTGGATTATTAGACATATGTTCATTTAAGTTACAAGGACTTTTCTGCACAGGGGTACACAAAATACCCATTCTTCAAAACAACAAATAGAGAGCGGAATTTAAGCCCTAAAAAGTGGGATTTTAGGCGCCTAAAATAGGCTCTTAAACTCCTTTATTTAGGCTCTTATAAAATAAAAATAGGCATTTTTCTGTTAAAGGATGTCACTAAAATATAATAGTGTTTTTCATTCACCAATCATATTTCCATAGTTTGCTTCACAGTAGATGATCAGCACCTATTGTGACTATTGTGTCGCTCACTACTTTACTTACAAATGGTGAGAAAAAAAGGAAGGGGTTGTTATCTGTCTTGGAATGTAAGAGAATGCTTATTCGAGTACAACTCAGCGAGTTTGTGTTAAATTGCTGATGGACAGAATAATAATAATAATAATAATAATAATAATAATAATAATAATAATAATAATAATAATAATAATAATAATGCAAATCAAGATTTTCAGGTATAACTCCTGTAAAGTTGATTTGAATAATTTCGAGGAAAAATTGTTCCGGAGCCGGGTATCGAACCCGGGACCTTTGGTTTAACGTACCAACGCTCTACCACTGAGCTACTCGGGAACTCTAACCGACACCGATCCAATTTTTCCCTCGAAATTTTTTTAAACCAAAGGTCCCGGGTTCGATACCCGGCTCCGGAACAATTTTTCCCTCGAAATTATTCAAATCAACTTTACAGGGAGTTATACCTGAAAATCTTGATTTGCATAATACACGTCACTGTTCGTTAACAGAAAACCACAATTTAAGTCACACGCAGTTAGTGTGCACTCGAAGTTGGTTGCTTGACGGTTGTCAGCCCACTTTGAGGTCTGTGGATATAGAGGGATAAATTGGATCGGTGTCGGTTAGAGTTCCCGAGTAGCTCAGTGGTAGAGCGTTGGTACGTTAAACCAAAGGTCCCGGGTTCGATACCCGGCTCCGGAACAATTTTTCCCTCGAAATTATTCAATAATAATAATAATAATAATAATAATAATAATAATAATAATAATAATAATTACAATAATAATAATAATTGTACCGCAGGAGTTCTTTTATATGCCAGTAAATCTACTGACATGAGCCTGCTGCATTTAAGCATACTTAAATGCCATTGACCTGGGCCGGGATCGAACCCGCAACCTCGAGCCTAGAAGGCCAGCGCTATATCGACTACACCACCCAGGCCGACTGAAAGTTGGAATTTTAGGATTGATATATTGTAAGAATGAGAAGGGGTGGCCTGGAGGTGCTTCTCTGTGTTGTTCACTGCTAGGAAGGAGTTGTTATCCGTCTTGGAATGTGAACGGTACAGGATGTTAAGAAAAACAGTAAATAGTTACGAGAAATGATGCAAAAATTAAAAAAAAAAAAAACTTAAAAATAGGCAGTAACGTCGAAATAGGCATTTTAGGCACCATAAAACCCCCCTTTATTTATACCTATATTTCCATGAAAAATGTAAATATTAAATCTCAAGCCTGTATGTATCAAGGAAAAAAAAATAGATTTTGCCTAAATTCCGCTCTCTAATGATAAATATAAACATACATTTAAAAAAACATTTTAATAAACAATCAAATTTTTAAAAAATTGAAGAGTACAGGGGAAAAACAACTAAAGTCACAAAGCTCATAAGGGTGATATCACCATCTAATACAGTATATTACTGCAAACTTTCGTGTTTATGTTATCGAAACTGGTAAAGGAGAATTATCACCATGGTTACTGTCAACCTTTATTACTTTTTCATTAGGAACAGCAATAAATTTTGCAGTAATGTACTGAATTAGAAGATGACATCACACTTAAGAGAATTTATTTTAACAATATTTCCGCTCTGTTCTCGTTGTGGTTTCCGTTCCCGATTTATTGTGAAGCAGCCTTTACACGGTTAAATTACATAGTTTTGACTATCTAAACATTCTTGAAAATACCTTGGTGTTATCACGTAAGCTAATGTTCTTATTGAAGTATAAATACAATTTAGTGTAATAAAATATTGGAATATATTATTACTATTATTATTATTATTATTATTATTATTATTATTATTATTATTATTATTATTATTATTATTTCTAAAAATAGAGGGCGGTATGATTTATCGCTTTAATGAAGTGTTGAACCACATAAGGTTGCTCGTTTATCATGTGCATCTATATATATATATATATATATATATATATATATATATATATATATATATATATATAATTTGAATTGGTAATAAAAATTACGGGAAAACGGCTGGACGGATATTAATAAATGACCCCACATTTTGAAGCTTCGAACCCAGAGTTCTCCAGAAAAATAGTAGTTTTCAGTAAAATGTCAATTTTCCTACATCATTTTCCTATTTTCCAAAATCCATCTCTAGTCAGTTTTGAGAACTAATTAATTGAATTTCAGAATAAAACAAAACACACATACAATAAACAATACACTATTACATCTACAGAATTGCTGACATACTTAGAGTTCAGATGGGTCAGATTCTTTCACATCATAATGCCAATATGTCGATCTTCATTTGTGTAATATTTTGATAACGTATAAAAATAATATTACAAGTCTGATTCTCTGGTCTGTAGTTTTCCGAGTACAGCTGTGTATTCGATATTAAGAACTACAAAACTTAAGAATGTTTGGTGACATTATTACCATTAAAAATGAAATATTATTATAGTTAATGCTACACATAATGGTATACTGATGATATGAAAGTGAAATCTTTTGGGGCCTTAAGTAAGTAGACGCATAGAAAGAAGATTTTATATTAGATCTTCATTTCTATAATATACGGAGTAACGGATATATATATATATATATATATATATATATATTACTGAAAACTATAAAACTTACGTAACAGCGTGGTCGATCGACGGATGTTGCGTCAACATTTGTTGAGACTATAAATTAGGAATGCCTATAACATCGACATCAACGTGAAGTTTCGATTTTATGCACGAGAACGTATAATCTCATAAACTTCTTTCCATCTGACTGTAGATAATTATTTGAAGAGAAGTAATATAATGATAACGAGATACTAAGGTTATTGTTATGAACTTAACACTACTTGTATTAAACTTGTAGGATATGTGGAAATCAAACCACAGTATAGAGAACATATCTCTATACTGTGATCAAACAGTGGTTTTCTTCCTGCTCACAAGGAAGTAATGCCGTTGTTTAAAACTTCTGTCGTACGTAATTTTGACGTATAATGGATAAACAATTGATCCTCACTACTTTTCCCGCCAAGAGAGCACCTCCTTCTTCTAGCTATGCCTCCGTCTTTCAGTTGCTGACTATAGTAGTCGTGATAGCAGGTTGCAACTTACACGCTTGGCCAACTTATTATGAGATATAATTATTTGGAAGTATACGTCAGATTTACGTATCAATAGTATTAATAGAAAAATTTTTTTAGTGCTGTTTATTTATTCCTCTAAGAGTGTTTTATGTAACAAAGTAACATTGGATGAAAATTTACGTGATGATCGACACCACTATGCAGATCATAGATGAAAGTACAGATGATGATGCTTATAATGATGCTGAAGGCAATGTAGAGATTGAATATGAAACTTGCGACAATGACAAGGATATAAGGTACAGTAGGAGAGATTGAGAATCACGTAGAAAGCAAGCGAATGGAGGAAGAAGGCAAAAAACAAGAAAACAGGGAGAAAAGAAAAGGAGAAGAGAAGAGAAAAGAAGGGAAGATGGGAGAGGGCACGAGGGCGCGAGGGCACGAGGGCTAGAGGGCATGAAGGAACGGGGGCACGGGGGCACGGGGGCACGAGGGCACGAGGGCACGAGGGCGCGAGGGCACGAGGGCTAGAGGGCACGGGGGCACGAGGGCACGAGAGCACGAGGGCACGGGGGCACGAGGGCACGACGGCACGACGGCACGAGGGCACGAGGGCTAGAGGGCACGAGGGCACGAGAGCGCGAGGGCACGGGGGCACGACGGCACGACGGCACGACGGTACGACGGCACGAAAGCACGAGGGCACGGGGGCACGAGAGCACGAGGGGAGAGGATATTTTCATAACTCTAACCTACAATCCACAATAACCTGAAATAGCTATTGCTTCACTCCCACATGTAAAACCGGCTGATCGTTCTGAAATTGTTACTTGCGTTTTCGCATTGAAACTCAAGAACTGAAGATGTATAGGTTAAATAAAAAGTATTTAGCATGAAGAAAACCATTCGGAGGGGTAGGCTTATGTTTCATTATTATGGAAGGAAATAACTTCCAAAATGTCTGGTATTCTTCATTGGAAATAAATTTGAAAAAATTTAGTTTGAACTTCTAATGAACTTAGTTAGCAGCATTTGCTGCACAAGCCACTAGTATGAATATAATGGTTGAACAGTTGAATATTAAACTTAAAACAATTGCCAAAACGTCTCCTGTGTTACCCGATTTGTTCACACATCAACGGGTAGCATCTTTAATATCCAAGCATAACAGGACCGCCTACATCTAATCACTGACCAGCTGAACAAAAGTGGCTCATATTCTTCTGTCTTATGAATATGTTCCTGCTTCCATTTTGTCTTAATTGTGTAATTGTCTTTGTGTTAACACGTTATTATGAATTTCCCTTTCCGTTTTCTGATTGAGTAGAAGAGAAAGCTTTACGATCATATCTCTATCGGAATAAAAAAAAAATAATAATAATAATAATAATAATAATAATAATAATAATTATTATTATTATCATTATTATTATCATCATTATTATTATCTTTATCATTATTATTATCATTATTATTATCATTATTATTATTATTATTATTATTATTATTATTATTATTTTATTCCGACAGAGATATGATCGTAAAGCTTTCTCTTATTGTATTATTATTATCATTATTATTATCATCATTATTATTATCTTTATCATTATTATTATCATTATTATTATCATTATTATTATTATCATTATTATTATAATTATTATTATCATTATCATTATTATTATCATCATTATTATTATCATTATTATTATTATTATTATCATTATTATTATCATCATTATTATCATTATTATTATCATTATCATTATTATTATTATCATTATTATTATCATCATCATTATCATTATCATTATTATTATTATCATCATTATTATTATTATCATTATTATTATCATCATCATTATTATTATTATCATTATTATTATCATCATCATTATTATTATCATTATCATTATCATTATTATTATCATTATTATTATCATCATTATTATTATTATCATTATTATTATCATTATTATCATTATTATTATTATGATTGTTATCATTATTATTATCATTATTATCATCATTATTATCATTGTCATTATTATTATTATCATTATAATAATAATAATTATTATTATCATTATTATTATCATTATTATTATTATCATTATCATTATCATTATTATCATTATTATTATTATTATTATTATTATTATTATAGTTATTTATTCAATTTTCAATCACAATTATTTATCATACAAAAGTATGAAAAATTATTGTTTTAGTAACATATTATAAACTTGCACACAAACCTTTTTGACTTATGGCATCATTAAGTTCTTCTTTTCTTTTACAATATCTAAATATGCTATAAATTTGTAAGATGAAACAGTGAAAATGTGATAAATATAAACACTCATATAAAAACACATTAACATAAATTTACAAAATGTTTTGATGACCTAAAATTCGTCAACATGCTATTATTTTCTCATCAGATACACGATTAAGTTACAAAGTTCTGACTACCACCGGTAGTCTATCTGAAAATCCATCAACAGGCCTTCCCCTTCCTATTGATCTAATTCAGTGATATTCAATCTGTGGTACGAGGCACACGGGATTTTCTCAAGGGATACGCATCCTACTTATTACGTATGTAAAAATGCTGACAAATTTATTTTATTATACTTGTTGATAATTATTGCAGTTCACATATTTTGTTTCACAATATCAACTCTTATTTTTACTACTTCAATATACATAATTCATTAATTTCTTTTATGCTCGACCATGCCGAAATGTAGTAATTATACACCTGGTAGCAGCCCTTTAATGCATGTCATTAAAGTACACCTACTCATTAAAGTACAGGTGTTCAGCCAATGACAACTGAGCTTACAGGTGTTCAGCCAATGACAAATCAGCTTTGTACCGTTATAAAACCGCAAGTATTGATTATTCTCGGATATGCAATCGAAAGAGAATTAGCGAAAAGTCACGGAGGCTGGAAATCCAATACTGTCGCAGAAGGTTATGTTCTGTTACTGTAATAATTAGCGTTAATTGTAAATAATATTCAAATAAATTCAATTCGTCATCTCGTTTTTCAATGTCGAATTCAATAATCAAGGTTATATCAAGTTTAACGGGATTACATCAAGGTCAATGACATTATTGTTCCTCGGAAAAAATCAATACTTTCGCGTCTGCGCACATCTCACAATTCACGACCTAGAACAAGGTCACTTCCGATCTTGTGAGATACAAATAAAATGTATACATCTGAATAATTTCAAGTTAGAAATATGGTCGAGCATAAAAAGTCGTATGAAACTTGCCTATAATGGTAATTAAGACGCTCGTATGAATATTATGAAACTCGCTTACGCTCGTTTCATAACCAACCATACTTGCGTCTTAATTACTACCATTATAGGCTCGTTGCATAATGTACTATTATGCTCGACCATGCCGAAATGTAGTAATTTACACCTGGTAGCAGTCCTTTAATGCATGTCATTAAAGTACACCTATTCGTTAAAGTTCAGGTTTTCGATTATTCTCGGATATGCAATCGAAAGACAACGAGGGAAACGTCACGGAGGCTGGAAATGCAATACTGTCGCAGAAGGTTATGTTCTGTTACTATATTCATTAGCGTTAATTGTAAATTATATTCAAATAAATTCAATTTGTCATCTCGTTTCTCAATTCTAAATCAATTTCCAGGTTATATCAAAATTAGTTCATGTTATTCTGTAGATTATAACAAGGTCAAAGACAGTATTGTTCCTCGGAAAAAATCAATACTTTCGCGTCTGCGCACATCTCACAATTTACGAGCGATGCACAAGGTCACCTCCACTCTTCAGTTAGATACGAATAAAATGAATAGGCCTACTTCTGAATAATTTCAAGTTAGAAATATGGTCGAGCATAAAAAGTCGTATGAAACTTGCCTATAATGGTAATTAAGACGCTCGTATGAAAATTATGAAACTCGCTTGCGCTCGTTTCATAAACAAACATACTCACGTCTTAATTACTATCATTATAGGCTCGTTGCATAATGTACTATTATTGCATCAATAACGTTATGTTTTTTTTATTTAACGACGCTCGCAACTGCAGAGGTTATATCAGCGTCGCCGGATGTGCCGGAATTTTGTCCCGCAGGAGTTCTTTTACATGCCAGTAAATCTACTGACATGAGCCTGTCGCATTTAAGCGCACTTAAATGCCATCGACCTGGCCCGGGATCGAACCCGCAACCTTGGGCATAGAAGGCCAGCGCTATACCAACTTGCCAACCAGGTCGACGCATCAATAACTGTTATATAATAATAATAATAATAATAATAATAATAATAATAATAATAATAATAATAATAATAATAATAGTAATAATAATAATAATAATGGTATAATAGATACCCGAAAAACCATCGGGCTCTAGAACTTGAGCTGTATTTCCATTTTTTTTAACTGGAAATGACACTAATCTTACAATTTCAATAGGCTCTCGATTATATAGACCACATTGAGTTGTAGATCTACTAATGCATTTGTCTATGGTAATAAGTACTGTGGATTTCTGTTGTCATGAAGAGGCAAAAGAAATGCCTGACTATAAATATTAACGCGAAAAATACTAGTTATTTACGATATAAGTGATATAAGAGCATTATTAATATACGCTACTCTCTCGTTGTGTAACAACGCGAGTACATTAATATTGGGTTATCGCACATGTATTGTACAATATTTTATCTACATCCATAAAAAAATGAGCAGAGATAATTTGACGTTTGAAAAATTCTTTATTTTTATTTATTCTTTATTTTTTTGTAACAAGCACTAAATTGAAGCTAACTATCTAGGTAGCAGTTGAAATAATGTATTGCGACGGTATAACTCTATGACAACCACAATGTTACTACAGTCTAGTATATACAGTCACGAAGCTTGAGTTGATGAGGGTACTAGAAACAATAGACTGTGCCGGTACTGTTTGACATTGTCTGTGATGAGGCGATAGTAGCGATCCTAATGGTTAGCAACTATCTGTGGATGCATATCCCCTACGTATTGAGCTTCGTGACTCTATCTACTAGACTGTGTTGTTACTATAAACAAAACTTTGTTTTTACTGCAAATTTGTAATTTGCAAGTTTTAAGATGAGTAATTCTGATTTAAAAGCAAGCTTTAAAACCCATATCCAGAAAAAGTTAATGCAAAAATTTACTATAGTCGCGACGCTGTTATTCCAGGCGTGACTCCTCCTCTTTGCTTACGTCTTAGGAAGTGAAGGCTCTATAAAGTCTAGGTAGGTAATATCGTTCGCCATTTTTATTCTTTCGTTGCCGAGCTACCATACGAGGAATCTATTTGCCACACCATTAAACATTATCATGTCGTAGCTCCTATGATAATAAATCAAACGCACTGTAATTCAGCAAATAATTGAGAGGCAAATAACGTCTTCGTGTGCTTTCTGCGAACGCCAACGAAAGAGCCAAAATGGCGGGCGATTATATTAAGTATTTATCGAGCCTTAAGAAATGAATAACGTCTTCATCAGCGAATCATAAGACGCACACGTTTAAATGTAGCCGACCTGCACCGCGATTGGCTGCCGGAAATTAGAGCGACGGTACTTCACGTTGTCATATTATGTTATACTTAGTTTCAATACATTTTTAAATATACTTGATACTATCATTCATTCCTGAAAACGAGTAGGATAAGAAAAACGAGTGTGGTAATAAACTTCATATCCCACTTAAATTCAATGGGAAAAGACGCTATTGCTTATGGGTATGGATAAAAATTAACTGGTATACCGTACACATGAGAATGTCCCGTAAATAGTTTTATTTTCTTTATGTGAATAATTCCGACTTTGTATAGCCTAAACTCTCTATAGTTACGTGTATATTGCGCACACATCTGTTTCGCGTTCATGTCAATGTGCAACTGAATTATATTATTTTTTAATAAGTTGCAACCCCCATTAATTATAATAAATAAAGTAGGTTATGTAGCCTATCTATGCGGACTCCCCCCGTGTATAAGATTGGAGTTCATCGGATATGACATAAGCATTTCCATGGCGATTGTTGTAATCGAATGACATCAGTCTATTTCATCAAATCCTTTCATTCTTTTATTATTGTACAGTAGCGTGCAAATTAATCCGAACAACGTAATTACTTATGCAAAAACACTCAAACGGGATAAAAAAAAGGATCTAAGACATACCTCAGTAATCTATGTGGCCTCCCTTGTTCCTAATAACAGCTCTGAGACGATTTGGTATGGATTCCACTAATTTCCCACAAATATTTTTCATTTCTTCATCGCGAAACCATACACCAATGAGGGCAGAAATCATCTTCTCCTTTGTAGAACAATCCATTTTTTGCATTCTTCTTTTGCAAATTGACCACAAGTTCTCAATGGGGTTGATGTCGGGTGAGTTGCCTGGCCAGGGGAGTACCTGAATATTCTTCTTGTTGAAGAATTCTGTAGTTTTTCGAGACGTATGGCATGGTGCCAGGTCTTGTTGGAACACACCTCTGCCATCCGGAAATGATTTTTGCAGCTGGGGTACGATTCTGGTTTCCAATAAGTGAATATATTTGTCAGAATTCATCATTCTCTTGATAGGTATTAATGCTCCAGGCCCTTCATGTGTAAAACAACCCCAAAACATTACTTTAGGGGGGGTATTTGAGTGCTTGTTGGAGATGAGCTGCTGTTACCTTTTCGGATCCTTTCCCTACGTAAGAAACACGGTGGCCGTGGACCTCGAAATGAGACTCATCGGAAAAAAGTACATTCTTCCAGTCATTCACTGTCCAGTGTTGATGTAATTTTGCCCACATTAAGCGTTTTTTGCACAAAACAGGGGTTAGCAGTTGCTTCTTAATAGGCTTACGAGCCCTTCGTCCAGTTTCCAAAAGCCTGCGCCGCACTGTTATGACGTGAATATTCGCCCCAATGGTAGCCATTAACTCGCGGGTTAAGTCGACAGCAGTTAGTCTAGAATTTAATTTACTTTTCCTGACAATTAAACGATCATCTGCAGGTGAAGTCTTCCTTTTCCGGCCACAGTTTCCTTTTTTCTGGGGTGTGATGGGTCCAGTCTCCCTGTATCGTTTTATGATCGAATTAACAGTAGCCAAACCGATGTGACATTCTGCAGCAATTTGCCTCTGTGTCATAGAAGAATGCTCTGCTAATGTTATAATTTTAGACCGTTTTCATGGAGTTGTATCCATTTGTGAAGACGACAGAATGTACACAGGATTGCAGTATTAAGTCTTCAACACAACTGAAATGCTTATAAGTACAAAACGACAGCCAAATTGTCACATATTATAAAAAAATAATGCCAGACCTTCAACAATGGAATTACACGTACTACAGATGTCAATTAAAGCGGTATGAGCAGCTGTGTGGCCAACAATGAGAGAAAATGTAAAAATATGTCGTGTTCGGATTAATTTGCACGTCGAATTAGACGCTACACGTTAAAATTGATAAGAGAAAATTCACCATGGCTACAAATTATTGGAAAATTTCAGAAGGTTATATTTTCGCCAATATTGAACATAAATACATGATCTTACCACCATTTGAAAGAGGGAAGTTTGAATTTTTTACTGACCTTACATGCACTCGAGTGAGCCCAACGTGTAATACAAAAATATTCTTTGTTCTTAACTTCTATGATAAAATGTTTAGCTTTCATTAATCAGGCAATCTTGTCGTACTTTAATTTTTATTGTAATTGTAATTGTAAATTTAATGTTAATTGTAATTTTATTGTTCATAATATAGTTGTAATCCCCTGGTAGAGGGGCAGAGAAGGCCTGACGGCCTTATCTCTACCAGGTTAAATAAATAAATACTAATACTAATACGACAGATTTCCAGGCGGTGATCCCATTCTTGCCAAACTCTACCAAGCATGTCTTGTGTGACGTTCCTGATTGCTGTTAATGCTCCTTCTCAATTCGGCCAACGTCACTGGAAGTGGAGATACAGTAAACATTGTCCTTGACGAAACCCCACAGAAAGTAATCACAAAATGTAGTAGTCCACAACTGTGGAATAACGGTTAGCGCGTCTGGCCGCGAAACCAAGTGGCCCAGGTTCGATTCCCGGTTGGGGAAAGTTGCCTGATTGGGGTTTTTTTCCGGGGGTTTCCCTCAACACAAATATGAGCAAATGCTGGGTAACTTTCGGTGCTGGACCCCGGACTCATTTCACCGGCATTATCACCTTCATCTCATTCAGACGCTAAATAACCTAAGATGTTGATAAAGCGTCGTAAAATAACCTACTAAAATAAAATAAACACACTGTGGTATCCGGTGAACAGGGTGGTCATATACAGAAGGTGCTGTCTGCGGCCGTTGCACGACCAATCCATTGATCTGGTAGGTGTTGATTTAGGAAAATTGGCTAAAGCCACAACTCACGAACGAGGAGGAACACGGGTTCAATTTACAACAATACGGAGCCCTTCCACATTCACATACAGATGCACGGAGGTATCTAAGTTAAATGTCTCAATTCTAATGGGGAATATGTTGAAAAATTGTGCAATAATTGCTATATTTGTTTCAATAAATCTTTCCATGAATTGTGCTTTCTCTCTGTAAACGGCCCCAGGAAAATCACTTAACATGGCGGAAGATAAATATTAATATTTTTATCTGCCCCCGTGAAAATGATTGCTTGTCAGACGTGCCGGTATTTATATGAATGAAGTATCAAGTCATGTTGACATTGTCTAATAAGTCAAGACTCAAAGGATTAAAATAACAGTGAAATAAATTCTGTTAATCATAAATAATTACAGTATTTAATGGTTCACGTGACGTTAACATTGTGTGAAGAATATCAAGGCTAAGATGATTCATAAATAGTAAAATAAATTTTATTTCACATGCAACATTAATTGCTGCAACAACGACATATGTCTAAAACGCTAGAAGCTACGAAGTCTGCAAATAATCTGCAGTATCATCTAATGTCTAAATATATAACGATGTATTAGAATGTGGAAAAGAAATAACTAAGGTTCACAATAATTATTTTGCAATTCATATTGCGGATTTGTTCCGACCAGTCAAATACTTACTTACTTACTGGCTTTTAAGGAACCCGGAGGTTCATTGCCGCCCTCACATAAGCCCGCCATTGGTCCCTATCCTGAGCAAGATTAATCCAGTCTCTATCATCATATCCTACTTCCTTCAAATCCATTTTAATATTATCTTCCCATCTACGTCTCGGCCTCCCCAAAGGTCTTTTGCCCTCCGGCCTCCCACCTAACACTCTATATGCATTTCTGGATTCGCCCATACGTGATACATGTCCTGCCCATCTCAAACGTCTGGATTTTATGGTCCTAATTATGTCAGGTGAAGAATACAATGCGTGCAGCTCTGTGTTGTGTAACTTTCTCCATTCTCCTGTAACTTCATCCTTCTTAGCCCCAAATAATTTCCTAAGAACCTTATTCTCAAACACCCTTAATCTCTGTTCCTCTCTCAAAGTGAGAGTCCAAGTTTCACAACCATAAAGAACAACCGGTAATATAACAGTTTTATAAATTCTAACTTTCAGATTTTTTGACAGAAGACTAGATGACAAAAGCTTCTCAACCGAATAATAACAAGCATTTCCCATATTTATTCTGCGTTTAATTTCCTCCCGAGTGTCATTTATGTTTGTTACTGTTGCTCCAAGATATCTGAATTTTTCCACCTCTTCGAGGGATAAATCTCCAATTTTTATAGTTCCATTTCGTACAATATTCTTGTCACGAGACATAATCATGCCAGTCAAATACTACAGTAAATTTAATATTTGTTTTTTTTTTGGCCTAATTTAAGCAGGTATTTAAGTTCGATGACATAGAAACTAGGGAAGAGCAGCGGATATTTGGATGAAAGGAATACTTCCAACATTGAGGGAGAGGGATGAAAATTTTTGGTTTGATACGGAAGACTGTAAAAGAATTATTAAATATATATATATATATATATATATATATATATATATATATATATATATATACAAAATTCCTGGTGTAGTGGAAGAGAAGGCCTGATGGCCTTAACTACACCAGAATAAATAAATAAATAAATAAATAAATAAATAAATAAATAAATAAATAAATACAATTGTAATAATTGTAATCATGGGCTCCGGAAAAATGTATTAACATTGTAAAACTGGAAATATACAGGGACATCATTTTATTTTTACTAACAATTTTTAATATTAACCTGACTATACCTTTGGCTTAAAGGTTGTGAACCGGAAACACCGTTTGCTACCCTCTTCCACGACTGGAGTTCGATGATACTGGCGTAAGATACAAACAAATCACTTTACTAGGTATAGGAGGGATGAAAAGTAGTTCATCCATATACGTAAAGTAGGAAATATCGCGATTTTGAGTTTGATAATTTTCATTAGGTTTTTCTTTAATCAAAATACAGTACTGTATTAACAATGAGTGTTTTTACTCTCGAACTGAGCTATCCATTCGGACGTATTCATTATGCAGTGCATATTATACTGTCTACAGCACATCAGCGTACAATATAGAGAATGAAGTTAAATTGAAAAATAATCATAATATGGATATTTAAACATATATTTGAAAATGATGGGCGTTCATTTCTATACATGTTTCAGTTTTTTTTTTTTTTTTGCATATTATCGCACATAGACTATTATACCTAATTCCAATTACCAGTTTCGTCCTTCGTACTAATAACTCAAGTTGAAATAATTGTGTACTACTCTATAAAAGAGTACCTTACGTACTATAAATTCAATCTTCATTTCTGCCCGATCCGAAAAGATAAAATTATTCAGACATGCTATCTACTGTCCGTTCAAGTGGTTTTGTTTCAGGGTCGTAGAAAGGGGGAAATCACGTGACAGTTAATTACTTAACGAGGCTCTTTTATTTAAGTTATTTTAAACAGTTGTACAATATTACGTAGACGTCCAATTCCTAACAGAAATTAATGTTTTCAGAAAAGAGCTAAGACAGCCCAGCCACAGAGGGACGGGCAGAAGCGGGTGGGAGAAACCGGGATGCGATATAGGCAAACGCACGGCAGTACCTGTGTGAGAATATGATTCAATATTGAAAGCGAACATATTTCTGGAACGTACTATACTCATTAACTCAGTACTGTTTGTGTTTACTATGACCGTAAGGCGACTTTGACTGTATACGCTTGGTTCTGTGTGAAGAACGGTTGGAAGTTTACGAGTAGAGAGGGTGGGAGTGAAGTACATTCAAAAACTCAGGTACAATAAAAATTGAAATAAAAATAAAATGATGTCCCTGTATATGCAAAATGCAGAGCTTTTCTTTCACACTGCGGCCGGCGCACGGCGGCTCGCATACCGGGCGCACCAACTCGGACTCCCGTCGAAACAGTTAAAATATCCCCGGAGCTGGGACTATCAGTCTGATGTCACACTCGGCGAAGATTCTTCTGCGAATACTGAATCCACGTTTACATTCTAAGATGGAAAAACAGTTGGAAGAAGACCAGTTTGACTTCAGGAAGGGAAAAGGTGTTAATAAGCTTTCAATAGAAAATGCTAGTACATTCGAACAGTGGTACACAGAACACTCAACATACCAATGAACCCACAAGATTACAACGAAGAGCTAAACACTATCAAATACAGGGACATCATTTTATTTTGTGCGAGATCGTGCGTATTTGCTTGTTTTCCGCACAGAACCAATACGCGGTAAGTGTGAAATACCACATTCAGTATTCCCAACGTAACACATAACAATTTCCCTCTTCTTACTGCTTAAGCGCGACATTCATTTTACTGCTTTAGGCTTTTAACATATTATTTTTAGAGACGTTTAACATAGTAATAATTATAAATTGGAAACTTACCACTGCAATTTCACCTAAATTGCAATGTTAATTATTGTTTTTAAATATTTGCAAAAATTAAGTAAAGTCTACTACTCCACGAAACTTATTGCATTCCTGATACAAGTAACATTAAGGAAGCCGTGAAAAAATCAACGAGATTCCAGATGCCGATGTTATTACTGCAATATGTTATATAACTAATATTGTTAAAATATTAAAATGAAAAATAAATCATTACATAACCTTACCGTTTGTTTTAAGTTCGCATTTATAGACTGGGGGAAAAAAAGACAGACGTAAATCACGGCTTGCTGGAGTATAGTAAACACAGAAAACATCTTACAGCAACAATGTTGAATAAAGATATTTTGGTGTTCCGAAGTTGGCGTCATTAAACAGAAACCAACATGGAGATTTCATTGCAACTAATTAGAAATTCGTCTTTCAGGTATGTAATAAACGATCTTCGCACAAAATAATGTACGATACACGAGCGGTATGTTTGTTTTCATGTTCTCGGAAATTAAAAAAGCTCAACTACGTTTCGCTTTTTCAATCTTATCCTCGACCTTGAAAACGTCAACATACCGCTCTTGTAACGTATATTACTATTTACTTGCATTTTTATTGTACCTGCATTTCGGAATGTACTTCACTCCCACCCCTTCACTAATGTCCTTGCTCCTGTCAGACATACAAACTTACGGCCGCTGTTGCGTTCGAAGTCTTCAAGCAGTGAAGTAAACACTGCAGTGTATAGTGTGTTTCAGAAATATGGTTGCGTTTTCTATAGAAGAAAGAACCTATATTAATAATATCGTACTAAAAATTATATTCAAGAAACGATAAATTCAATTTCAGAGGATATGATTCAAAATGTTTTTAATAATATGCGTAAAGAATTGAAGCCTGCATTGTAATGAACGGCAACCATTTCAGCAACTTGTTTAAAAATTCATATTAGCTTATTTTGAATTGAGGTGGCTAGAAGCAAAGGAATGCTAGTGACATTTGTAATAACATGAGTTAAGTGCATCCAGTGTAAGCTAAAGTATCTAAAATTTTAATGGCAAAGGGATATTTTAATCGCATCACACATTAAAATTTAAATAAAAATTTCACCGGTTTTACAAAAGCTTAAATATTTAATCCCCATTTTCTCAAAAGTAACTTAAGTGCACTTACAGCCCTTTACTTATGACCCCCTTAATTTAAATGCACTCTCTATATTGTATGTTAACATCAATAATTAATATGCTAAATAAAGTAGGCATTACATAACGAACATAGCCGCCTAAAAAGTTGAGTTTTTAGAAAAAAATTGTTACTACCCTACTGTATTTTGATAAATTCCGTAAAAGTGATAATCAAACTGAAAATCGTAATATTGTATTTCCCTACAACATAAATAGATACACTACTTTTCTCTCCTCCTATACCTAGTAAAATGATTTGTTTACATATTGCACTAGTAACATCAAACTCCTGTAATGGAAGGGGACAACAGTGTTTCAGAGTATAGCCAGGTTAATGTTAAAAATGTTGGTAAAAATAAAGTGATGTCCCTGTACATAGCACAAGAAAACGGATACAACCCTAACATAATAGACAACATAATACGTAAGACAAAACATAACTTAATCACAAAAAAACATAAGAATACAACACAAACATAAGAACACAAAAAATACATCACACTAACATACGAAAACAAAAACACACACAAAATTGCAACCTCATTCAAGAAATTAAATTACAACATCGCATACAGAACAAATAACACTCTACAAAAACATGTCAACACACAAACAACACAAACAAACAAATACAACCACACAGGCGTATACAAACTCAAATGTAACACCTGCAACAACTTCTACATACGACAGACAGGCAGATCGTTTCAAACAAGTTACAAAGAACACATCACAGCCATAACAAAATTACAAAACACCTCCACATATGCAGAACACATCACAAATGCTAACCACACCCACAGAGACATCAACACAGACATGGAAATACTACACATCCAACCAGTTCACAAAGTGCAGTCGTAGAGAACGGTTGTGTAGTAAGCAGCATATACAAGTAGGTTAGCATGTGAAGAAGGTATGGGCGGCGACCTAAATTCTTACAGGGCGCGAATCGGGTGCTTCAATGCAGGGCAGTGTTGCAGATGTTCAAAAGGTGAAAATGCAATAGTGTCTGATAGCATCAACATATTTGTGGCCGCAGCTGTTTTATCAGTTCTACTGATTATTGGAAATGTGGAGTTAAACCCTGGTCCTGGAGATACAGAAGGAAGAGTCTACAGTGATGAAGTGTTTCAAAGAGAATGGATAAACTATATGAAAGAAACGAGAGAAGACAGACTAAAGGCAAGTTTTCTACTAAACAAAGTAGCAAGTGATATAGATACATTAGTAAACAGATACACTGAAGTGGAAAATAAGTTAAAGGAGGTTATCCAAGAGGAGGTGGTGTTAAAATCGATAGTTAAAAAATGGGAAAATGATAGTAGAATTAATAACATTATAATTTATGGTGTTGAAGAGCGCAATCATGAAAAAGGAATTGATACTGGTTTCGTAGTGTTAGAATTATTAACTAAGTATTTCAGTCTAAACTTGGACATAAGTGCGATTAATAACGCGTATAGAGTCGGTAACGGAAAAAAAAGACCAATTATTGTGAAATTGAACAGTTACTTTATCAAAGAGCACATCATTGCCAATACGCGTCAGCTCAAAGGCACAAATATATTCATAGAAAATGACTTTGCAAAAGAAATTAGAGAGAAAAGAAAGAAACTAATTCCAATATTAAAAGAAGCTCGAGGTAAAGGATTGAGGGCAACTTTAGTAAAAGATAAAATGAAGATAAACGGAAACATAGTTAACGTAGAGGCCTTAAATAATCAATTCACTGAGGATTTATTAAGTTGCTGCAACAACAGAAATAACGAAATAGAGACTTGTGGAAATAGAGCATCATCGACACCACACGTAAACAGAAGTGCATCACGAAACAGGAAGTCTAGAAGCGTAGAGAGGACTGATAAGAAAAGTAACTCATCAAGCGGGCAGAAGGAATCAGAAATAACAAATAGAAGAATTGATGAGCTTACGGCAGTGAATGATATTAGAGCATACCTAAATAAACTAGACAGCACTGTTTTCACAGATCCCTTTAGAAGAAAGAAGAGTGAAGAAGGAAAACCTTGTATGGAAGAAGAGGCTGGAACCAGTGAAGATGCTGTTTGGGGAGCTGGGGCACAGACTGAGAGAACGACCAGTGAGGCTAGTCCGAGGCGCGCAAGTGAAAATACAACGAGGAGAAGCGATTGTGGATCAACCGGCAAAGTCAGCGCAAGTGAAGACCAATTAATAAGAATGTCACAGGCCGTTGGTAGTCCGGGGTGCGCGAGAGGAAGTGCTACAATATGGAGGAGCTGTGCGATACCGACCGATGAAGTAGAAGCAGGTGACGAACAGTTAATAAGAGGTAAAATGACAAATAGAAACTCTAACAGAAATAAAGTAGATTCAATCAAAACTATAGATACTGAACGAAACTACCTACTAAGAGATAGGCATCAACAAAGATTAAATTTTCCTAAAATCAGAAAAACTTATTATTAATTAAATAAGATAAGAAGACAGGTTTTGAAAATAAGATAGAATTACGTCAAGGTTTTTTTAAAATAATAATAAAAAAAATTGAAAATAGAGAACTAAGGTAGTTATTAAGGTATTCCGATAATTATATTAATTAGTAAAAGTTCAGAAGAAAATTTGACTTTATAAATTGGTTAACTAATATATTTTAATTTCAATAAGAATGCAATTATAATAAATTTATTAGATCATAATAGAAACCGTAATAGAAATGAATCGATAATGAGTACATGCGACACAATGATGAAACTAAATTGAGGTTGATTATGTAAGCAATTTGTCAAGCTTGTTTTTAAGCAAGCATGCGGTAGTCTTCATAGAAGTTACGCAAACGTTTCTGCTGACATGAAAATATTGCAAGAAAGAAAGATTAACCTACATATGGAATGTACCGATTCAGCTATTTCAGGTTCATGACTTACAGTATGTCGACATCTGATCATCTAATTGGAATAATAAATTATTATGTAAAATAAGACCTAAATATTACAATTAGATTTTGAAAAGGAGCAAATAAATAAGGTTTAAAGTCTTAAGGGTTATCACGATTGGTTTAAACATGCACTAAAACAAGACGTAAGTGCAAGTTTGAACCAATAAATTATTGAGATTTGCGATAGATTAATTAGTTTAGGAAATTGTATATTTATTATGTAGAACTATATTTGTATATAGATCTTTTGTTAAATTATTAAGTTTTGTACTTTTGTGAACTATATCAATAAATCTATCTATCTTACACATCCAACCAAAACGCCAGAAACTAAACACACTAGAACAATATGAAATATACAGACACACAAAAATACACCCCAACAAAATTCTCAACACACAACTCAACTTCAAAACACACACACTCTTTGACTCTACACTATACCACAGGAACACACCCTCACAGGAAACACAGGAAACAGAACAAGTGGCGCCAAGACCAACAACGACCAGTTCTGAAGATGACCCATAAATAGGTCGAAACATGTAAACGAGGTATGTTGAAATTTAACACAGGAAAGTCATACAATACATATTCCGACATAAATTTATTTCCAGATTCATGAATAAGGCAAAACCGAATTATTAAAATGGCTCTTACTTTGTTGACACTAATCCACAACCCTTACATAAATGTGAGTGAACAAAACGAAATGATTTGCATAATTTATTTGATGATGTGCTTCTGGTCGTCATCCAACGAATGTGTTTTAACACGATGCTGCTCCAGCTCATTTCAGCCTGATAGTTCGTAATTTTTTTAATGATCGATTTCTCCAAAGATGTATTGGTCGAAGGGGATTCAGAGCATGGCATGGCCTGATTTGAATCCAATGGATTTCTTCGTCTGGGGACATTTAAAGTCCCTGGTTTATGCGACTCCTCTACTTAATGTTGATATTCTGAGAGCGTATCCAAATGGATTTCACGAAATACGGAACACTCCAGGAATTTTCAACAGAGTCCGCCAGATTATGTAACGCAGGTTTAGGGGACACATCGAATCAGGAGGAAGCCACTTCGAGCAATTTTGGTAACATTAAATTTTGTCTTGTAACTCTGAAATAAATTATTTTGAGACCAATGGTCATATGAACCCTTTTGTAATGTTTTTGTGTTACGAACACAACCCCGAAATATTTGAGACCAATTCAGATACACCCTGTATAATTTGAACTGGTAATGAAAATTACGGGAAAACGGCTGAACGGATTTTAATAAATGAGCCCTCATTTTGAAGTTTGGAACCCAACGTTTTCCAGAAAAATAGTAGTTTTCAGTGAAATGTCAGTTTTCCTACATAATTTTCCTATTTTCCAAAATCCATCTGTCGTCAGTTTTGAGAACTAATTAATTGCATTTCAGAATAAAACAAAACACACTACAATAAACAATAGACTATTTCACGAAGGCCATGACCTACAGGATTGCTGACATACTAAGAGTTCAGATGGGTGAGATTCTTTCACATCATAATGCCAATATTTCGATCTTCATTTGTGAAATTTTTGATAACATAATAAAAATAATTTACAAGTCTGATTCTCTGGTCTGTAGTTTTCCGAGTACAGCTGTGTATTCGATATTAAGAGCTACAAAACTTAAGAATGTTTGGTGACATTATTACCATTAAAAATGAAATATTATTATAGTTAATGCAACACATAATGGTATACTGATGATATGAAAGTGAAATCTTTTGGGGCCTTAAGTAAGTAGACGCATAGAAAGAAGATTTTATATTAGATCTTCATTTCTATAATATACTGAGTAACTGCTATAAATATATATTACTGAAAACTATAAAACTTACGTAACAGCGTGGTCGATCGACGGATGTTGCGTCAACATTTGTTGAGACTATAAATTAGAATAACATCGACATCAACGTGAAGTTTCGATTTTATGCACGAGAACGTATAATCTCATAAACGTCTTTCCATCTGACTAGATAATTATTTGAAGAGAAGTAATATAATGATAACGAGATACTAAGGTTATTGTTATGAACTTAACACTACTTGTATTAAACTTGTAGGATATGTGTGGAAATCAAACCACAGTATAGAGAACATATCTCTACACTGTGATCAAACAGTGGTTTTCTTCCTGTTCACAAGGAAGTAATGACATTGTTTAAAACTTCTGTCGTACGTAATTTTGACGTAGAATGGATAAACAATTGATCCTCACTACTTTTCCCGCCAAGAGAGCACCTCCTTCTTCTAGCTATGCCTCCGTCTTTCAGTTGCTGACTATAGTAGTCGTGATAGCAGGTTGCAACTTACACGCTTGGCCAACTTATTATGAGATATAATTATTTGGAAGTGTACGTCAGATTTACGTATCAATAGTATTAATAGAAACATTTTTGATGGTGTAGTTTATTTATTCCCTTAAGTGTGTTTTATCTAAGAAAGTAACACTGGATGAAAACTTAAGTGGTGATCGATATTACTCTGCAGATCATAGATGAAAGTAGATGATGATGCTGATGATGACGCTGAAGGCAATGTAGAGATTGAATATGAAACTTGTGACAATGACAAGGATCTAAGATACAGTAGGAGAGATTGAGATCACGTAGAAAGCAAGCGAATGGAGAAAGAAGACAAAAAACAAGAAAACAGGAAGAAAAGAAAAGGAAAAGAGAAGAGAAGAGAAGAGAAGAGAAGAGAAGAGAAGAGAAGAGAAGAGAAGAGAAGAGAAGAGGGCACGGGGGCACGGGGGCACGGAGGTACGGGGGCACATAGACTTACTAAATAACCGCTAGACCGCTCACTGGCGCTAGTGTTATGGTCCCAAATTGAACAGCCGACGGGCGGCCATTTGTTTGGTTGAGCTGAATAAGTATGGTTCGTTCATGTGCTGCTTTTAATTGCAGCAATGGACACGGATATAAGATAAAGAAGGAAGGAATGTTACATTTCAATGATTAGTTAATCTTTAATTTCTATGACGATTTTTGCTCCGTGTTATATTACAGAAGACAAACTATTGTACATATACGACTGTTTATGCTTCAGGTTTCCTCTGAGTAAACATTCCCTTAACCGAAAATGGAAAGACCTGTGCAATCCGCAGAGAGAATTTCTACCGTATAATGAAACATTCAGTGTGTTCAACTCATTCGAAGATAGTTGTTACCTTCCAAACTACGTTATTACCATATACATTGTTATTGTTATTCATCCACACTATATCCTTCGTTTTCTTCAAGCAGTTGTTGTTTCAGTGCGTACATGAATAATTATTCGCCGAATTCAAAACTACAAAAACTGTATAAATGATATATTATAAAAAGTTAATTTTTAATATGACTGATTAAAAGAAACTCTTGTCTTAGCTGCCGATTAATGAAACAGTTTCTTATACTACTACTCCTACTACTACGACTAGGCTACCTACTGCTACTACGAGTAGGCTACCTACTGCTACTACGAAAAGGCTAACTACTGCTACTACGAGCAGGCTACCTACTGCTACTACGAGTAGGCTACCTACTGCTACTACGAGTAGGCTACCTACTGCTACTACGAAAAGGTTAACTACTGCTACTACGAGCAGGCTACCTACTGCTACTACGAGTAGGCTACCTACTGCTACTACGAAAAGGCTGACTACTGCTACTACGAGCAGGCTACCTACTGCTACTACGAGTAGGCTACCTGCTGCTACTACGAGTGGCTACCTGCTACTACGAGTAGGCTACCTACTGCTACTACGAGTAGGCTACCTACTGCTACTACGAAAAGGTTAACTACTGCTACTACGAGTAGGCTACCTACTGCTACTACGAAAAGGTTAACTACTGCTACTACGAGTAGGCTACCTACTGCTACTACGAGTAGGCTACCTACTGCTACTACAAAAGGCTACCTACTGCTACTACGAGTAGGCTACCTACTGCTACTACGAAAAGGTTAACTACTGCTACTACGAGCAGGCTACCTACTGCTACTACGAGTAGGCTACCTACTGCTACTACGAGCGGGCTACCTACTGCTACTACGAGTAGGCTACCCACTGCTACTACGAGTAGGCTACCTACTGCTACTACGAAAAGGTTAACTACTGCTACTACGAGTAGGCTACCTACTGCTACTACGAAAAGGTTAACTACTGCTACTACGAGTAGGCTACCTACTGCTACTACGAAAAGGTTAACTACTGCTACTACGAGTAGGCTACCTACTGCTACTACGAGTAGGCTACCTACTGCTACTACGAAAAGGCTAACTACTGCTACTACGAATAGGCTACAAACTGCTACTACGAAAAGGTTAACTACTGCTACTACGAGTAGGTTACCTACTGCTACTACGACTAAGCTAACTACTGCTACTACGAATAGGCGACGTACTGCTACTACGAGTAGGCTACCTACTGCTACTACGAGTAGGCTACCTACTGCTACTACGAGTAGGCTACCCACTGCTACTACGAGTAGGCTACCCACTGCTACTACGAGTAGGTTACCTACTGCTACTACGAGTAGGCTACCTACTGCTACTACGAGTAGGTTACCTACTGCTACTACGAGTAGGCTACCTACTGCTACTACGAGTAGGTTACCCACTGCTACTACGAGTAGGCTACCTACTGCTACTACGAGTAGGTTACCTACTGCTACTACGAGTAGGCTACCTACTGCTACTACGAGTAGGTTACCTACTGCTACTACGAGTAGGCTACCTGCTGCTACTACGAGTGGGCTACCTGCTGCTACTACGGTGGCTACCTACTGCTACTACGAGTGGGTTACCTGCTGCTACTACGAGTGGATACCTACTGCTACTACGAGCAGGTTACCTGCTGCTACTACGAGTGGCTACCTGCTGCTACTACGAGTAGGCTACCTGCTGCTACTACGAGTAGGCTACCTGCTGCTACTACGAGTGGGCTACCTGCTACTACGAGTGGGCTACCTACTGCTACTACGAGTGGGTTACCTACTGCTACTACGAGAAGGCTACCTGCTGCTACTACGAGTGGGTTGCCTGCTACTACGAGTGGGCTACCTGCTGCTACTACGAGTGGCTACCTACTGCTACTACGAGTAGGCTACCTACTGCTACTACGAGTAGGCTACCTACTGCTACTACGAGTAGGTTACCTGCTGCTACTACGAGTAGGCTACCTACTGCTACTACGAGTGGGCTACCTACTGCTACTACGAGTAGGTTACCTACTGCTACTACGAGTAGGCTACAAACTGCTACTACGAAAAGGTTAACTACTGCTACTACGAGCAGGCTACCTACTGCTACTACGAATAAGCTAACTACTGCTACTACGAATAGGCGACTTACTGCTACTACGAGTAGGCTACCTACTGCTACTACGAGTAGGTTACCTACTGCTACTACGAGTAGGCTACCTACTGCTACTACGAGTAGGCTACCCACTGCTACTACGAGTAGGCTACCTACTGCTACTACGAGTAGGTTACCCACTGCTACTACGAGTAGGCTACCTACCTGCTGCTACTACGAGTAGGCTACCTGCTGCTACTACGAGTGGGCTACCTACTGCTACTACGAGTAGGCTACCTACTGCTACTACGAGTAGGCTACCTGCTGCTACTACGAGTAGGTTACCCACTGCTACTACGAGTAGGCTACCTGCTGCTACTACGAGTAGGCTACCTACTGCTACTACGAGTAGGCTACCTACTGCTACTACGAGTAGGCTACCTGCTGCTACTACGAGTAGGCTACCTACTGCTACTACGAGTAGGCTATCTACTGCTACTACGAGTAGGCTACCTGCTGCTACTACGAGTAGGTTACCCACTGCTACTACGAGCAGGCTACCTGCCGCTACTACGAGTGGGCTACTACTGCTACTGCGAGTAGGCTACCTACTGCTGCACGAGTGGGCTACCTGCTACTACGAGAAGGCTACCTACTGCTACTACGAGTGGGTTACCTACTGCTACTACGAGTGGCTACCTGCTGCTACTACGAGTGGGTTACCTGCTGCTACTACGAGTGGGCTACCTGCTGCTACTACGAGTGGGCTACCTACTGCTACTACGAGTAGGCTACCTACTGCTACTACGAGTAGGTTACCTACTGCTACTACGAGAAGGCTACCTACTGCTACTACGAGTGGGTTACTTACTGCTACTACGAGTAGGCTACCTGCTGCTACTGAGTGGGCTACCTGCTGCTACTACGAGTAGGCTACCTGCTGCTACTACGAGTGGCTACCCACTGCTACTACGAGTAGGTTACCTACTGCTACTACGAGTGGGCTACCTACTGCTACTACGAGTAGGCTACCTGCTGCTACTACGAGTAGGTTACCTACTGCTACACGAAAGGTTAACTACTGCTACTACGAGCAGGCTACCTACTGCTACTACGAATAAGCTAACTACTGCTACTACGAATAGGCGACTTACTGCTACTACGAGTAGGCTACCTACTGCTACTACTACGAGTGGGTTACCTACTGCTACTACGAGTAGGCTACCTACTGCTACTACGAGTAGGCTACCCACTGCTACTACGAGTGGCTACCCTGCTGCTACTACGAGTGGGTTACCCACTGCTACTACTACGAGTGGGCTACCTGCTACTACGAGTGGGCTACCTGCTGCTACTACGAGTGGGCTACCTGCTGCTACTACGAGTAGGCTACCTACTGCTACTACGAGTGGGCTACCTGCTGCTACTACGAGTGGTTACCCACTGCTACTACGAGTAGGCTACCTGCTGCTACTACGAGTGGCTACCTACTGCTACTACGAGTGGGCTACCTGCTGCTACTACGAGTGGGCTACCTGCTGCTACTACGAGTGGGCTACCTACTGCTACTACGAGTGGCTATCTACTGCTACTACGAGTGGCTACTGCTGCTACTACGAGTGGCTACCTACCGCTACTACGAGTAGGTTACCCACTGCTACTACGAGTAGGCTACCTGCTGCTACTACGAGTGGGCTACCTGCTGCTACTGCGAGTAGGCTACCTGCTGCTACTACGAGTGGGCTACCTGCTGCTACTGCACGAGTGGGCTACCTGCTGCTACTACGAGCAGGGCTACCTGCTACTACGAGTGGGTTACCTGCTGCTACTACGAATAGGCTACCTACTGCTACTACGAGTAGGTTACCTACTGCTACTACGACTAGGCTACCTACCGCTACTACGAATAGGCAACATACTGCTACTACGAGTAGGTTACCTACTGCTACTACGACTAGGCTACCTACCGCTACTACGAATAGGCTACATACTGCTACTACGAGTAGGTTACCCACTGCTACTACGACTAGGCTACCTACCGCTACTACGAATAGGCTACATACTGCTACTACGAGTAGGCTACCTGCTACTACGAGTAGGCTACCTGCTGCTACTACGAGTGGGCTACCTACCGCTACTACGAATAGGCTACATACTGCTACTACGAGTAGGTTACCTACTGCTACTACGACTAGGCTGCCTACCGCTACTACGAATAGGCTACATACTGCTACTACGAGTAGGCTACCTACTGCTACTACGAGTAGGCTACCTGCTGCTACTACGAGTAGGCTACCTACTGCTACTACGAGTAGGTTACCTACTGCTACTACGACTAAGCTAACTACTGCTACTACGAATAGGCGACGTACTGCTACTACGAGTAGGCTACCTACTGCTACTACGAGTGGGCTACCTACTGCTACTACGAGTGGCTACCTGCTGCTACTACGAGTAGGCTACCTGCTGCTACTACGAGTGGGCTACCTGCTGCTACTACGAGGGTTACCTGCTGCTACTACGAGTGGGCTACCTACTGCTACTACGAGTGGGCTACCTACTGCTACTACGAGTAGGCTACCTACTGCTACTACGAGTAGGCTACCTGCCTGCTACTATGAGTAGGCTACCTACTGCTACTACGAGTAGGCTACCTACTGCTACTACGAGAGGCTACCTGCTGCTACTACGAGGTAGGTTACCTACTGCTACTACGAGTGGGTTACCTGCTGCTACTACTGAGGGCTACCTGCTACTACGAGTGGGCTACCTGCTGCTACTATGAGTGGGCTACCTACTGCTACTACGAGTGGGTTACCTACTGCTACCTACTACGAGTAGGCTACCTACTGCTACTACGAGTGGGCTACCTACTGCTACTACGAGTGGGCTACCTACTGCTACTACGAGTGGGTTACCTACTGCTACTACGAGTAGGCTACCTGCTGCTACTACGAGTAGGCTACCTGCCTGCTGCTACTATGAGGGCTACCTACTGCTACTACGAGTAGGTTACTTACTGCTACTACGAGTAGGCTACCCACTGCTACTACGAGTAGGTTACCTACTGCTACTACGAGTAGGCTACCTACTGCTACTACGAGTAGGCTACCTACTGCTACTACGAGTAGGTTACCTACTGCTACTACGAGTAGGCTACAAACTGCTACTACGAAAAGGTTAACTACTGCTACTACGAGCAGGCTACCTACTGCTACTACGACTAAGCTAACTACTGCTACTACGAATAGGCGACTTAATGCTACTACGAGTAGGCTACCTGCTACTACGAGTAGGTTACCTGCTACTACGAGTAGGCTACCTACTGCTACTACGAGTAGGCTACCCACTGCTACTACGAGTAGGCTACCTACTGCTACTACGAGTAGGTTACCCACTGCTACTACGAGTAGGCTACCTACTGCTACTACGAGTAGGCTACCTGCTGCTACTACGAGTAGGTTACCCACTGCTACTACGAGTAGGCTACCTACTGCTACTACGAGTAGGCTACCTGCTGCTACTACGAGTAGGCTACCTACTGCTACTACGAGTAGGTTACCTACTGCTACTACGAATAGGCTACCTACTGCTACTACGAGTAGGTTACCTACTGCTACTACGACTAGGCTACCTACCGCTACTACGAATAGGCTACCTACTGCTACTACGAGTAGGTTACCTACTGCTACTACGACTAGGCTACCTACGACTAGGCTACCTACCGCTACTACGAATTGGCTACATACTGCTACTACGAGTAGGTTACCTACTGCTACTACGACTAGGCTACCTACCGCTACTACGAATAGGCTACATACTGCTACTACGAGTAGGTTACCTACTGCTACTACGACTAGGCTACCTACCGCTACTACGAATAGGCTACCTACTGCTACTACGAGTAGGTTACCTACTGGTACTACGAGTAGGTTACCTACTGCTACTACGAATAGGCTACCTACTGCTACTACGAATAGGCTACCTACTGTTACTACGAGTAGGTTACCTACTGCTACTACGACTAGGCTACCTACCGCTACTACGAATACGCTACCTACTGCTACTACGAGTAGGTTACCTACTGGTACTACGAGTAGGTTACCTACTGCTACTACGACTAGGCTACCTACTGCTACTACGAATAGGCTACCTACTGCTACTACGAATAGGCTACATACTGCTACTACGAGTAGGCTACCTACTGCTACTACGAGCAGGCTGCGTACTGCTACTACGAGTAGGCTGACTACTACTGCTACTACGAGCAGGCTGCGTACTGCTACTACGAGCAGGCTGACTGCTACTACGAGTAGGCTGACTACTACTGCTACGAGCAGGCTGACTACTACTGCTACTACGAGCAGGCTGACTACTACTACGAGCAGGCTGACTACTACTGCTACTACGAGCAGGCTGACTACTACTGCTACTACGAGCAGGCTGACTACTACTGCTGTTACGAGTAGGCTGACTACTACTGCTACTACGAGCAGGCTGACTACTACTGCTACTACGAGCAGGCTGACTACTACTACTACTACGAGCAGGCTGACTACTACTGCTATTACGAGTAGGCTGACTGCTACTGCTACTACGAGCAGGCTGACTGCTACTGCTACTACGAGCAGGCTGACTACTACTGCTACTACGAGCAGGCTGACTACTACTGCTACTACGAGCAGGCTGACTACTACTGCTACTACGAGCAGGCTGACTACTACTGCTACTACGAGCAGGCTGACTACTACTGCTACTACGAGCAGGCTGACTACTACTGCTACTACGAGCAGGCTGACTGCTACTACGAGCAGGCTGACTGCTACTACGAGCAGGCTGACTACTACTACGAGCTACTACTACGAGCAGGCTGACTACTACTGCTACTACGAGCAGGCTGACTACTACTGCTACTACGAGCAGGCTGACTACTACTGCTACTACGAGCAGGCTGACTACTACTACTACTACGAGGCTACTACTACGAGCAGGCTGACTGCTACTACGAGCAGGCTGACTACTACTGCTACTACGAGCAGGCTGACTGCTAGGCTGACTACTACTGAGTAGGCTGACTACTACTGCTACTACGAGCAGGCTGACTACTACTGCTACTACGAGCAGGCTGACTACTACGAGCAGGCTACTGCTACTACGAGCAGGCTGACTACTACTACTACTACGAGCAGGCTGACTACTACTGCTACTACGAGCAGGCTGACTACTACTGCTACTACGAGCAGGCTGACTACTACTACGAGCAGGCTGACTACTACTGCTACTACGAGCAGGCTGACAGCTACTACGAGCAGGCTGACTACTACTGCTACTACGAGCAGGCTGACTACTACTGCTACTACGAGCAGGCTGACTACTACTGCTACTACGAGCAGGCTGACTACTACTGCTACTACGAGCAGGCTGACTACTACTGCTACTACGAGCAGGCTGATTGCTACTACAAGCAGGCTGACTACTACTGCTACTACGAGCAGGCTGATTGCTACTACAAGCAGGCTAACTACTACTGCTACTACGAGCAGGCTGACTACTACTGCTACTACGAGCAGGCTGACTACTACTACGAGCAGGCTGACTACTACTGCTACTACGAGCAGAGCAGGCTGACTGCTACTACAAGCAGGCTGACTACTACTACTACTACGAGCAGGCTGACTACTACTACGAGCAGGCTGACTACTACTGCTACTACAAGCAGGCTGACTACTACTGCTACTACGAGCAGGCTGACTACTACTGCTACTACGAGCAGGCTAATTGCTACTACAAGCAGGCTGACTACTACTGCTACTACAAACAGGCTGACTACTACTGCTACTACGAGCAGGCTGACTACTACTATGAGCAGGCTGACTACTACTGCTACTACGAGCAGGCTGACTACTACTGCTACTACGAGCAGGCTGACTACTACTACTACTACGAGCAGGCTGACTACTACTACGAGCAGGCTGACTACTACTACGAGCAGGCTGACTACTACTGCTACTGAGAGCAGGCTGACTACTACTGCTACAACGAGCAGGAAGACTTCTACTGCTACTACGAGCAGGCTGACTACTACTGCTACTACGGGCAGGCTGACTACTACTGCTACTACGAGCAGGCTGACTACAGCTACTACGAGGACGCTGACTACTACTACGAGCAGGCTGACTGCTACTACGAGCAGGCTGACTTCTACTGCTACTACGAGCAGGCTGACTACTACTACTGCTACTGCGAGCAGGCTGACTACTACTGCTACTACAAGCAGGCTGACTACTACTGCTACTACGAGCAGGCTGACTACTACTACGAGCAGGCTGACTACAACTGCTACTACGAGCAGGCTGATTGCTACTACGAGCAGGCTGACTACTACTGCTACCACAATCAGGCTGACTACTACTGCTACCACAATCAGGCTGACTACTACTACTACGAGCAGGCTGAGTACTACTGCTACTACGAGCAGGCTGACTACTGCTACTACGAGCAGGCTGACTACTATGAGCAGGCTGACTGCTACTACGAGCAGGCTGACTACTATTGCTTATACGAGCAGGCTGACTGCTACTACGAGCAGGCTGACTACTACTACGAGCAGGCTGACTACTACTGCTACTACGAGCAGGCTGACTACTACTGCTACTACGAGCAGGCTGACTGCTACTACGAGCAGGCTGACTACTACTGCTACTACGAGCAGGCTGACTACTGCTACGAGCAGGCTGACTACTACTACGAGCAGGCTGACTACTACTACGAGCAGGCTGACTACTACTACGAGCAGGCTGACTACTACTACGAGCAGGCTGACTACTGGCTGACTGACTACTACTACGAGCAGGCTGACTAATACTGCTGACTACTACGAGCAGGCTGACTACTACTGCTACTACGAGCAGGCTGACTACTACTACGAGCAGGCTGACTACTACTGCTACTACGAGCAGGCTGACTAATACTGCTACTACGAGCAGGCTGACTACTACTGCTACTACGAGCAGGCTGACTACTACTACGAGCAGGCTGACTACTACTACGAGCAGGCTGACTACTACTACGAGCAGGCTGACTACTACTACGAGCAGGCTGACTATTGCTACTACTACGAGCAGGCTGACTACTACTACGAGCAGGCTGACTACTACTACGAGAGCAGGCTGACTACTACTGCTACTACGAGCAGGCTGACTACTACTGCAGGCAGGCTGACTACTACTGCTACTACGAGCAGGCTGACTACTACTGCTACTTCGAGCAGGCTGACTACTACTACGAGCAGGCTGACTACTACTACGAGCAGGCTGACTACTACTACGAGCAGGCTGACTACTACTGCTACAACGAGCAGGAAGACTACTACTGCTATTACGAGCAGGCTGACTACTACTGCTACTACGGGCAGGCTGACTACTACTGCTACTACAAGCAGGCTGACTACTGCTACTACGAGGACGGTGACTACTACTACGAGCAGGCTGACTGCTACTACGAGCAGGCTGACTTCTACTGCTACTACGAGCAGGCTGACTACTACTACTGCTACTGCTACGAGCAGGCTGACTACTACTGCTACTACAAGCAGGCTGACTACTGCTACTACGAGCAGGCTGACTACTACTACGAGCAGGCTGACTACTACTACGAGCAGGCTGACTACAACTGCTACTACGAGCAGGCTGATTGCTACTACGAGCAGGCTGACTACTACTGCTACTACAATCAGGCTGACTACTACTACTACGCGCAGGCTGAGTACTACTGCTACTACGAGCAGGCTGACTACTACTGCAGGCTGACTACTACTACTGAGCAGGCTGACTACTACTGCTACTAGCAGGCTGACTACTACGAGCAGGCTGACTACAGGCTGACTACTATACGAGCAGGCTGTCTGCTACTACGAGCAGAGCAGGCTGACTACTACTACTACGAGCAGGCTGACTACGAGCAGGCTGACTGCTACTACGAGCAGGCTGACTACTACTACTACGAGCAGGCTGACTACTACTACTGAGCAGGGCTGCTACTACGAGCAGGCTGACTACTACTGCTACTACGAGCAGGCTGACTACTACGAGCAGGCTGACTACTACTACGAGCAGGCTGACTACTACTACTACTACTGAGCAGGCTGACTACTACTGCTGACTACGAGCAGGCTGACTACTACTGCTACGAGCAGGCTGACTACTACTGCTACTACGAGCAGGCTGACTACTACTACGAGCAGGCTGACTACTACTACTGACTACTGCTGCTACTACGAGCAGGCTGACTACTACTACGAGCAGGCTGACTACTACTGCTACGAGCAGGCTGACTACTACTACGAGCAGGCTGACTACTACTGCTACTACGAGCAGGCTGACTACTACTGCTAGAGCAGGCTGACTACTACTACGAGCAGGCTGACTACTACTGACTACAGCAGGCTGACTACTACTACGAGCAGGCTGACTACTACTGCTACTACAGGCTGAGCAGGCTGACTACTACTGCTACTACGAGCAGGCTGACTACTACTACGAGCAGGCTGACTACTACTACGAGCAGGCTGACTACTACTACGAGCAGGCTGACACTACTGCTACTACGAGCAGGCTGACTAGCTACTACGAGCAGGCTGACTACTACTACGAGCAGGCTGACTACTACTACGAGCAGGCTGACTACTACTGCAGGCTGACTACTACTACGAGCAGGCTGACTACTACTGCAGGCTGACTACTACTGAGCAGGCTGACTACTACTACGAGCAGGCTGACTACTACTGCTACTACGAGCAGGCTGACTACTACTACGAGCAGGCTGACTGACTACTACTACGAGCAGGCTGACTACTACTAGAGCAGGCTGACTACTACTGCTACGAACGAGCAGGCTGACTACTACTGCTACTACGAGCAGGCTGACTACTACTACGAGCAGGCTGACTACTACTACGCAGGCTGACTACTACGAGCAGGCTGACTACTACTGACTACTGCTACTACGAGCAGGCTGACTACTACTGCTACTACGAGCAGGCTGACTACTACTACGAGCAGGCTGACTGACTAGCAGGCTGACTACTACTAGCAGGCAGGAGCAGGCTGACTACTACTACGAGCAGGCTGACTACTACTGCTACTACGAGCAGGCTGACTACTACTGCTAGCAGGCAGGAAGACTACTACTGCTACTACGAGCAGGCTGACTACTACTGACTACTACGAGCAGGCTGACTACTACTGCTACTACGAGCAGGCTGACTACTACTACGAGCAGGCTGACTACTACTACGAGCAGGCTGACTACTACTACGAGCAGGCTGACTACTACTGCTACGAGCAGGCTGACTACTACTACGAGCAGGCTGACTACTGCTACTACGAGCAGGCTGACTACTACTACGAGCAGGCTGACTACTACTGCTACTACGAGCAGGCTGACTACTACTGCTACTACGAGCAGGCTGACTACTACTGCTACTACGAGCAGGCTGACTACTACTGCTACTACGAGCAGGCTGACTACTACTACGAGCAGGCTGACTACTACTACGAGCAGGCTGACTACTACTGCTACTACGAGCAGGCTGACCACTACTACTACTACGAGCAGGCTGACTACTACTACTACGAGCAGGCTGACTACTACTACGAGCAGGCTGACTACTACTACTAGAGCAGGCTGACTACTACTAGGCGAGCAGGCTGACTGACTACTGCTACTACGAGCAGGCTGACTACTACTACGAGCAGGCTGACTACTACTGCTACTACGAGCAGGCTGATTGCTACTACAATCAGGCTGACTACTACTACTACGCGCAGGCTGACTACTACTGCTACTACGAGCAGGCTGACTACTACTGCTGCTATGAGCAGGCTGACTGCTACTACGAGCAGGCTGACTACTATTGCTTATACGAGCAGGCTGTACTGCAGGCTGACCACTACTGCTACTACGAGCAGGCTACGAGCAGCAGGCTGACTACTACTACGAGCAGGCTGACTACTACTGTTACTACGAGCAGGCTGACTACTACTGCTACTACGAGCAGGCTGAATGATACTACGAGCAGGCTGACTACTACTGCTACTACGAGCAGGCTGACTACTGCTACGAGCAGGCTGACTACTACTGCTATCACGAGCAGGCTGACTACTACAGCTACTGCGAGCAGGCTGACTACTACTACGAGCAGGCTGACTACTACTACGAGCAGGCTGACTACTACTACGAGCAGGCTGACTATTGCTACTACTACGAGCAGGCTGACTACTACTACGAGCAGGCTGACTACTACTACGAGCAGGCTGACTACTGCTGCTACTACAAGCAGGCTGACTAATACTGCTACTACGAGCAGGCTGACTACTACTGCTACTACGAGCAGGCTGACTACTACTACGAGCAGGCTGACTAATACTGCTACTACGAGCAGGCTGACTACTGCTACGAGCAGGCTGACCACTACTGCTACTACGAGCAGGCTGACTACTACTGCTACTACGAGCAGGCTGACTACTACTACGAGCAGGCTGACTACTACTGCTACTACGAGCAGGCTGACTACTACTACGAGCAGGCTGACTACTACTGCTACTACGAGCAGGCTGACTACTACTACGAGCAGGCTGACCACTACTGCTACTACGAGCAGGCTGACTACTACTACGAGCAGGCTGACCACTACTGCTACTACGAGCAGGCTGACTACTACTACGAGCAGGCTGACTACTACTGCTACTACGAGCAGGCTGACTACTACTACGAGCAGGCTGACCACTACTGCTACTACGAGCAGGCTGACTACTACTACGAGCAGGCTGACTAATACTGCTACTACGAGCAGGCTGACTACTGCTACGAGCAGGCTGACCACTACTGCTACTACGAGCAGGCCGACTACTACTGCTACTACGAGCAGGCTGACTACTACTACGAGCAGGCTGACTACTACAGCTACTACGAGCAGGCTGACTACTACTACGAGCAGGCTGACTACTACAGCTACTACGAGCAGGCTGACTACTACTACGAGCAGGCTGACTACTACTGCTACTACGAGCAGGCTGACTACTGCTACGAGCAGGCTGACCACTACTGCTACTACGAGCAGGCTGACTACTACTACGAGCAGGCTGACTACTACTGCTACTACGAGCAGGCCGACTACTACTGCTACTACGAGCAGGCTGACTACTACTACGAGCAGGCTGACCACTACTACGAGCAGGCCGACTACTACTGCTACTACGAGCAGGCTGACTACTACTACGAGCAGGCTGACTACTACTACGAGCAGGCTGACCACTACTGCTACTACGAGCAGGCTGACTACTACTACGAGCAGGCTGACTACTACTGCTATTACGAGCAGGCTGACTACTACTACGAGCAGGCTGACCACTACTGCTACTACGAGCAGGCTGACTACTACTACGAGCAGGCTGACTACTACTGCTACTACGAGCAGGCTGACTACTACTACGAGCAGGCTGACCACTACTGCTACTACGAGCAGGCTGACTACTACTGCTACTACGAGCAGGCTGACTACTACTACGAGCAGGCTGACTACTACTGCTACTACGAGCAGGCTGACTACTACTACTACGAGCAGGCTGACTACTACTGCTACTACGAGCAGGCTGACTACTACTACGAGCAGGCTGACTACTACTGCTACTACGAGCAGGCTGACTACTACTACGAGCAGGCTGACTACTACTGCTACTACGAGCAGGCTGACTACTACTACGAGCAGGCTGACTACTACTACGAGCAGGCTGACTACTACTGCTACTACGAGCAGGCTGACTACTACTACGAGCAGGCTGACCACTACTGCTACTACGAGCAGGCTGACTACTACTACGAGCAGGCTGACCACTACTGCTACTACGAGCAGGCCGACTACTACTGCTACTACGAGCAGGCTGACTACTACTACGAGCAGGCTGACTACTACAGCTACTACGAGCAGGCTGACTACTACTACGAGCAGGCTGACCACTACTGCTACTACGAGCAGGCCGACTACTACTGCTACAACGAGCAGGCTGACTACAACTACGAGCAGGCTGACTAATACTACTACTACGAGCAGGCTGCGTACTGCTACTACGAGGAGGCTGACTGCTGCTACGAGTAGGCTACGTACTGCTACTACTAGTAATAATAATAATAATAATAATAATAATAATAATAATAATAATAATAATAATAATAATAATAATGTTAAGAGAGATGTTTTATATGATATTCTTATTGAATTTGTATTTCCAAGAATCCATTTCGATTAATTAAAATGTGTCTCAGTGAAACGTACAGCAGAGTTCGTATAGGTCAGTTTCTGGCAGATGCGTTTCGAATTCACTGTGGGCTAAAGCAAGGAGATGCACTATCTCCTTTACTTTTTAACTTTGCCCTAGAATATGCCATTAGGAAAGTCCAGGATAACAGGCAGGGTTTGGAATTGAACGGGCTACATCAGCTTCTTGTCTATGCGGATGACTTTAAAATGTTAGGAGAAAATCCAGAAACGATTATGGAAAACACAGGAATTTTATTGGAAGCAAGTAAAGAGATAGGTTTGGAAGTCAATCCCGAAAAGTCAAAGTACCTGATTATGTCTCGTGACGAGAATATTGTACGAAATGGAAATATAAAAATTGGAAATTTATCTTTTGAAGAGGTGGAGAAGTTCAAATATCTTGGAGCAACAATAACAAATATAAATGATACTCGGGAGGAAATTAAACACAGAATAAATGTGAGAAATGCCTGTTATTATTCGGTTGAAAAACTTTTATCATCCCTCGAAATTATTCTTTTACCATCCAGTCTGCTGTCGAAAAATCTGAAGGTAGGATTTATAAAACAGTTATATTACCGGTTGTTCTGTATGGTTGTGAAACTTGGACTCTCACTTTGAGAGAGGAACAGAGATTAAGGGTGTTTGAGAATAAGGTTCTTAGGAAAATATTTGGGGTTAAGAGGGATAAAGTTACAGGAGAATGGAGAAAGTTACACAACACAGAACTGCACGCATTGTATTCTTCACCTGACATAATTAGGAACACAAAATCCAGACGTTTGAGATGGGCAAGGCATGTAGCACGTATGGGCGAATCCAGAAATGCATATAGAGTGTTAGTTGGGAGGCCGGAGGAAGAAGACCTTTAGGGAGGCCGAGACTTAGATGGGAAGATAATATTAAAACGGATTTGAGGGAGGTGGGTCATGATGATAGATATGGAATGGATTAATTTTGCTCAGGATAGGGACCGATGGCGGGCTTATGTGAGGGCGGCAATGAACCTATGTTTTCCTTAAAAGTAACTAATTAAGTAACTAATTAAGTAAGTAATAATGTTTTTTTTTTTTATTTTATTCAGCAGATGAAATTAAAAAGTAGGAATTAAGGACCGTATTCATAGACATTCTTAGCGCGGGCTTTCGGTGGATGATCAGCGATCTAACGTTTTTCGTATTCATAAACCAGTGTCATCCATATGGTATGATATGAATCCTGTTTAGCACGCTCGTAGCGCGGGCTAGCGAAATGTCTATGAATAGCAACCTAATTCTTTTATTGACCCTGGTGATGAATATTCACATTCAGAGTTCCTATGAAAATGATGCAAGCCTGACAGCCAGAGTTGACGGTATCCCAATTTAGGCGGGATTTCCCAATTTCCTGGTTGAATTCCGATAAAGCGAGTCGGGATTGATAAAAATCCTGATTTGAGATATAATAGCCTATAACGTAATTAAAAAAATTAGTCTGTATTTCCTATTATCCGATATTTTTATTTATAAATTGACTCAAATTGTGACATTGTAAACGCAGAGGTAACCCGCGGAAATTTAGCAAGTCTATGCGGTAACCCAACTGATTGCCATAAGGCAACTCTATCACAAGATAATAGTTCCCTTACTTTTACCGAATTTTTGATTAATTCGTTTCTGTACCTAGTTGCTGCTCTCGTAATTAATAAACTTTGTGTATTTTAGGTGCGTTGATTGGTAAAAAAGATAGCGTTTTGATATCGTATTTTACACCAATAACAGACACATACAATTGCTGCGTTTTATAGTTTAGTAAACTACTTTTAAACGTGGATTCATCGTCAGATGTACTGTTGCAGTACCGGTTTCGAAAAAGATAAGTTGCAAAGTTAATTTAGTAGCGAATGGTTAAAACATATTCGTGGTTAAATTAAAAAACGCGTAGCCTATAATAGTCACTGTACTGTGTGTCCTTTGTATTTTAGTGTTATCAAGGAGGCGAATATTAGGCCTACATTAAAAGCACGCGAACACTACTTTTCAGAAAACAACTGGGCCTACTTATAAATCTTATGATAAAGTGATGATAAGTTTAATGTCTTAAGTTAGCTTCTGATATCCCGATTTCCCTCGCAGAAAACCTAGCAATTCTGCTGACACCAGAAACACGTTATGAAAGGTATATGGGAAAGAAAGTATTCTTCCTGTGAACAAAAACATTTAGCTTTCGGATACGCAATACAACACATATTCAAATAGCGGTTTCGAAATCCCGCGCGTTTTCTTCCAAACAAATGGCGGCTTTCCGCTGCTTCAATTTGGGAATATATTTCTCGCTTCTCCGCTACGGCGTGGTAGGGGTTCGCGGTGGCACGGGGGCACGAGGGCACGAGGGCACGGGGGCACGAGGGCACGAGGGCACTGGGGCAAGAGGGCACGGGGGCACGAGGGCACGAGGTCACGGGGGCACGGGGGCACGAGGGCACGAGGGCACGAGGGCATGGGGGCACGGGGGCACGAGGGCACGGGGGCACGAGGGCACGAGGGCATGGGGGCATGGGGGCACGAGGGCAGAGGGGAGAGAAGAGAGGATATTTTCATAACTCTAACCTACAATCCGCAATGACCTGAAATAGCTATTGCTTCACTCCCACATGTAAAACCGACTGATCGTTCTGACATTGTTACTTGCGTTTTCGCATTGGAACTCAAGAACTGAAGATGTATAGGCTAAATAAAAAGTATTTAGCATGAAGAAAACCATTCAGAGGGGTAGGCCTATGTTTCATTATTATGGAAGCAGATAACTTCCAAAATGTCTGGTATTCTTCATTGGAAATAAATTTGAAAAAAATTAATTTGAACTTCTAATGAACTTAGCAGCATTTGCTGCACACGCTACTAGTTTCTATATAATTTCAACTTATCTGAAACCAAATATAACTTTCGAAAGTAAACTGTTTAGTCAAAGCAATGAATTTCATGTTGTCAGATAAAATATATTTTAATATTAAATCATATTAATCTACTAATTACCAATATAATGTGCGAGAGGTTCAGGAGGAAAACACACTCTTTCACAAATTATTGAACCATTTAGAAAACATCTCCCAACATGAAGGTGAGATGTGGTAAATAAATAAGCAAGACATCGTTATTGTTAATATTCTATTATTATTATTATTATTATTATTATTATTATTATTATTATTATTATTATTATTATTACTATTATATCATTATTATTATTTTCATTATCATTATTTTCATTATCATTATTATAATATATGACGTGATTTTACCCTCTTTGGTGAAATGTGGTATTAGTTGGTAACACTGAAGAGACAGCCAAATTAGCCTTTTAGGAACTACTCTTACGTGACCCTTACTATACATTACTGCGGCTCATAGATCAGTTTTATTTATACGTTACACGTAATGATCTCAATGTAAGTACTATTTTAAAGTGATAAATCGTGGTCATGAAATAAAATGTGTTCTATAATAGTTTTGGACAATGAAATTTTGAAAAGAGTAAATAAGTTCACCATTTGAGAAAGAAGTAGATATACAAGTAGCAAATAAAATTACAAAATTTACAAAAACCATGGGAATAATTAACAGTATCATTAAACCATCATTAGTACAAAAGAACACAAGAATACGTCTCTATAAAACCCTTGCAAGGCCAGTGTTAAGCTATGGTACCGAAGGATGGGCAATAAGAAGAAGGGATGAAAGCAGGATAACAGCTAATGAGTTGCGATTTATGCGATATACAGCAGGATATGCAAGATGGGGCCATAAACGAAATGAGGAAGTAATGAAAGAACTGGGACTAAAGTCAATTCTCCACTATATACAAAATTACCAGGCCAACCGATGGACCATCTACAACGAATGTCATCGCACAGAATCCCAATAGCTATGCTTCGTTATCTGCCTCAAGGAAAGAGATCACTGGGACGTTCCAAGAAACGCTGGAGGGACAATTCTTCTTTGAGACAGTAACTGGCTACATGCCTAATACTTGGAAGGATGGTGATGATGATGATAATAGAGGGACTTTGAGAAATTCTTCACTGAAGTGTTTTGTTGGCATAGCACCTCCAAAATAAAGCAATTTATAATACTGAAGTTTTATAGGATGTCAGTTCAACGGAAGCGATGCAGTTTTATATGAGGTATACCTTAAATTTTGAGAATAATTGTTGGTAAACCTTAATAATTTGGAATGAAATTACATACTAAAACTTAACGCACATATTCTGGCCTCGTTAAGGCTCCCGTTTTCTACCACTTTGAATTATTTCGCTAGAAATGTTATCAAATATCTGGGTGGAGTAATTCAATTGAGGTTCATTTTGTTGCAGGAATGGTGCTACTGTAAACTCTGTCGCTTCAGTGCAACTCGTTAGAGATCACACTATGAACGTAACGTTCATAAATAGCCGTAAGTTAACAAATTCTCTGCCTCTGGTAGAGATGTAGACATCATATTTTCTATGTAGGCTATTCTTATTAATTTACATTACTTGAGAATATCATGTCGAAGAATTGTTCAGACGCAGATGTAACACAAATCTGCAGATAAAATAAATATTTTAGAGTCTGTTTTCGGACTCAGCTATGCTTGTTTTATGTTTAACGCAGTACTTTATGCTCGACCATGCCGAAATGTAGTAATTATACACCTGGTAGTATCCCTTTAATACACCTCATTAAAGTACACCTATTCATTATAGTTCAGTTGTTCAGCCAATGAGAAATCACCATTGTACCATTATAAAACCGCAAGTATTGATTATTCTCGGATATGCAATCGAAAGACAATTAGCGAAACGTCACGGAGGCTGGAAATCCAATACTGTCGCAAGCGGTTATGTTCTGTTACTATAATAATTAGCGTTAATTGTAGGCTAAATAATATTCAAATAAATTCAATTTGTCATCTCGTTTTTCAATTCTAAATCAATTTCCAGGTTATATCAAGATTAATGTTCATGTTATTCTCTAGATTATATCAAGGTCAATGACATTCGTCCCTCGGAAAAAATCAATACGTTCGCGTCTGCGCACATCTCACAATTTAGAAGGTCAGTTCCCCTCTTCACTTAGATAAACATAACATGAATACTTATGAATAATTTCAAGTTAGAAATATGGTCGAGCATAAAAAGTCGTATGAATCTTACCAAATAATGGTAATTAAGACGCTCGTATGAAAATTATGAAACTCGCCTGCGCTCGTTTCATAAACAAACATACTCGCGTCTTAATTACTACCATTATAGGCTCGTTGCATAATGTACTATTTCGTAATAATCTTTCTGTGTATATTTAACTGATTCTCTTTAATTCTGCTCAAATCCCATTAAGGGGATCAGTCCTGTTGGGTACCGAATTTTACCAGAAGGGTTTCTTGAAATTGATTTCACGGTACGAGAAATGTATGAATGTCGGTGGCGACTATGTGGAAAAATAGCCAAAGATTTGTCTTTTGTTACGACAGTGTGTTTTCTCACTTCGTAATACAAGTTCCCTGTGAAATAAAATGATGAAACATATTCGGAACGACCCTGTAGCTTTAGCAGTTTCTGTATAAGCTATAATCAACCAATTTATGTTATTTCAAAAGAAATATTGTGGTGAAGGAATGTAAGGTATAAATACTTTAATTTGTAAATTTCTCAAATCCCATTAAGGGGATCCGTCCTGTTGGGTACCGAATTTTACCAGAAGGGTTTCTTGAAATTGATTTCACGGTACGAGAAATGTATGAATGTCGGTGGCGACTATGTGGAAAAATAGCCAAAGATTTGTCTTTTGTTACGACAGTGTGTTTTCTCACTTCGTAATACAAGTTCCCTGTGAAATAAAATGATGAAACATATTCGGAACGACCCTGTAGCTTTAGCAGTTTCCGCATAAGCTATAATCAACCAATTTATGTTATTTCAAAAGAAATATTGTGGTGAAGGAATGTAAGGTATAAAATACTTTATTTTGTAAATTTCTCAAGTCACATTAAACAGTCTGAATTATAAACTACAGCCATGGATGAACTGTAGTGAGACAGAATTACCTGAAGTTCGGAGATTATTACTGTATTGAGCCTAATTGTGTAATGAGTTGTGAGCATTTACTCTGACTATTACATTTTTACTACGTCACACTACTTTTGACCAATAAAACGGTACGAAAGGACGTCTTTCAACCAATCATGGCTGCTTATCGCACAATTTTATCGCGTCCCTAGCATTTGTTTAATTTTATCGCGTCCCTAGCATTTGTTTATTTTTATCACTACCCTAGCATTTGTTTCTTTGTTTGCCAACATTTCAAACTGCACTGGTCTGGACGCCAAAAAACAGAAAATTACAAACCACTCCAGTCGATGCACAGCACTTTCAAATATGACTCGCATTGGCATTCAAGAACAAGAATTAATAAAGATCACTGGTCATATATGAAGAGCACCATTCGGAAATCCTGAGTAAGTTGAGGGATACACCATGTACATCAACGAGTTCACTTCTTTTACGCACACGTCCAATATAACATCAACTGAACCACCAAAACATTCAAATTTGAACATTATACTTTCAATAATTGTTTTTTTTTAATTATTCATGTTTATTTTTTATTTCATCATCGTTAATTAAAACGTTTCTTGTTTATTTCATCATCCCTAATTAAAACTTTTCTAACACTTGTTTATATTATTTAGGTTATGTTTGTTATAGCTTCTGCTATATGATATTATGGATAGTCACGTATCAGAGATTGTTTAATACTAAGATTTATTTAAAATAATCTGTCAAGTGACGTTGATTATTGGGATCCGGATGATTGAAGTGGAATGTAAATGTTTTAATAAAAATGAAATTGAATCAACAAAGTCTTCTTGGCTAGTAACCGTCTACAGAGTTCAATGAAGATTCCATAGTTGGCACAACTGATATCACATAATTATAACACACCACTGCCATCTAGCATGCATCTAGCGTAATATTTGCTATGTTCAGATGGTACAATAATATATTTGAAGACAGTTGTATTTTCGTAAGTCAATTAATATTTTATTGTATTGGAGTACTTTGTTACTTCTAATCTTTATATACTTTCTTCTAACCGTGTAATAGTCAATTAAATCCCACTCGAGTTTTGATTTTTTTCTAGATAAATCAATACCTCTAGTGAGATTACTGTTGAATAAACACCTGGTGTGTAGAAGTGCGTATTATGCCTGACATTCTCTTCGGTTTTAGCAGATATTCATTTGTACACGTAAACTGAAACATTTTCAATAATATTTAAATGAGTCAGAACTGTTTCCATGTATTTTAATAACAAAGACGAACCCATGTGTAGTTTATTGTGCAGTGTCTCTGTTATAATAACGCTGGAAACGATAAAATGAAGTAATTCCCGTTTTCTATAGCCTATGTCAGAGGTCTCCAAAAAGCGTATCGTCATTCGTGCTCTCGATGCTGCCCACCGAACACAGTGTGTTGTAAGGCTAGAGAAGGGGAATAGACTCGTACCTCTACAGATGGAAGCGATCAGTGGGGGATCGCGGCAACGGTTTGCTTATGTTTACAAATAATAACATCAAAAGAATAAGAAATATCATACGTTTGTATACTATTATGACATACTATGAAGCTGGAGCCCCGTCTGTTGCTATTGACACAAGCCATTGCAAATTCAACCTCTTCTGTTCTATGGTGCCTTTAGTGTGTGGAAAAGATCTCCTCCATTTGTATTTTGTAATTACATCTAGAAGACATTCAGACACAGTAAAATGTTCATTAACTCCTCGGATGAAAATGGCTAGGTGAGCTTTGTCATTTCTATCTGTGCTTTCGTCCAATGCAAGTGAGTAAGCTACGAACTGGTTAATTGTGGTTTCGACTTCAGATTCAATTACATTTACAATCTTGAAATTCCTTCTTTGAACTGTAATCGGAAACAATTTAATTTTCTTAAACTTTGACTTTGTTCTGGACACAGTATTTTAGTAACGTCCTGTATGCACGATTTTACAAATGATCTTCTGTAAAGGACTTCATTGATTTCCAAGTTAGAACGTAGCTATCTAGAAGCTTTTTTTTGTTTAAGACTGAGAACACGTGTATGATTTGCGTTTGTATTTTCTTGTTTTATATTTATCAAGATATTTGTAGGCCTACGCATTTCACCTAAAATTAAACGAAAAACTATATGTTTGTCAAGCGGAACTGAGTGTAAACGTATTGTAATATACTGATTATTATGTCTAACCAACAATTATATAGATAGCCACAAAATAAATTATTTTCACATGTCCAACATGCCTGTAATTGTATGATATTCTTCGTGAAGCGTCGAGTATTGTCGTCGCATGTTGAATTTTAATACACCCTTAATAATTTTCGAACAAATTACGCATTTCACATTCTCCCCACTAACACAAAACATTTCTCTTCCTATTCATCCTTGAATGTACTACGTGCATGATTAGAAGTGAAACGGTCGAACACTCCGACCAACACAATGATAATGGCAGTCCGCCACTGCTCTTCGTTTGCGCATAAACATTGAGTACAGTACAGGTGGGAATGGGTGAGGCGGAACGCGCTCATTACGTACTGGCTTCGGTTCCGTTCAGGGGCTTACTCGCGAGTAGGCTTTTGGAGACTTCTGGCCTATGTATTGCAGTGAGTAGGGATGGAAGTTCGGACACCGAATCCATGAAGTTAACTAAGTCGCATTTTGTAAAAGTTGTGTTTTTTACTACAACTCTGGGTAATACCACAGTTTAGTAGTATATACTGTACAGTCACGAAGCTTGAGTTGTGAGGGTGCTAGAAACAAAAGACTGTGCCGGTACTATTTCGCATTGTCTGTAATGAGGCGATATTAGCGATCCTAGTGGTCAGCAACTATCTATGGATGCATATTTACTACGCATAGAGCTTCGTGACTATATACTAGACTGTGGTATCGTAATCCACGATGACAGTATACAATGTCATGGATGATTTGGAGAATCAATTTATGTCATCTGTGAATACAAATATTTGATATTCTTGACTGTATTAAGAAAAGAAAAAAGGTATCCCATATTAGGCTACTTTCCCCCACTTGCGTATATACGAATGTACTCATTCACATTGCTGAGCGTAACGAATATGAAGTAAGCATTACCATGGCAACCAGTGTAATTTCCATTCAACCAAATCCTTTCACTTTTTTCTATTAATGTAGGTTGAATATAGACGTTACATGTACTTACTTAATTACTTTCTTTTAAGGAACCCGGAGGTTCATTGCCGCCCTCACATAAGCCCGCCATTGGTCCCTATCCTGAGCAACATTAATCCATTCTCTATCATCATATCCCACCTCCCTCAAATCCATTTTAGTATTATCCTCCCATCTACGTCTCGGCCTCCCTAAAGTTCTTTTTCACTCCGGCTTCCAAACTAACACTATATATGCATTTCTGGATTCGCCCATACGTGCCACATGCCCTGCTCATCTCAAACGTCTGGATTTAATGTTCCTAATTATGTGAGGTGAAGAATAAAATGCGTGCAGTTCTGTGTTACGTAACTTTCTCCATTCTCCTGTAACTTCATCCCTCTTAGCCCCAAATATTTTCCTAAGAACCTTATTCTCAAACACCCTTAACCTATATTCCTCTCTCAAAGTGAGAGTCCAAGTTTCACAACCATAAAGAACAACCGGTAATATAACTGTTTTATAAATTCTAACTTTCAGATTTTTTGACAGCAGACGGATGATAAAAGCTTCTCAACCGAATAATAACAGGCATTTCCCATATTTATTCTGTGTTTAATTTTCTCCCGAGTATCATTTATATTTGTTACTGTTGCTCCAAGATATTTGAACTTCTCCACCTCTTCAAAAGATAAATTTTCAATTTTTATATTTCCATTTCGTACAATATTCTGGTCACGAGACATAATCATATACTTCGTCTTTTCGGGATTTACTTCCAAACCTATCGCTTTACTTGCTTCGAGTAAAATTCCCGTATTTTCCCTAATCGTTTGTGGATTTTCTCCTAACATATTCTCGTCATCAGCACAGACAAGCAGCTGATGTAACCTGTTCAATTCCAAACCCTGTCTGTTATCCTGGACTTTCCTAATGGCATATTCTAGAGCAAAGTTAAAAAGTAAAGGTGATACGTTACATGTACAAATTTAAAATCAAAAGTACTGTAAATAGAAATGGATTTTTGAAGGCGGTCTACGAGACATTCAAAATTAGAAAAGGAAAACCCGGTGCCAGCACATACCCTACTCCTGTCGAATACCACCAAGAAGGTCGCCGGGCTTAACATCCCCCTTCGACGAACGAATCGCTATCAACAGTGACACATGTCTTGTCTTAATATGCACTGCGGAGAAGTTTGGGATTTAATCGAGGCATATTGGTGCCCAATTTAATGATGAGAAGTTGTGCACCGCTATCTCTCCTAGTCTCAAGATAGAAATTTTACATGAAAATTTCTGATGTCGCTGGGAATCGAACTTGGGCCGGGTAGTCTGGAGGCAGACGCACTACCACAGAGCTAACTCGACGAACTAAAAAAAAGAGTAAAGTTATAAAAGAGAAATTGGACGTTAAGAATTTCTCTCCTGAATTTTGTGACATTGTAAGCATTTGAATTGGTATGGACAAGAGAGAAGAATGCAAAAGAAAAGGTTAGGCATATCCAGAAAGGTGACGGAATGGTATCCACCTTGAAAAAAAAAATGGAAGCAGGCATTGATACTAAGGTTGCAAGAGGTCAGAATACAAATGAGAAAGTGAGAAATGAAATGGTCAGATAGGGTCGAGTGGAGATGAAAGGTAGGCACAGAAAGATGTGGCTGGATTGTAATTTCTAGAAATAAATAAATATTATAAACAAATATTTCAATAGTTACATAATGCTGTTTATTTTGTTTTATGTAAATAAAGCAGAAAACAAGTTAGGAAATATCCTTAGAATTAAAATTCAGCAGTAATGAAACATAAAATGAATATTGTAATATATCATGATGCACTGAAAGTCGTATGTGAACACCAATGACCCATTACCCGTTGTTCTCCACTCTTGTTTTTCTTCTGAAAATTTCCAGGTTACTTCTTCCTAATAGATGCGAAATGTAGAATGTGCACAGTAAGAGAAGATAGACAGAAACGTTTGAGGACAATCGTCGAGAGTGAATTCCGCAGGCAGTGGTAGACCATTCATTTACTCGCAGTTCTCGTCGAAGTCCTCCAGTTTGAGACCCGTCTCCTTGATAGCGGCTTCAGAAGCTTTCAGACTGTCTTCTGATGGGGGATACTGCCTGTACGAGACCCATACCGCGGCTGTGAAAATAATGTAGAATTTAAAATACTTGTCGCTTTTATTAAACACAATGTGTGCAGCTTGTTCTTTCCTCTAGCCATGTTTTATTATTTTCTGGAGGACTGGCTGAAGATCTCGCACAGTGAAGAGTAATCTTGTAGTATTTATGGAATGATGGTGAAATGTTTTCAAATATTTCGTGAACAATGAATAATATGTCGTATTTATGCTTTAAAATGTGACAGTAATTTCGTTAAAATTTTGTGAATTCTTTCACCAAGTAATGCCACACACTCATACACAATCTTAATTAGCACATAACCTTAAAAATGACATTGTATTTGCAACAGTCATTGCGAAATGAAGTTGTTAATAATAATAATAATAATAATAATAATAATAATAATAATAATAATAATAATAATAATAATAATAATAATATTTCTTGGTTATTCGATGACGCTGTATCAGCTATTAGGTCATTTAGCGTCGATGGGATTGGTGATTTCGAAATGGAATTCGGCATAGATTACCTGACATTTTGCCTTTCGGTTGGTGAAAACCTCGGAAAAAACCCAACCACATAATCAGCCCAAGCGGTAATTGAACCCGGGCGCAACTGCGGATCGGAAAGCAAGCGCCTTAGCCGACGAGCTATGCCGGTGGCCAATAATAATAATAATAATAATAATAATAATAATAATAATAATAATAATACTTACTTACTTACTTATCTACTTACTGGCTTTCAAAGAACCCGGAGGTTCATTGCCGCCCTCACATAAGCCCGCCATCGGTCCCTATCCTGAGCAAGATTAATCCAGTCTCTATCATCATATCCCACCTCCCTCAAATCCATTTTAATATTATCCTCCCATCTACGTCTCGGCCTCCCCAAAGGTCTTTTTCCCTCTGGTCTCCCAACTAACACTCTATATGCATTTCTGGATTCGCCCATACGTGCTACCGCGTCCTGCCCATCTCAAACGTCTGGATTTAATGTTCCTAATTATGTCAGGTGAAGAATACAATGCGTGCAGTTCTGTGTTGTGTAACTTTCTCCATTCTCCTGTAACTTCATTCCTTTTAGCCCCAAATATTTTCCTAAGCACCTTATTCTCAAACACCCTTAACCTCTGTTCCTCTCCCAAAGTGAGAGTCCAAGCTTCACAACCATACAGAACAACCGGTAATATAACTGTTTTATAAATTCTAACTTTCAGATTTTTGACAGCAGACTGGATGATAAAAGCTTCTCAACCGAACAGTAACACGCATTTCCCATATTTACTCTGTGTTTAATTTCCTTCCGAGTATCTTTTATATTTGTTACTGTTGCTCCCAGATATTTGAATTTTTCCACCTCTTCAAAAGATAAATCTCCAATTTTTATATTTCCATTTCGTACAATATTCTCGTCACGAGACGTAATCATATACTTTCTCTTTTCGGGATTTACTTCCAAACCTATTTCTTTACTTGTTTCAAGTAAAATTGCCGTGTTTTACCTAATCGTTTGTGGATTTTCTCCTAACATATTCATGTCATCCGCATAGACAAGCAGCTGATGTAACCCGTTCAATTCCAAACCCTCTCTGTTATCCTGGACTTTCCTAATGGCATATTCTAGAGCAAAGTTAAAAAGTAGAGGTGATAGTGCATCTCCTTGCTTTAGTCCGCAGTGAATTGGAAACGCATCTGACAGAAACTGACCTATACGAACTCTGCTGTACGTTTCACTGAGACCCATTTTAATTAATCGAACTAGTTTCTTGGGAATACCAAATTCAATAAGAATATCATATAAAACTTCTCTCTTAACCGAGTAATAATAATAATAATAATAATAATAATAATAATAATAATCATCATCATCATCATCATGACGATGATTTGCGCAAGAGTTTCCTCCGATCACAAGATTATGTATCTGCCTGTAAGTTATATGGTACTTACGTTTGTTATTATTCAATGCCGGGCATCCACCAATCATCAGATATCCTTTCCCTTCATCAAAAGCTACGACAGAGTAATTGCCCGACAACCCGGCCAACTCGGTTGCTGTAAACAGACAGGTTAGCCATTCCAGATAAGAAACGAAGCATCATTAACTGTGAAGTTGTTCTATAGAGTGGATTATCTGCAGTAATTGCAGGAATGCTATTTCATCTTATTGATAATTTCACGAGCCCGAAGGACGAGTGAAAATTATGCTAATAAGATGAAACCACGAGTGCAATTTAATGAGATTATTCTAGGAATAAAATTAAATAGCTTGGAAAACCGAATTACTTACGTAAGTGATAACTATCAGGGTCGGCTTTCGAAGGGGGGCTGCGGAGCTGCAACACCCCCAGACATTTGTGGCTCTTGTCTCGTTTTATGTTGTGAAATACATTTATTATACAGTCTCTATTTAGCGGTTCGAATTTTTTAAAAAATTTCGCTCTCATTGACATGCACGCAATCGTTAGTGAAGTCACTTCCTCCCCTGGTGCTGCCAGAGCGAAACCAGAGACAAGGACTATAGGGTGAAGCCACTTCCTGCCCTGGAGCTGTCACTCTCGTCTCGGATGCTTTGCGCGTTAATTTTACCCCTCCCCCTGCTGCCCCTTGCCATGAATCCAGCGTTTCCAGGCGCTGCAAAATTTGCAGCAGTTTGTCAGTAGCGCGCAGTTTTAAATACATTTTCTTTAATGTTGTGAGTATAACAAGTGCAACAATATACGATGAAAGAGTAATGGAACGGAGAAAAATTCTCTCCGGCGCCGGGATTTGAACCCGGGTTTTCAGCTCTACGTGCTGATGCTTTATCCACTAAGCCACACCCGGGTTCAAATCCCGGCACCGGAGAGAATTTTTCTCCGTTCCATTACTCTTTCATCGTATGATGACGCAGAATATCTGCATGGAAATATCATATGTACTTCGGTACAGTAAAATAATATATGATATGCGTAAATCACTTCGTGATTTAAGACGGCGCTTATTCCGTCGGATTCCGGCCAACTAGTCACTCATAACGAGTGCACCTCAGCACATGTGTGGACTTCGGTCCTACGTTCATAGACATCTATGACGTAGTGCAGAGGGTGGCCACTAGAGGGAACCCAAGAGTTGGAGCTTAATCTGAGACGATTCTATCCGACGCCGGGGTTGTATCCGGTGTGGCTTAGTGGATAAAGCATCAGCACGTAGAGCTGAAAACCCGGGTTCAATTCCCGGCGCCGGAGAGAATTTTTCTCCGTTCCATTACTCTTTCATCGTATGATGACGCAGAATATCTGCATGGAAATATCATATGTACTTCGGTACATTAAAATAACAAGTGCAACAATGTTTAATTCTGTACAATATTTACAGCCTATTCAGTTCAGTGCCTTAACAATTCAGGAGAAATGTGAAATTAAGTGCCCATCAGTTCAATCTCATAATGGAAAGAGCCGCTAAACAAAATACAAAGACTCGCATATGTTTTGCTAATTTATCCAGTATCCCTGCTTTCTTCTCTCGATCTCCTCACAGTCTGTATTAGATTAATGTGTTTCAAAGACAATTCCATTAGTTGGGGCAACAAGATGGAGTTTTAAAATAAGAACAGTAAATGTTGTTCATGAGAAGAAGGAGCCATTGCTAGAATGTTTTCAAACCATAGTGGAATGTGAAACATCTAACAACATCACAATGAATGAGGCAAGCACGGAACAGTGCACAGTTGAGCAGCGAGATCTGTGAAAATGAAAACCCTAAAAAGCGTCGTAAGGTCGAAGGGATTCAGACAAGGATTGCGGCAGCCAAGGAAGTGTGTGACCTCATTATCACACAAGCTAACACCCGATTCAAGTTCATAGATCATCTGATATTATCTTCTCTTCTGTGTCAAGAAAAATTTAAATGCTACAAAAGCTCATTTCCTGAAAATTACCTAAATATATGTGTGAAGCTTTTTCCAATGTTCGATAAAGACAAACTAAAAACGGAACTTACTGTGTTGTATTAGAGACAAGAATTCAGAAATATCAGTGGCGCAGTCAAGCTCTTGCAGTTTCTTTTTTCTGAGAACTTGCAGGCCTCATTTTCAGAAGTTGTGAAACTACTACGCATAGCTATCACCATACCAATGACAACTTCCGAACCAGAACGTTGCTTTTCGTGTTTGAAGAGAGTAAAATCCTATCTTAGAAATACGATGAGAGAAGTGACTGCATTAGCTATGTTTTCCATTGTAAAGATTATGTTAAACGATATACCGGATTTTAATAAGAAGATGATTCAAAAGTTTGCAACCTACAAGACAAGGCGCATGGAACTAATCTTTAGGCTAATTAAAATAAATTGCTTGGTTTATTTTTGTATGCAGCCCCCCTTAATTCAATACCCACGAGCCGCCACTGATAATTATTATAAAACACATCAATAAGACATTTTGTTTCCTTGTAATGAAGTTCAAAAACAAACTGCTATGTATCACGGCATACTAAATACTACTGCCAACTACTCAGAGCGGAAATACGGAACAACAATACCTAACCTCAAAAGTAAGATAAGCTGAAATGTTACATTAACAGAATTTGTATTTTGATACATTTACCAGCTCATCAATGTCTTGAAACGACGCTTGACCAAATCGTGAACTCGCTATGTTTGAATTTGCCGCTAACAGAGGGTGATGATGTAATCACTGTATACTAATGCGAATAGATGTCCACGTCCAGTATTGTACGAGGCGTCTTATCAAATAAGACTGGCTGTACCATGACGTCATGTGGCTATGGCGCGACGTCACATTCTTGGTCATAACATGGCCAACATTGAACAAGTTTATATAAAAATGGGAACAGATGCATTATAGGGGTCGCCCATCACACATTATACGCAGAAAAGATGAACGGAAGTAATGTTTCGATTAGCGTTTGTAGCATTCGATTTTCGATAAGCATTAAATGCTACCAAATTAAAAAATTAAATAAAAAAATTTAAACAGTTTGTTACTACTGATGTGATTTTAGTCACTTCGTATTATATTTTTGGTCCAGGGAAAACATATTTTACTATTACTGGCGTTATTTCCATTTTGAAGTAGGCTACAAGTCAACAATATAAAACTGACTGTTAATTTAGAAGTTGGCAACATATTTTATGCTGATTATAACAACAATACATATCGATAGTAGCATTCATACCATTCAACCAATAAGGAGATTGGCCCCTATAATGCATCTGTGCCGATATTTTATGTCCATTGTAACAACAATACATATCGATAGTAGCATTCATACCATTCAACCAATAAGGAGATTGGCCCCTATAATGCATCTGTGCCGATATTTTATGTCGATTATAACAACAATACATATCGATAGTAGCATTCATACCATTCAACCAATAAGGAGATTGGCCCCTATAATGCATCTGTGCCTAAAAATGTATTAATAAGTATTTAATGAATTTCAATCTTAAGGCATATAAAGTTTATATGCCTTAAGATTGAAATTAATTAAATACTTATTAATAATTTACCAGGCATATTTATATATACAATGAATTGTAAATTACTAAAAATGTATGTTTAACATGAGTTTAATATAGTAATTCCTTTGTTTTTTAGAACTTTGAACTTAGGCGATTGTCAAGATGGCCATGACTAGACCATGATAATCACGTGACTCCAATACGTTTGAACAGGAAGCTCGGAGTTCAGAACCGGTTCTGAATCAATTAAAGTCATGTTGGGACCTACATTGATCTACTGCGCATGAGCAGTCAGTTCAGAATCGATTCTAAAGCATTCTGGAACAAAGATACTGTTTTACTATATTGTAGACCCACTTTCATTTGTTCATTTTTAAATGCACTGCATAGCAAATGCAACTTTGACGGCCTCCGAAATTCTACAAGTGCCCAGCTTATGGTTGCGAAAACAAAATGTATTCATTAGCAAAAAATGAAGTATTTCTCATCATTTTCGTAAATTTTACAGCTTGCAGAGTTTCCTTGTGAATTTAATTAGTAAAACTACATTGAGCATTCAATACTGAACATTTTGATAGACACATTATATGCAGATATTTTTTTAAACACTGAAACGAGTTCTCATACTCTACGACCTAATATATTTCGGAAATGAAACAAGATGTGTAAAATCTACTTGCGCAGGCATGTGCCCATGTCAGGGGCTCACACAATGGGAGGGTATGCACAATACAAAAATATATATATCACTTTCAACTCAAAGTTACCTTTTTTTTAAATGGAACATGTATATTTTTTCTAGAGAACTGAAAACTAGAGGTACACTGACGTTCAAAGTTATCTGGCCTACGATTTTATGATCGTGTAAGCGAACTTTCCAACCACGGGATAAGTCAGAACCAAAGATATAAAAAATTGACAAATTTTGAAAGAGTTCCGCTAGTTCTCAATAGGTGGCACCATTATTCGCAACCGTTAAAAAGTGTCAGGAAAAATGATTATGTAGATTAAGCATAAATTATTCTTCTATTAGACAATATCAGCTGTTTCCACCCAAACTCAGTGTTGTTTTACAATCGGTAGAGTGGAATGAAAATATGAATTTTATAACACGGGTATATTTATCTACGATTGGCAACAGTGACTATTACCTTCGCTATCTATTCATAGAAGTAATAACTAAAGAATCCACACTTACACCAACAAATTATCGAACACTATCGATTAGTAGGGTTAGATATCTTAGAACGTCAGTGTACAATTAGCGGTTTCTTCACTTTTCTAAATCTAATATACCATCTGAAATAACTGAACTTTTAAAGGATGGCAATGGAGACACTGTTTGTGACGTTATGCAAAGAGAGTATGCTGTACACACAGCAAGGGTTGCTTGCAATGTCTGTGTACTAAAAGCATGCATTAAACAAAAGAATATCAGTACAGCGCGCTCCACTTCTCAGTCTACTAGTGTCTCCTGATCTGGTCTGCTGTACGTCTGTCAGTATCAAACAGGAAATACCGTAGGCAAGTGCTGTAACGCATTTAATGTTTATGTTCTCAAATTTTTCTATCCAATGTCTCCAGGTTGCCATTTGACATTTCTGGTCCTCTCTCCTGGCAATGGCTTATTTGTACCCACTTCTGAGGTTGGGCGCCTGGAAGTCGGAGTTACGATGCCCTGATGATATTATGATAGGATGATTATGAAGTGCCAGGAGAGGTCTTAAACCTAAACCTAACCTAATTTGCAGACCTTGGACGAACACAGGAACATTCCCTTTAAGAAAAAATTGTGTTCTAACCGAGAATCGACCCCGGGATCTCATTAACTGTATTATGAATATTACTCTCCCTATTGATATTTGGAATCCTGTTTTGTTGTTACCACTTTGTTCTCTTATTTTGTCTAGTAGATATGTCGGTCTAACTTAACTGCTTAAAATTTTAAAGTCGAGAAAACAGCATAAAAAAAAAACAAAAAAAAATCCTCTCAACTCACGCACCGCATTTGTGGCCATAGGTGATTATATGGTTAAATCATTTTAAAAAGTCTCAAATATAATTACGATTATAAAAACCAAAAAACGTGGATTTTCTTAATTTTTCAGCATTATTTCTTGTCTGAAATCAATTTCTCTCTTCTCCAGAATAATGTCTATATCTGTGTTGTGTTGTGTTTCGTACTGACGTTTGACTTTTTTTACAAATATAGTATATATATATATATATAACTTGTTAAACACTGCACTTCATCGCCATGTTCATTACATAAAAACTGAACCTTCTACTTATTAAAATCTGTACTGTAATCTCGCTTACGATCTGTCCTGGTCTGCAACGTTGCATGCGCTGTACACCCTTGTGCCTCAGGCAGAGAAGCTCCGCGCTTATGGAGAGAGCTTAAAAAATCTCGCGCTCAGAATTAATAGTAAGCATCGCATCCCTGTACACCTTCTCACAGAGGACGTGGGACTGGAAACCCGTCTATCAGTGTGGTTTCAGCATGATGGGTGTCCCGCACACTTCGCACATGTTTGCAGAGAAGTAGTGAATGCAAAGTTTTCAAATCGGTGGATAGGACGGGGTGGTCCTTTGAGATGGCCAGCTCGGTCCCCCGACTTGACGCCATTGGACATTTTTCTCTGGGGCGCAGTGAAAGATATAACGTATCAGGAAGTCCGTACGACACTAGAGAATATGCAACAGCGTATTATTGGGGCGTATATCTGTAAAAACATTACGATCTGTGCGACTCTCTCTTGTTCACCGTCTCCACAAGTGCATTGATGCAAACGGTGGTCACTTTGAACATCTGCTGAAGTAACACAGTTTCATCAGAAAATAACGTTACTATTTATTTGTGAGTGCGTTTTCCGTGCTGAATGTAATTTACAAACGTGAAGTTTCTTTTAGCTATAGGCCACTAGTATTTTGTTTAGGAAAGTAAAACCACTTCCGTCCCTAGTTTTCAGTTCGCTAGAAAAAAAAAAAGACATACATGTTCCATTTTAAAAAATGGTAACTTTGAGTTGAAAATGATATTGTTTTAATTTTTTGGATTGTGCATACCCATCAGCAGGAGGTATGACGTTCGAAGCAGTTAAACAATTTAAATACTTGGGCGCCATAATCGATTACAACTGCGATATGAGCGCAACTGTTAAGGACGGAATACTGGCAGGCAACAGAGCATACTTTGCGAATGTTAAATTGCTTAGTAGTCTACTAATTACGAGAACAACCGAACTAAACATATATCACACTTTAGTTCGACCAGTAATAACATATGGATCTGAGGCATGGACACTAACTAAAGTAGAAGAAGATCTCCTACGGTGTTGAGAGAAAAATTCTAAGAAGAATATACGGACCAGTATATGAAAACAACGAATGGCGGATACGTTATAATGAAGAAATCAATCAGCTGTTTGGGGGACAAGATATTGTCAAATTTATAAAATCCCAGAGGTTGAGATGGCTGGGACACATACAGAGAATGGACGAAAACAGAATTCCCAAGAGAATACTACAAGGGAAAGTCCACAACAGAAGTAGGGAAGGGAGACCTAAGAAGAGATGACTGGATGGTTTCATCAGGGACCTGGAAATAATGGGAGTGAGGGGTTGAAGAAAGAAGACTGAAGATAGGACAGAATGGAGGACTGTTGTACGAGCGGTCAAAACCCACCCAGGGTTGTAGTGCCAGTTGATGATGATTGACGATGGATTGTGCATACCCTCCCATTGTGTGAGCCCCTGACATGGGTACATGGCTGCCCAAGTAGATTTCTCACATTTTGTTTCATTTCGAAACTATTTGAGGTCGCAGAGTTAGGTGAGACACCCTGTATATTTATAACATGACTGCTCCTATAGCAAATGGAGAACGTTTTGTTGACTTACCAGCAGGGTTTTCGTTGAACGTTGCTTTCAGAATGCGATCTTCAACGATTTTCATTGAACCCATCAAGCTGATTGTCTTACCACTCCTGAAACCAAATAAATGAACATTATTTTTTCTGCGATAGTGCATTAAATTGCATTTTTTCCCTGTTATGAGTGCGTAAACTGAGCCTTTAAAACACTAGTAATCATTTTACGCACTACCAAAGAAAATGCAATATTCTTTGTACAAACTTCATGCAGTAAGAAATGAATGCATTACCTCGATCTTCCTTGACGTAAATATTACACGTAACACAAAAGTAACATTCATATTTACATTTTTACCCGTATTATTCTGAAGTTACATGTTGTACTCATTGCAGCAAGATGTAGCATCCAACTTTTCCTAACCGCTTTGTTGATTATGGTCGGTTTAGACTGCCATGATATTGTGATCATAAATAAATTAGGATGTTCATTCCGTGGATACTTATTTTTTTTATGGTTTTGAGTTTAGACGGCCACGACAGCGTGATCTTATAACCTGTTCAACTTTGAATATTTATTTAATGTAAATTTGTGCTGTCGTAGAAAAAAACGTTATTTTACACACATTCGTAAAGTTATCTTTTTGGCATTCGTGTGTTTGTGGAACTCGGCTTCCCCTGGTTTCACGAACTTTACATTCATGCCAAAAAGGGAACCTTCACGAACTTGTATCATAAATAACTAGGCCTATTATTAGTCAATCGAGAGATTTGGTAAACTTTCTAGCGAAATAACTCAGAATAGTGGAAAAGAAGAAAGCATAACGAAACTCGTTACGTATTTTATCCACGAGCGGAAGATTTGACACGCCAGATGTCAGTCGATCGTGTTAATTTCCATGAGTGTATAAATACAGTAGGCTACTAACTTATGCCTTGATTTTCTTGTACTATACAATATTTTATCCAACATTTACTTATAAAGTTAAAGAGACTTCTTAGTTTTTTAATTAGAATATAATAATTAGTAATTCATTCCTGGAATATATTTAGAGCACGGCCATCTGGATATGTATGTCATCATCGCAATACGTAATATAAGAGAATCGATGTAGGCTAATCGATTATAGGCAATTGTTTTCATTGTTGTTGTAGTTTGTATGATACGGTAATTGATTCATTAATAATATTTAGAAAGTGTTTAGTATGAAACAAGAAGAAAAGGTATTTATATCAGACAAAGTTTTGAAGGAAGCCAACTGTATTATATCAGATTTGTTAATTTAAATTAAATCTAAATCTCCATGTAGTATTTGTACTTTATTCATACAGTCGTTAAAGTGATACTTTATCCATCCTTAATGTTAAAGTGTTACTTTAGTAAGTTGATTTCAGTTATTAAAGTACAAATTTATAAGTAAGTGTTGGATAAAAATAAAAGAGGGGAGGAAATGCCTTGCCCCTATGCTCAGAATCAGAAATTGTACCGTACCCGTGCGCTCCGCTGCACCCGTTAGAAATAAATATAAAGTAATTACATAATTAAAATAGGACGTTTGATCCAGGGAACATTCGTGTTTGATAGAAGGATAAATCGTTTATTATGTTACTTAATTTCAATTGCATCCAAATAATTAAAATGCGATCATTTTGGTCCAGAGACACTCAATTGGTGCAATGACAATTCCTTTAATATGTTTCTTAATTTTTATTACATGAAACCATACTTTAATGAAGATTGACATAATTTAGATTTAATGTGTATATTTTATTTTACTTGTTATAGGTTTCCATTGAATTATGGTAATAACTTAATTTTAACCCTTGTTTTCTACGTATTCAGTAAATGGCGCTTGGCCCACTATGGTTCTGAACCCTTCAAATAACTTAAATTATATTATATAATATTACATATTATATTATATTATATTATATCAGAAGTTACTGTAATAACATTATAGCATTATGTCCCTCTAGAGGAACTACGCTTTCCAATGGTGAAATAATAATTAATTATACAAATCGGTTAATTTAGCTTCCGATATTACTTCATACAAACACAGAAACATTCTCTGTAGGCTATCTTTCATAGCTTTCGATTGTTGCTGTCCAAGGCCCCTTATAGACGAAGTCATTTGTTTTTTAATTCATTACACGGCCTTAGATGGCAGTTATTTTAATTTTAAAACTCATTTATCTCATTAAATATCAGTCCTATCAAAATTTTTCAGTGAATAAAACTTATCGCAAATTATTTTTAAAGAAACTTTTGTTATGAAACATGTCACAAAAATCAATAATAAGCGATATATTTCGATTTATTTAATTCAGGCCCCCTTATAACCCCCCTTTTAAATAATGTATTTTGAATGCCATATAGCCTAAAATCTAAGTTACAACGAACTTAATTTATATTCCAATTTTCATCGAAATCCGTTCAGCCATTATCGCGTGAAAAGGTAACAAACATACAGACAGACAGACAGACAGACATACAAACAAAAATGTCAAAAAAGCGGTTTTCGGTTTCAGGGTGGTTAATTATATATGTTAGGACCAATTATTTTTGGAAAATCGAAAATTACCAGAAAAATTTCGGCTACAGATTTATTATTAGTATAGATTATTATTATTGTTATTATTATTATGATTATTATTACTATTATCATTGTCATTATTATTATATTATAATTATTATTATTGTTAATATTACTGTTATTGTTATTACTATTACTGTTATAATTATTATCATTATTATTATTAATACTATTACTTGTATTATTATTATCAATATTATCATTATCATCATCATTAATATTATCATTATTCTTAACATTACCATTACTGTTATTGTTATTACTATTATTATTATTATTACTGTTATCATCATCATCATTATCATCATCATCATCATCATCATCATCATCGAGGTATCATGTTAAAACTTGAATCAGAAAATCTTTATTGTTCAGCTGTTACAAAACATTGTATGTAATTGATTTAACATTTTTTTAACTAGTAAGCTACGTTCAGTTATTCCATATGAAGAAAACGAATGATTAGAACCTTTTTGAGAAAAATAGACTTAAATTTACGCCATTTAATGTTAATTAAGATGTTACATTTAAAAAAGGGGAGAAGGGGCCAAGTTTCGATGTCTCAGCTGAATGTTTTTTATGGGACAATCAAGAAGTAATGTGGAAGGAAACATATGTAATAAAATTATGTTTGAAGAAAGAAATCGAACGGATGTAATGGCAACATCATGTTTGGCTTTCAAAGACATGATTGGTATTAATAAAAACTGGTTGATATATTTTTTTCTATTTTTAAACATTTCAGCGACTGAACTAATTCCAAAACAGATTTTTGAAACGAAGTAAAGGGAATATTTTCAATGGATTGAGTAGATTGTGAAAACTCACTTTGGTGATTTTATAGAAACTGTAGCTTGGAAATTTCCGTCTCCAGATGGAGTGAAATGCACCGCCCAGCACCGACCCTTTCCTTGGGAGAAACTTACGGGCATCACGTACTTTGCCTTCCAGGTACCGCTGAACATCTGTGAACATGACGGAGGTTGTTATGCAGGCTTATTTGCCACTTTGAGCACTAACAGCTTTAGTGTTATCTGAAGTAGACAAAGTGATAGTGTAGGTGGTATATCAGTTATTATTTCCAAACAGTAGGAATTTACTTAAGACGAGTCAATCTTATAGGCAATAAAACCAGAAGCAATATGCAAGGTAAAGAAATGTATATAAGAGAAAGGTATAAGTCAAATATATATTTTTTTGTACTCGAACATTATCTATATATGTAATTTGAACTGGTAATGGAAATTACGGGAAAACGGCGGAACATATTTCAATAAACGACCCCTCATATTGAAGCTTGGAACTCAAAGTTTTTCGGAAAAATAGTAGTTTTCAGTGAAATGTGAATTTCTCAACATAATTTTCCTATTTTCCAAAATCCATCTGTCGTCAGTTTTGAGAACTAGCTAACTGCATTCACGGTCCACTTGATGCTCGCTTCGCTTCTCCTTCGAAGGGAACATCAAGTCGGCCGTGTTGCATTTCAGAATAAAACAAAACACACACTACAGTAAACAATATTACATGAAGGCCATGATGTGCAAGAATGCTGACATATTTAGAGCTCAAATTAAATTGGTTATTAGAAACTTAACTTACTAAAAATAATTTACAGGTTCGATTCTGTGGTGTGTAATTTTCTAGGTACACCTTCGTATTGAATATTAAAAACTACAAAACTTGAGGTGGTTTGATGACATTATTACCATTAGAAATGAAATATTATTGTAGTTAATGCCATGATGTGACTATTTGTCATTAATTATACATATTAATGCCATATTGATGATATGAAAGCGAAACGTTTTGGGGTTAGACTATATAAGTAGATGTAGAGAATAACTTAAATTAGATTTTGATTTCTATATTTTACTGAGTGGCGGCTATATAGTATATATAGTGTATGTTAGTGAAAGCTCTAAAACTTACGTAAGATAATAATATTATTAAAAATCAAATATTTTTATAGTTATTAATCAAGTGGGGTTGGTTCTTTTTCATATATTTAATGGCGGTGTGGTGTAGATATTTATATGCGTGGTTCTCTTCAATATTGGCTCGAGAGATATTATCTTTCATTATTATGGAAGAAAATAACTTTCAGAATGTCTGGTATTCTTCATTGAAAATAAATCTGAAAAATGTTTATTTGAACGTCTAATGAACTAAGTCTGCAGCATTTGCTGCACAAGCCACTAGTAATAGTACCTACATTATGATACAGGGTTGGGAAGTGCCATTCACAAAATCGAGAAAAAGTTTGAGAGCATTTCAATTTCCGAGATTTTGTAATGCACTTCACAAACGTGTACCCGGAGTGAGACAAGTGGCCAAGAGGCTTGGAGCTCACATATTTAGTTCTTACAGCCCCGAAACACTTGCAAGGACGCGTTTGCGTACCTTTTAAATTTTGTCCTCCCAATTCTCCTCATTCAATTCAATTCATTCAATCACAAACGTGTATTGTACAACATATTTTGCACGATCATATTTTTAAAATTGAAAATACAGTATATTTTTTATTGAAAATTTAAAGCAATATTATTCCAAATCCTTCGCAAAACAGCACTGTAATGGTAACTAAGTAGCAATAAGTGCACTGTAATGAGTCTATTTCAGCATAGTTTTATGTTATGAAGAAAGGTTTCCTAGCAACAAGTTTCTGTGTGGAAATTCTAACTTTCAAGGCCTAACAACAATAACTGTAAATACAGCAAAAAACACGATCGTGCAAAAAATAGTAATATGCGTTACAAGAGCGGTATGTTGTTCGAGGAAAAGTTTGAAAAAGCGAAACGTAGTTGAGCTTTTTTAATTTCCGAGAATTGAAAGAAAACATACCGCTCGTGTATCGTACATTATTTTGTGCGAAGATCGTTTATTACATACCTGAAAGAGGAATTTATAATTAGTTGCAATGAAATCTCCATCTTAGTTTCTGTTCAATGACGGAAAATTTAGAAAACAAAAATATCTATCTTCAACATTGGTTGCTTTAAAATGTTTTCTGTGTTTATTATACTCCAGCAGGCCGTGATATACGTCTGTATTTTTTTCCCAGTCTATAAATGCGAACTTAAAACAAATGGTAAGGTTATTTAATGATTTATTTTTCATTTTAATATTGTAACTATTATTTATATAACATATTGCAGTAATAACATCGGCATCTGGAATCTTGTTGATTTTTTCACGGCTTCCTTAATGTTACTTGCATCAAGAATGCAGTAACTTTAGTGGAGTTGTAGAGTTTACTTAATTTTTGCAAATATTTAAAAACAATAATTAACAGTGCAATTTAGGTGAAAATGCAGTGGTAAGTTTCCAATTTATAGTTATTACTATATTGAACGTCTCTAAAAATAATATGTTAAAACCCTAAAGCAGTAAAATCAATATGTCACTTAAGCGGTAAGAAGAGGGAAGTTGTTATACAGTATGTGTTAGGTTGGGAATACTGAATGTGGAATTTTAGACTTACCGCGGATTGGTTTTGTGCGGAAACCAAGCAAATACACACGATCTCGCACAAAAGTCTTTATTATTAGTGAAAATGGTGCATAATAATTAAATGCCACATTATTGTACCAGAGTCGTAAAATATTACCATGCCAACTAAAACGTCATGACTTCTATTATGACCGTATAACTTGTCCCATAAAGTTAATATCGTATGTTCATTTTCAAATGGGAGCGTCCAGCACTTGTTTTTCGTTGATGACGTCATTTATCTATTTGCCGAGTCTAACCACAGCATTTTAACAACATTCGTACTTTGTGTAGAGTATGGGATTGTATGAGGCAGAAACATGGACATTACGAAGTGAAGAGATGCGAATAGAAGCATTTGAAATGTGGATATGGAGAAGAATGGAATGTGTGAAGTGGACAGACAATAAGAAAGGAAGCTATGTTGGAAAGAGTGGGTGAAGAAAGAATGAAGCTGAAAGTGATGAAAAGGAATTGGTTGGGTCACTGACTGAGAAGAAACTGCATACTGAAGGATGCACTGAAAGGAATAGTGAAAGGGAGAAGAGTTTGGGATATAAGAAGATATCAGATGATAGACGATATTATGATATATGGATCATATGTGGAGACAAAGAGGAAGGTAGAAAATTTTATTTATTTATTTATTTATTTATTTAACCTAGTAGAAATAAGGCACAAAGTATATGATTATGTCTCGTGACGAGAATATTGTACGAAATGGAAATATAAAAATTGGAAATTTATCCTTTGAAGAGGTGGAGAAGTTCAAATATCTTGGAGCAACAGTAACAAATATAAATGACACTCGGGAGGAAATTAAACACAGAATACATATGGGAAATGCCTGTAATTATTCGGTTGAGAAGCTTTTATCATCCAGTCTGCTGTCAGAAAATCTGAAAGTTAGAATTTATAAAACAGTTATAGTACCGGTTGTTCTGTATGGTTGTGAAACTTGGACTCACACTCTGAGAGAGGAACATAGGTTAAGAGTGTTTGAGAATAAGGTGCTTAGGAAAATATTTGGGACTAAGAGGGATGAAGTTACAGGAGAATGGAGAAAGTACACAACACAGAACTGCACGCATTGTATTCTTCACCTGACATAATTAGGAACATTAAATCCACACGTTTGAGATGGGCAGGGCATGTACCACGTATGGGCGAATCCAGAAATGCATATTGAGTGTTAGTTGGGAGGCCGGAGGGAAAAATACCTTTAGGGAGGCCGAGACGTAGATGGGAGGATAATATTAAAATGGATTTGAGGGAGGAGGGATATGATGATAGAGAATGGATTAATCTTGCTCAGGATAGGGACCAATGGCGGGCTTATGTGAGGTCGGCAATGAACCTCCGGGTTCCTTACAAGCCAGTAAGTAAGTAACTAAGTAAGTAGAAATGAGGCCATCAGGCCTTCTCTTCCCCTCTACGAGGGGATTACAACTACAATATTAAGAATACAATTAGAATTAGAATTACAATTAATATTAAATTTACAAATACAATAAAAATCAAAGTACTAAAAGATTAACTGATTAATAAAGGCTAGACAGTTTATTGTAGAAGTTAAGAAGAAAGAATTTTTTAAATTCTACTCTACGCAGTAACAAAATGCTTAATAAGTTTGTTTTTGAACACTGCTAAATTCTGACAGTTTCTGATGTCACTGGGCAGGGTATTCCACAAGCGCAATAGCGAGATTGTGTATGATGATGAATACGATGTCTTACGTGTTGGTATGGCTAGTATGCGGCTATTTTGCGTGCGTGTGAAGAGATTATGATATGATGACAGGTAACTGAAACGGGAGGCAAGGTAGGTAGGTGCAGAGGTGTGAAGGACTTGGAAAAGGAGAACAAGAGAATGAAAATTTCTACGTTCGTTAAGCCGTAGCCAGTTTAGAGTTTGGAAGGATGGGATAATGTGGCCAGCGCGACGGACATCGCAGACGAAGCGAACGCAAGAATTATGAACACGTTGTAATCTTTGCGACTGGTTGACATTGAGGTCAGTCAGTAGAAAGTCACAATAATCAAAGTGGGGCATTATTAGTGTTTCCACTAGTATTTTTTGAGTGATAGCAGGAGAAATTTTCGAATGTTGTTTAAGGAATTAAGTATGGAAAGCACTTTTTTTTATAATATGAGTTACTTGATTATTCCAGTTTAAATGCGTATTGAAGTAAACTCCAAGGTTTTTAACACAGGAAGCAAAATGAATTATTGTGTCGTTTAATTTGGCTGGAAGAGCAAATAGGAAAGATTGGAGAAAGCTGGGTTTGCAGTGAAAGACCTGCCCTTGGGTAGAACACTGATTGAAATGACTCCCGATAGCGTTAGTCTCAGCAGGAACTCCATACTGTGTTCCAACCACGAGAAAGTCTCTGCCGGATTAGACGAAGGAGGGTAATGCTGTGAATGAATGTTGTCATAAGATCACACACGTGGGTACTCTTATCTCTATTGGCTAGCTCTCACAGCACAAACCATAATATTGATACAGCCATATTGATGCTACCCTAGTTACAAAATTAGATCACAGTTAATCTCCTGGTCTTTTAATCTCTTCATACAAGAAATAACATATGCAGGAGAGCGCATGGTTTTTAAACTGGCGTTATAACGGTAATATTATTTATCTACTTCGTTCCAATAGATGAGGCAATAGTAAGCACATTCCTTTCACGGTTGATCTCCTGGTTGGAGAACAGTAATGGGGAGCTGTCTTACATGATTCACATCGAACACATGCCTTAATAGTATTTAATCCTAAGCTCTACGTTTCTACAAGTACCATAGTCTCTCTTCTACACTCACTTTACTGTCCAGTTTATCGACGGTTTGCTTTCCCAGGTCACATTGTGGGTTAGCAGTTGCCAAGGAGGCTACAAGGTAAACCAGCAGCGTTGACAGAAATCCCTTCATTGCGTCCTGAAATTAAGAAGTAATTCAACTATGGTTTGAACTAGAATCTTGCACAACCTGTTACGAAAAATAGAAATTATTGTATTGCTATTGAATGCTTGGCGCTGTAGTCAGTATACAAAGTTCTTCCGTCTCGCGGAGTGTCTCATGTTCGATTTATCGAATATTCTAGTTGTTCATTCTTTGTGGGTGGACGGCAAAGGCAGATCACATTGTGCCATGCAGGAGTTACAAGGGCCCTTGCAAGGACGCGTTTATCATCGTGTAGGCCTACCATTTAATTGATGATTCTTCTCTCACTACAATAAATCAACCAATCAATCAATCATCGATCCATTCATTCATTCATTCATTCATTCATTCATTCATTCATTCATTCATTCATTCATTCATTCATTCATTCATTCAGGTAGCCTATTACAGTTGGTATTGTCAAGAGCAAAACATATCTTCTTAAAAATGATTTATTAATGAAATAATGAATCTGCTTTTAATAAAAACCATTAACAACTACTGTTTTAGAAGTACAGTAGAACCCCGATTGTCCGTTACCCTATTAACCGATTGGCGGATTATTATCTGTCTATTTCTAAGTTTTTTCTTCAGAAATAAATAACTTATATGAAGTACTGTCTTGTCCATCATATTAGTAGGTTCTACATATGTTTTTACTAGAGAGTGATATTACAAGTCTTTATCGTTACACAGCATTGTCTACTATTCGAATTGCCGTTCTATAATGTAACTTGTATATAAGTCTTCCACAGGTATTAACAGAAAACGTGTTGCGCTAAGTATAAAAAATAGAAATAATTGATTGGTTTGAGAAAGAGAAACTGTGGCTCATCTCGCATCAGAATACGAGATTGGTAAAAAAGCAAGTAAATCTACAACATGAGACCTCCATTATTCCTATCTTCTCCGAGGCAGTCATTACAAAGGGCTTCCTTGCCCATTAAAAAACCGTCGTTGACAACCAGACTTAAACTAGTGAATTTCTGATCCACTATCTAGCAAGTTAAATACAAGGCCATGGAGGAAATTACAAAATCTTTCATGGTACGGATTATCCAATTTTTTCGATTAACCGTTCAGTCCAACCCCTTCATTACCACGGATAATAGAGGTTCTACTGTATGCATTTTGAGTTTAAATTGTAAATGTTACAATAGAATGTATATTTTCTCTTCTAATTAGTAAGTAATTGTAATTTATTCTATTCTTGCAAATTTTATATTAAGCATTACTCTTATTTCCTTTGCTGTGACCGGTGTCCATTTGTTCTTCTATATAATATGTTATGAAAATAAAAGTAATAAAATATGCAATCAATTGTACGCCTATATTAAGCAAATGCATTTCTTAAATTACACATGGTAGGCTATGTAAATTTTCTTCAATCGTTAAGGCCCATTCATAATGAAAATTAAACATAACCGTAACATACAAACAGAAGTTTGCGCCCAGGCTACCTAATAGGATCATTCACAATGATTCACATAAACACTGACATTAACATTGCCGTTAGACGTTAACATGAAAGTTTGCAAAATCCAAACTTTCATGGTTATGTTTACGTGATTTGCAAACAGAACACAATCGTGGAGCGCTGAAGTATACGACAGAATATGAGGAAATGGCGTCGTTGTTATGTTTCCATGGTTACCAAGTATCTTTGCGATTATGTTTATGTTCCCATCGTGAATGTTCTTGATTTTACCGTAACATTTACATTCTTAGGCTAATGCTTACGTTATGTTTAATTTTCATTGTTACTACGTTTATGTTCTCAGAAAATGTCAGTGTTCTGTCTAGCCTGTAAAACGTCAGGGGGCAATCAGTTGAAATTCGAACATTCGGTCGTATGCTCTCTGATCGGTCAAATGAAAACCGGTTGTAAGCCCTATTGTGCAGCTCTATAGTTTGAACCTAGGTAGATACTAAGAGAAAGATTTTCTGAGAACAGTATTATTTCCCCTAACTTTATTATTTATAATTTTGCTCTTTTACCATTTTAACAACACAGTTCTACTATTGCAAAAAATGATAACACAAACTTATCGCACTGATACTGTTTTCTGCTTCTCCATGAAAACAAATGTAATCTAGTCCGTGTATGAATTGACAAGTTTATTTAATCAATTTTTACCCACAGAATATTAAAATATGCTCGTTTCACTATAGGGCGTATGGAATTTTAACAGTTCTATGGTAAATAAAACATATTAATAAACTAACATTTTTATATTCAAATATTTAAAAAAAGGCTGCAAAATGTCTTATACAAATGCTGTACTCACGTATAACTGTTGCTGATCCTCTTCCATGTGAGAACTTAGTTGCACCTCAGACCTGCCGGTATTTATATGAATCTAGTGTCACATCACGTTGACATTGGTAAATAACGAGACCAATAAATCAAGGCCTTCAGAAAACAATAAATTTTGTTACACATAACATAGACATTGAAGAGTGTCAAGGATAAGATGGTTCAGAAAACAATGAAATAAATTATTATTATGAAGTAAATTTATTTTTGTCGTCTAATTTAAGGGGAGATGATGGTATTTTTTGGTGAAAAATGAGTAAATTAAAAAGAGTTCTTTAAAATACTCTGTGATATGTGTGGAAAGCATAGCATAATATTTTATGAGTATTTGTGCCCTTATCAGATGTTGCGACGCTGTTTTTAAACTTCCTGCGTTACGGATTTTTAAATCACTCGCCCGCTTTTATTGTTGTTTCCGGTAAATTTAATTAAAAAAATTTTTCCTTTAAAATATTCTTTGATATGTGTGGAATGCATTGCATAACATTTCGTATTTATTTGTGCCCTTATCGGATGTTGAGACGCCATTTTTAAACTTCCTGTGCTATGGATTTTTAAATCACTCGCCCCCTTTTATCGGTTTACGGTGACTTAATTTTTTTGCTACATTGCCAGACAAAAATGCATATAACTTCTGAACTATTAAAGATGAATGCATGAAATTTAGAACACACATTCTTTAGACTATTAGGAAACTTTTCTCTATAACAGAATTTTGTTGATTGATTTCATTTTAAAACTTCGTCCGTTTGTTTGCAAGAAAGAAAATCAGAAAAGTGTTATTAAATTTTAATTGTTTATTTCAAAATTCTGTTACAGACAGTTTGTAGAGCATGCTTTTGCAAGTACATTGCAAAAAACTGGATGAATCTGCCTTTAAAAATGGTTTAGATATATCGGTTTTAGTAAAATCCTGCATTGGGTACATTTTTTTTTCAAATCTGGGCCCCAAATAATTTTTTTTTCAGAATATTTATTTTTGGTTGATTTGTTACATCTATGAGCTCTCTCTACATACAAAAAAATTAATATTTTATACCAAATAGGAAAAAAGTTAAAAAATACCATCCTCTCTCCTTAAGCAAGTAATTAAGTTCGATGACATAGAAAATAGGGAAGACCAGCGGATACTTGGATGAAAGAAATACTTCCAACATTGAGGGAGAGGATATTGAAGTAGGGCCGTATTCAGAGACATTCTTAGCGCGGGCTTCCGGTGGATGATCAGCGAACTAACGTTTTTCGTATTCATAAACCAGTGTTAGCGATATGATATGATATAAATCCTGTACAAGTAACCAGTCGATAGCCGGGGCTAGTTTAGCACGCTCGTAGCGCGGGCTAGCGAAATGTCTATGCATAGCACCCTAAGGCCCGATTGTATAAACCTTTTAATCTTAGATCAGAGGTTAAATTGATCCTTGTTTCAGCTGAACTTGGAATTTTGTGTTGTATAAAGTCTAATCTGAGATTAATTTGTCTCAAACTAAAGTCAACTTTGACTGAAGAAATTTCTCCGATTAAGTTAGATGATCCAAGTTCAGTTATTTCTTTTCTGTTTGAAATATACGAGTGACAGATTGTGCAAATAAAATATCCATTATTTTAATATTAATAGATATGTTAGGTACATATATATTTCTTTCAATTTCTTGCCTTAATACACAAACATTCTTATATTTTATAAGGCTCTATCGTGTTCAGCAATATCAAATAACATAACCTATAATTATATTATGTTTATAACAACCATTAATTATTAATGGATATGATAGGTACATTCATAAATGTTCAATTAATTAACTGTATTACTAAACGAAAATTGTCGTTTTATAAAGCTTTATTATGTTTAGCAGTATCAAACACCATAACATGATAAAACTTGGAGAACAGTCAACCTTCTTCTTATTGTCCGCCATTATTTACATTGCAAAAAAACAGTGTCTCCAACAGAGTGTAATACGGAAAGTCGCGAAAAAGTAGTTGTAAAGTCGCTAGATTTCTCATTATCAACAAAGAAAGATTAAATTGTGTCACTATGGGGTGCTAAAAAGGTCACTAAATCCCTATTTAAGCAATATAAAAGTTAAAAGAAATTGTTGTTGAAAAAGAGTTAAAATTGCTAGATTGGCAACACTGAACAAACCTGTATAACATGGTCCGCGCATCACGTATTTCACCTGTTTATGCGATGTTGCCAAATCCTTTTCATGTGAACTTAGATTGCATTTGAACCAAGGTAATTTGATCGCAGAAAAGTTTTATACAATAGAAGAAGTGTCTGAACTCGGTTTACTTTTCGATCTTCGATCAAAGTTGATCTTTAGTCAGGGAGTTTTATACAATTGGGCCTAAGTGGCTTAGTGCCGGAATTGCCTAATCCACATATTTTTAGTCGCAGATTTCTGCATAAAATGACTGTAAATTGTCATTTATATGTTTGCGAAAGTGGAAGTAATAGATAAATATTAGATTATAGTAAATGAGAGATAATTTGCAATTGAGAGCATGTAGTTTTAAAAAACGAGGTCTAAATTTAGACTTCAATAACTTTCTTGAGTGTAATTGTGGCTTAGGCAACTCTCGCACCAAGCCACTCAATTTATGATTTTAAGTCCCTTAATAATTTTTTAAAATAATTGATTAAATGGGGAACTTACTCGTGTTAAATATGTAAACATGTGCTGCTTACAGCTGTTTCGGTGCTACCTGCATGTCACATCAAAATGAACAGTAGAATGCGTGTTAAAACTATATCTTTGTGAATTCATATTCAAAACGTTTTTGTAAGTAATTGTTTTAAGTGTTTTAATGTTAGTTTATATTTATCTATCAACAAAACTAGTTAAAATCAAATAATACTAATAATAATAAAATTAATAATAATAATAATAATAATAATAATAATAATATACTACAGACGTGGACAAATTATTAGCAAAATTTAAGATTTTTATTATATATTTTTACAAAATATGGTTCTTCAATTTAGACTACAGTTGACATTTTTGTGTATTTCCAAATTATTAGCAAAATTGAAGATTTGTATTGTATATTTTTGAAATTTAACTCCTCAATTTGGACTACAGTTGATATTTTTGCATATTTACAAATTATTAGCAAAACTGAAGGTTTTTGTTTTATATTTTTACAAAATTCGATTCTTCAATTTATACTACAGTTGACATTTTGAATATTTCGAAATTATTAGCAAAACTGAAGATTTTTGTTTTATATTTTTACAAAATTTGACTCTTCAATGCAGTTGACAATTTTGCTAATTTACAAATTATTAGCAAAATTGAAGACTTTTATTATATATTTTTACAAAACTTGACTCTTCAATTTAAACTACAGTTGACATTTTTGCATATTTCTGTCTACTGTAATGATGGAAATATCCAAAATTGTCAAATGTAGTCTAAATTGAAAAGTCAAATTTTGTAAACAGAATTATCATAAAAATCGTCCATTTTGTTAATAATTTGTCCACGTCTGTAATAATAAATCTGTAACCAAAATTTTTCTGGCAATTTTCGCGTTTCCAAAAATAATTTGTGGTAACATGTATAATTAACCATCCTGAGATCAAAAATCGCATTTTTGAAATTTTTGTTTGTATGTCTGTCTGGATGTTTGTTACCTTTTCACGCTGACGGATTTTTATGAAAATTTATATATAAATTAAGTTAGTTCCAACTTATATTTTAGGCTATATGGGATTCAAAATACTTTATTTAAAAGGGGAGTTATAAGGGGGCCTGAATTAAATAAATCGTAATATCTCACTTATCATTGATTTTTATGAAAAATGTTGCGTAACAAAAGTTTCTTTGAAAACAGTTTTCGATAAGGTTTGTTCTATGCAACATTTTGATAGGACAGATATTTAACGAGACATACGAGTTTTAAAATAAGTGGTTCAGTGCCAGAGTTGCCTAAACCATAATTACACTGAAAAAAGTTATTGCAATCTAAACTTAGGCGTCGTTTTTTTAAATTATGTGCTCTTAATAGGAAATTATTTCTCATTTACTATCATCTAATATTTATCTAGTAGGCCTACATGTAGCTACTTTGGCACAAAATATAAAAATTATAATTTACAGTTGTTCTATGCAGAAATCAGAGGCGTAAAAATTTGTGGGTTTGGCAACTCTGGCACTGAGCTACTAAAATAACAGAGCGTTTTATCAGTGTCGCCTCAGACTAATAGGCTATGATGCAATGAAAACAAATGACTGCGTCTATTTAAGACGGGCTTGCACAACAAATGCAAGATATTCATTTAACATTGTTTTTATACGAATATAATTGTATTCTATGATGGGAATATACATGAAATATGCACCATAGGAATTTCAATGCTAAAATTTACATTTTGTTATATCAGATTCTCTAATTATTATTATTATAGAAGGGAATGTCATTAAGGTTTTTTATAAAGAATAAAATTCCGCATCCAATCATACCATGAAAAAACAGTTTTTGGCTGGGGATAAAAAATATAAAAAGTAATACAAAATATTCTCGCCACAGAAACTGCACTATATTTTAATGCATCCTAATCATAGTTGGCCATGGATTAGTAAAAACAATAGAATGCAAAGGTATTGGATCGGTGTCGGTTAGAGTTCCCGGGTAGCTCATGGTAGAGCGTTGGTACGTTAAACCAAAGGTCCCGGGTTCGATACCCGGCTCCGGAACAATTTTTCCCTCGAAATTATTCAAATCAACTTTACAGGGAGTTATACCTGAAATCTTGACTTGCATAATACACGTCACTGTTCGTTAACAGAAAACCACAATTAAGTCACACGGAGTTAGTGTGCACTCGAAGTTGGTTGCTTGACGGTTGTCAGCCCACTTTGAGGTCTGTGGATATAGAGGGAAAAATTGGATCGGTGTCGGTTAGAGTTCCCGGGTAGCTCATGGTAGAGCGTTGGTACGTTAAACCAAAGGTCCCGGGTTCGATACCCGGCTCCGGAACAATTTTTCCCTCGAAATTATTCAAAGCTATTGTTGTTTATAGTTCATTAATTAATCTGAGAAAATGTATTCCATGATAGAAACAGTTCAAATTATGGTATTATACCGGAAACAATCCACATAGAGAATGTGAGATGTTCAGTGAGGAATATCAATTAAGACCGGCACCAAATCATAAAACTTGGTTATTGTTTAATAGCAAATGGAGGTCTATTTAGACATTTATCGCGATTTACTATTTACCATGAAATAATGTAAACATTGGTATTTGAATTCTTAATTTGTAGAAACACATTCATTTATTTCCCCATTAAATTTTATTATAACTGGTTGGATCCTAAACTAATTTGTTTCGAAAACAAATATCAGTTATTCATGACCTACTGTAATTACGCTTTCATTAAAGATGGTTACAATAATAATTCTGTGGCCGGGAGGAAAAAGGGCTTAAGTCAATTTTTTGTTAAATTAAGATTTTTATATACTCTGAAAGCGGAAACAATTCTCTACAATCTGGTAAACGGCTGAAGTCAAATAAGACACCTGACTGGATTTATAGAGCGTTACCAAATGTCCTAAGTACTTTTCGAATCGAGCACACACAGAATAAAAGGCTTAAGAATATTTAATACTTTATTCCTTACAAACTATCACGTGTTTACTTTCCATGCTTCCCTATTAAAAAGGTCTAACTTGTATTTTAGTCATTTTATCACATACTGATGCCTTTTCCTTTTAAAACTTTAAGCACCAGGGTAAACAGTCTTATAATTGTTTAAGACCCATTTTGCATTCCTAATAATTTACATTTCTCATTTACAGTATTTTGACATGAAAAAGGTCTTATATTTAAATAGTCCCTTCTACTCAGTTTGGGTCCTAGTCTTAAAAGGGCTTAAGTGCGGCTATTTTTGGAAATAATCAAGAAAATTGTTAAATGAGCAACATTACCTATTTTAGAAGAAATATAAACAAATAATATCCAGCAAAAACCCCTTAATTAAAAACTCTATATTTGAAACCAATTTCAATCTTTCTACTGCTCTCCTGAAAAGTATAAAATTTTTACTCAAGACCTTTTTCCTCCCGGCCACAGAATTACTTTTTAATTTTAATTAATTCCAAACACACAGATAATCAAAATATTAATTTAATAAAACAAATGGATGAAGAATTTTTTATCTAAAAAACTTTAATTACATATCCTTCTACTGTATTATAATTAGGGGAACTAATGTAACAAAATATAAATTTTATCATTTAAATCCCTATGGTGTGTGTTTTAAGTCACCACCCGGTATATTGTAGAGGTTTATCGGTATTAATATACAGAGAATGTTTGTGTGTTTGTATGAAGTAATCTCTGAAGCCATTTAACCGTTTTGGATAATTTTTTCACCATTTTAAAGTGTAATTTCTCTAGATTGACAATACTATATGCAATTATGGTAACTACTGAGAGAATCGAGGTCTGAGGTAGGATTAAAATATATTCATACTCACAGAACTTGATATTCTGTAGTATATCGTATTACTTGATTATTTAAATATTATTTGGTCCAAATAAAAATCTGTAATTTTATACATTTCGATTTTTTTCTACAGCACATATAGTACTTTTATGAGTTTTGTGGTAAATATGAATATTTCACTTGGACCAAAAATACAGGACATACGGAGTAAAAATTAATATTTTACCATTGAGCTCAGGGGAGCCAAGTCATTATACAAAGCGTCACGAAATGGCGTTCCTGTGCTCATAATTTACTCATATTTCTTTCCTGTGTTTCTTAACATAATATTTATGTACCACATTCATTTTCATTTTTTTATTTACATGAACGCACAACCGAACGAATTGGCACAGACGGCAGCGTTTGAGACTCGCATTCGGGAGATCCCGGTTTCAAACCCCGTAGTAGACCAATCTGACTGGGGATTCTCATGGTTTCTCTTAGTCACAAAGGCAAATGCTGGATTGGAAATTTACATACCACGATTCATTCTTTCTGTCATATGTAGTGTAGGAGGATATCGAAGTTGCACGTTATTCTGTAGTGTAGGTTGGACATTAATAAATTACGTGTCCCATTTTGAGTCTTTTAACCCTTAACTTGACAAAGCCAAATATCTTACTATAATAATACCGGACAGTTAGCATTTTACGTGCGAACGACGATGGTGCTTCTATCTACCTGCCGGGATGGAGATACTCGCGAAACAAGCTGTAATCAACTGCAATGTATATTGTTGCTGGGCTAGTTAATTTGTTAATAGTTTTATGAATTAGTACTAGTGTTAAAATGTCAGGGTGTATATGTGCTGTTTATAATTGTGACAATTGCAGCATTACAAATTGCTCCAAATCGTACTTTCGATTTCTGACAGTTCAGAAAACGTAAGTCAACAACATTCTTTAGTAGGTCTAATTCCTTCGCCTTTGTGTTGATAGAAAAATACAAATTAGTTTTTTTTTATTTATACCTAATAAATAAATAGAAGTTAAAATGTATTGGATTTTAAGGTTTTATCAAATTAAGCTTCATTGTTGTCCACATGCCTTTACTAATTATTGCAAGCATCAGATTACTATCAATTTATCTTTGCAGTTGTCAGCAATGCGTATATGAAACATTACTGTAAATTCATTCCTAATATCAGATTGATTTTGTCTCGGTAAACCAAAGAAAAAATATGTAACAATTAATTACGGAAAGTAATATGAAGTATGCAATATTTCTCATAATATGCAGCTTTGATATAAGATAATAATTTTACATTAAGTATTATTCAACATTTCTTCCACATTAGTAACTCACGTTTTAAACAATAGTCCGAATCTCGCTATGTTAATATTTGTATATGCGGACGTAATTCCATCCCTCTGCGCTAGATGTCAGGTCCGCGATTTTTTGCACTCACGCCAATGCTGCTAGTATATAGCTGTCCGATATTATTATAGTAAGGTATTTGGCAAAGCTTCATTTCTCACACTAGTTTATTAAACCTTGCCGGACCGTATAGAAAACAATTATCGAAATCAAGAAATGGATTCGGAACACCTCAAAATCTGTGCTTCAGTGGCTGGTCATGATAATATCTTTGAAAAATATTGGAGTGCAAGAGGTCAAATGACTTTATTGTCAATCGCCTGGCATTAGAAAACAACAACAACAACAATTATCGCAATGTCTATTATTTTTATGTGTTGTACAATATTATAGTATTGCGAAATTTTAATTTGTGCCAGATCTTTCGTATTTGCTTGGTTTCCGCAAAAAACCAATCCGCGGAAAGTATAAAATTCCACATTCAGTATTCCCAACCTAACACATACTGTATAACAATTTCCCTCTTCTTACCGCTTAAGTGACATATTGATTTTACTGCTTTAGGCTTTTAACATATTATTTTTAGAGACGTTCAATATAGTAACAATTATAAATTGGAAACTTACCACTGCAATTTCACCTAAATTGCACTGTTAACTATTGTTTTTAAATATTTGCAAAAATTAAGTAAACTCTACAACTCCACTAAAGTTACTGCATTCGTGATGCAAGTAACATTAAGGAAGCAGTGAAAAAATCAACAAGATTCCAGATGCCGATGTTATTACTGCAATATGTTATATAAATAATATTGTTAAAATATTAAAATGAAAAATAAATCATTAAATAACCTTACCGTTTGTTTTAAGTTCGCATTTATAGACGGGGGAAAGACAGACGTATATCACGGCCTGCTGAAGTATAGTAAACACAGAAAATATTTTAAAACAACAATGTTGAAGATAGATATTTTTGTTTTCCAAATTTGCCGTCATTGAACAGAAATCAAGATGGAGATTTCATTGCAACTAATTAGAAATTCCTCTTTCAGGTATTTAATAAACGATCTTCGCACAAAATAATGTACGATACACGAGCGGTATGTTTTCTTTCAATTCTCAGAAATTAAAAAAGCTCAACTACGTTTCGCTTTTTCAAACTTTTCCTCGGACATGAAAACTTCAACATACCGCTCTTGTAACGCATATTACTATTTCCTACCAATTTTTTTTATTGTTCTAATAAAATTATAGCATATAGCCCATTAACCCGTTGTATCCTATAGGATACATTGTCAATTTAAGGGTTAATTACTAGATAACACTGCGCGGTTGTGTCCTTCTTTACCAAGAATTATGGCAGAGAGCATCCAGGCTCTGCTGCCTCCTGAAGGAACGGTAGAACGTCTGAGGCTCTGAATTCGATTTGTGCTTCGTTCATTTTAGTGAATAAGTATAAGTTGTCCATAGATAATTTGGGGTAATACCACAATCTACTATATACAGTCGCGAAGCTGAGTATGTAGTAAAAGTGCAAACATGGATAGTTGCCCACCACTAGGATCGCTACTATCGCCTCATCATCGCAGATCTCTCTCCTAGCAGCAGACGAAATATGTTACACTTTCGTTGTGTTCCTTCCATTATTGAAATATTAAATGCATAAAGTTAATTTATTATTTTAATGAAGTATATTAAATTCCACCATAAACTCGAAGATACCTGCAAGAAATAGGTTAATATTACTTTTGTTTGTGCAAAACGAACTGAAATTTACTATAATCGCTTTACTCATTCAAGATTATAGCGATAATTAACTATGAAGCCAATAAATATTAATTTGCATTTCCCTTTACAACAATAATAATGGAAATATGAATTAATGGATTAACTTACGTGTACCGGTACTTGTAGTGTAGGCTTACGTAGTTGAGGTTAAGCAATAATAATCACACCAGAATTTGGAAATAAAACGTGATTATAAATTTTATTGTAACAGACTTTTTCTACGTCTCTAGTAAAGTAACAAATAAAAATAACAACAAAATTAACAGCTATAATTAAAAACATATCCTTTGAAAAAAAAAGTAGGCCTAAGCAATAATAATCCCACCAGAATTGAAAATAAAACGTGATCAATAAATTTCATTCAAACAAACTTAATTTTTCTACGTCTCTAGTAAAATATTATTATTTCAATTATTGTATTTTAGCCATTAACATTTTCATTACAACCAATAACAAACATTTCATAAGCATCAATGTGAAATACGCAACGAGCGAGCACTCGATGGAAATACGATTCAGTCCAAAGTCGACCGTGGAAAGTCTATTGTTTCTAGTTGCTAACCGCTTGGAGCACTTTATCACGAGATTTGCAAAAAAATCACCTCAAGCTTCGCGACTGTATATAGTAGACTGTGGTAATACTCTCTGGAAAATGTTCTATACGTTAACGTTAAGTAGATAGGCCTATTGTTTTTATGTAGTGCGTGCTTCAAAATAACAAAACAAAAAGCTTGGTTATACGTAAACATTTCTGACTCAAGGCAAAACAAAATTCGGAGAGTTAATAAGAGCGAGGAAGAAACGGGAGATTCGTTTACGAGCTAACAATGCAATCATTTCAGCGGCTCCACCAAGAGAAACTAGCATCGAACACTTTGATCGACTTGTCGATAAGAGTTCGAACCAGTCTCGAGAAAGAGGAAAGAGTGCTGAACGTTCTCTAGGAATTAACGAACAACGAGAACGTAGTCATTTAGTATGCAGTAATATTATGTCAGGCTTGCATTCCATTATGATCCAAATTAATATTGACTATGCTCATTTAAATTGTGTTAAAATAGATAGAATTAACAAACTATGCAATAAATGCAACGCAAGAAATGGGGTAATGAGCCAAACGGATTATGTTGCTCTGTTGTAAAAGTTGTTCCTCCTAAGATTCAAGAGCCTCCACAACACACAAAACTTACTTATCCGAGTACATCCGTTACCAACACACTTCTTAAATAATATAAGAGTACAACACCTTATTATTTTTTTTATGTTTAATATTGGTCTACCAGCAAACTTGCTATACAGACCACTGAACACCTTATTTGAAGTGGCATCGTTTGGTGCAAGAGAGATACATAAAGTCAATTATGTGCCATCATTTAAAGTTCAAGCATAGGCTTATCATTTAAGGGGAGGCAGATGTGAATATTTGAAAATCCACAAAATTTATCCGATTTGTTTGAAATTGATCATGGATATTAAGTATGTTATTAGTGTTGATCTAAATGAGGGGTTGGAAAGCAATGGTGGATTGTTAATGTTTAGGTGAGGGGTTTGGACTTTTTCCATTGCTGTTTGTCACAATCAAAAAATTAAGACACAACGTTTCAGTCATACAGAATAGCTGTACGTAACGATCCCAACAGTAGGTTTTTTCTCTTCTCTCCTTCCACCTGAAGACGAAGGGAGAATCACCCTTCGAAACGTTGTGTCTTAATTTTTTGATTGTGACAACCAGCAATGGAAAAAGTCCAAACCCCTCACCTAAATATGTTATTAGTAATGGACATACCAAGTTTCAACTTTCTAAGTACAATAGTTCTGTAAATATTAATAATTTTATAAAACTTTATATCGTTTGATATAAAATGCTCCATGCACCATATTGTAAGAAATTTTCAATATTTCTTTTTATTTATATGTTCAGAGAAGGTATATAAATAATGATAAGTATTAGTTTATTATGGGAATAATATAGTAATACAGTTATCTTGGTTTTAATTTCATACTTTTAAGGGCACAAAATCAAAAACTAACATCGAAATATGAAAATAAAGATAATAAAAATGGGAAAAAGCCAAATTTTCATTTTTTCTTCAGTTTTGTTCGAAAATTTCACCTCTGCCTCCCCTTAATTGGAAGTCTTCTTCCAGCCCTCAGTTCTTACAGGTGTATTTTATTTCTGACGCTGATCAATTGTCTATTAGGTCTAATATAGTATCAAGCTTAAAAGTAGAATTGACTGAACAACTCCAGATAGTATTGCATGATAATAACAGTTAAATTTATAACCAGATACGATAGAATTTAACACGAAAAAGACATACAATACATATTCCGAAGTGATATAGTGTTAAAAGTTGTGTAATCAAGATATATTATAGTTTTAAATACAACTGCCAAAATGATTCAGAAGCAAACGACTTACAACATACAAAAAGCTATTATTCATTAAGCAATTACAAAAGTCCACCGCTGTGGAGTAATGGTCAGCGCGTCTGGCTATGAAACGAGCGGTCTCGGGTTCAAATCATGGTTGGGACAAGTTAAGGCTGGTTCACAATAAACCGGAAACGAGAATCGGAACGAAAACGAAAAACGGTAAAATTGTTAAAATGTGTACATTTAAATGTGAGCATTCACAATTAACGAAAAGCTTGCCGGAGCCCGGGATCGGGAACGGAGAGTTGGCCAAGTTTCAACTTTGGCGTTCACGTTTCCGATCACAGCCCACTAGATTCATTCTATTGCCATCTAAAAGCTATTTTGTCGTAGTGTATTTTGTAGTAAGAAGACCGTGACATAACCTATGCATTATTTTGTTCTGTGCTGTGTATCATGGAGCAAGTTTTATTTGATGAGATTCTAATATTGAGTGTTGAGGAAAATCCTCACGTTTACGATAAGCGGCGCGCCTCGTATAAAGATGAGAAAATGAAGGAGAATACGTGGCTTTCAATAGCTGCATCTTTTATTACTGTATTGGTTGTATTACCAAATGCATATAGAGTGTTAGTTGGGAGACCGGAGGGAAAAAGACCTTTAGGGAGGCCGAGACGTAGATGGGAGGATAATATTAAAATGGATTTGAGGGAGGTGGGGTGTGATGATAGAGACTGGATTAATCTTGCACAGGATAGGGACCGCTGGCGGGCTTATGTGAGGGCGGCAATGAACCTTCGGGTTCCTTAAAAGCCATTTGTAAGTAAGTAAGTAAGTATTGGTTGTATTACACACTACATATTCATGCTTCAATTCAATAACTACTGTTGTGTTCATTTTTGTTCTATTACAAATGTGTCTTCTCTAATTATTTTACGTTATGGTAGACTTAAAATAGGTTGTGATAATAAAGATACATGGGCGTACCCGCGTACCTAATGAAATGTTTCAGTTGAAATTTCGAAGTTGGTTAACCTGTGTTTATGTTGGCTGCCTTGTACTCATGAGAGAACACCATTGGTCAATTATACACAAATAACATCAGAATGCGTAATATCGACTTTACATATCGTTATTGACATACGTATCGATATGCATAGTCGTCTACGTTCTCGGTTTATTGTGAATCAAAAATTTTCATATTCACGTCCTCTGCTTCTCGTTTTCATTCTGGTTCTCATTCCCGATTGATTGTGAACCAGCCTTTACTCGGTTGGGGTTCTTTCCGGCGTTTTCCCTCTACCAATGCAAGCAGAATTGCTGGGTAATTTTCGGCGTTGGAACTCGGACTCATTTCGCCATCATTAATTCACATAATCATCATCATCATCCGAGGGTTAAGTTCACGGTGCGGCGTGTTGTACTTGTACCGGTAGTTTATGGAAGCTGAGCCAGGACATTTATATCGAGAATTTAATTCGCAAATTTTCGGGAACTTTATAGGGAAGGGCATGTAGGTCCGTGGCCCATTTCTTTTAGGACTCATTCCGATATTTGTCTTAGCGCCTTAGGAAAACCACGGAATACCTTAGGCAGAATGAGTTGTCTTAATTTAAGAAACTATCCAATTAACTGCTCTTTGGGGGGTTCTGTTGAATTATGACTTGAGTCCGGATGTGTTGCCTCGAAGTAGAGACCAGCCAGTTGAGGCCAGTCGAGAGGGCACTGACTGTGAAGTGTTCGAATTACTGAATGTTGAACAAATATCGGGGTCTGATTGGGAATGGGATGCAGATCCGTGGCCATTTTTTTAGGTCTCATCCCGACATTTGTCTTAGCACCTTAGGAAAACCACGGAAAAACCTTAGGCAGGATAACAGACAGAGGTACACTGACGTTCACAGATATCTGACCTACGTATGACTGAAGTAAGTGAATTTTCTACCACGGGATAAGTCAGAACCAAGAATATAAGAAATTGACGAACTTTGAAAGAGTTCCGCTAGTTCTCAATAGGTGGCACTATTATTGGGACGATTAAAAAGTGTCGGGGAAAATGATTATCTTTTTTATTTTTTTTTATGTTTAATATTGGTCGACCAGCAAACTTGCTATAGCCTACAGACCACTGTTAAATGATGGAATATCACATGCAGAATATCATGCTGAGGTTGGCTCTAAAGGCTCCTCTAATTAATTTAAATTAATTAATTGAATATTTTTGTAAATTATGTGAACAAAAATATGATGATTTTCTGTGTTAAATTATGAAGAGTCGTCAGTATCACTAAGAAGGATGTCTTGAGGGAGTTTCCTTTTAAGTCGAGATGGCTGACAAGATCTTGCTCCAATGTTATATGTCACAGCTTCAGGAACACCAGGAAGTTTGTTGAAGAAAGATTTTGACATTGAATGGATGTACTGTTCTAGTGGAAGAATTCCCAATTCTTGATGCAGTTGCTGATTTCTTACAAACCAGGGGGCATTTGTTGCAGTACGCAGGAACTTGTTCTGGAGAACTTGTAGGCGATGCATGTGTGTCTTATTTGCAGTCCCCCACACTGGCGCTACATAAGTTAAAAGAGGTCGTACAAGCGAGTGTTCCATCTTTGGAAAGAAGAGGTATAGATACGAAGAGAGCGGTTAAACTTCCGATTCGAATACCATCTACAAGAGCTAAGGGTACATTAGCTTTCATCTGATATCTGGCATATAAATCATATTTCTCCATACGACTGCCAAAGGAAAAGGTCCGTAAGAGACCTGGGCCTGTTTCACAACGTTTACAATCTTCGTAATTGTAAACTTTGTTTGTAAATTGTAAACTTTTGTTTCACAATCTTTTTGTAATGTTGAACTTTACAAAGGTAATCAAATCTTTACAAATTAAATTTTGCGCACTTTACAAGTAGGCTATTTTGTTTCACAATGAAGGGTAATTTTACAAACGTGTACACTTTACTTGTAAATTTAGCACATTTTCTACAATAGCTCTGAGATATGTAAAGTTTGATATTGCAACAAATTGTGAATAAATACAATATAGATATGTATTTATTAAATTAATTTTTGAGTAACTGGATAATATTAAGAATTAAACTATAGCAGCTTTTTATGTTATTAAGTACTGTAGTTCTAATGACTCAAACAAAGACGTACACGTAAAATTTTCGGGCCAAGAATTAATAACACGTTCGTATCATTGTATGAATTTAATGAAAGGTTTCGAATGAGTCCCGCGCTATACTTCAGAATACCGCGTAAGTACTTATATACTAAGACTGTATTTAATAAATACTTGCACTTAAAAAAGAAGTTCACTGCACAAAAAAAAAAAGTATTCAATAATGCAATAACGACACTACTTACACGGTATTCTGAAGTCGTTTCGAGTCCCGTTTCGCTGGAATCTCTCTTACAAGATACGGGACATCACATCTAACATCCAAAAAGGGAAAAGTAGTGCCCGAACCCTGTATTGTTTTGCATTGGTTGCATACTAGCTGTCAGTTCCGTGGGTTAGCAGATAAGCACGGAATTTCTAAGATATCAGCGTGCAAAAGTGCCCACAGGGTAGATGATGTTCTTAAAAGAGTTAAATTCGAGGCAGGTTTTTGGGTGGTGTAGTCATCTTGCAGAATTTTAATTGCTTCAGATGTTTTTGGACCAAAACTAAGATAACCATAGAAATTATTATAAATGCGGTACATATTGTGAAATTTATCAGAAAGCGTGGAATAAATTATCTGTATCTGCTATATACCCTTTTGGCAAAACATGGCGGACATTATTAATTTATCAATAATTGCATATTTATTTATTTATTTATTTATTTATTTATTTATTTATTTATTTATTTATTTATTTATTTATTTAACCTGGTAGAGATAAGGTCAACAGGCCTTCTCTTCCCCCTCTGCAAGGGGATTACAACTACAATATTAAGAATACAATTACAATTATAATTACAATTAATATTACATTTACAAATACAATAAAAATCAAAGTACTAAAAGATTAACTGATATTTGTACGTGGACCAAATCTGTTATTAACTTATTTGACTGAATTTGATGCTAAGTTTGGTCATTTAAGTAATCATAGACTTACCAATTAAGGAATAGACCAACCAATCAACATATTGTTATACTCGACCAATCACATCACACGAAACTCCATTGTCGCCAATATATAAAAATTTAAATACTTTTAATTTTGTTAACAATACTTTATATTGTCTGTTGGTTAAATATGAATAAGCAAGCTTAGAATAATCTATTTTAGTACAAAATGTGAATATATGTATTGATAATGTTAAAAATACAGCGACTTTATCTCTTTTTCTTAGCGATTTTTGTAAACTGTCGTTGGCGATATTGTATAACCAATAATGCTTATTTGTAAATTTCTTTAGCTGATTTTGTAAAGTTCGTCAAACTTTACAAATTAATAAGATACCATTGTGAAACACAGTTTAGAAGCATTTGTAACCTTTTACTTGTTACTGTATTTGTAATTTGTTAGCATTGTGAAACGGGGCCTTGGAACTTATTTAAACCGGCATATCAAGTGCCACCAATTGAATTACGATCTGACCTAAATTTTCCGATCGTGTAAGTGAACTTTCCAATTACGGGATGAATCAGAACCAAAGACATAACAAATTGCTCAACTTTGAAATAGTACACTATTTTTCAATAGGTGACACTATTAGGCTTATTGGGGCTGGTAAAAAAGGTGTTGAGGAAAATGGTATATAGATTAAGTATAAATTATTGTCAAAATTGACAGTGTCAGCGGTTTCTTACAATGATTAGGGAGTGACGAAATTTTTAATTCTATAATGCGGGTATATTTATGTACTATTGTCGACACTGACTGTTAACTTCGCCATCTATTCATAGAAGTAATAACTAAAGAAGCCACTCTTACATGAACAACTTATCGATAACTAGAATCAATTACGAGTATCTGTAACTAATCTGAAACCAGAGAAACTATCCTCAGAGAAGAAAGCCTGACTACCTGGGTTAACTCAGTTGAAAGACTACTTTTCTTTGAGGTGTTAACTTCTCAAGATTTGTAGAAATATCATAATTAGCATATTCCATGATTTTAAAGAGACGTTGGAAATCATTACTTCACTAGTGATATGAGTTATTACGTTATAGTATAGCGGTATTGTGACCAATAATCGATAGGTTGAGTCGTGCGATATATCGATACGCTTCGACTTCCGATATTTGAATGTTTTTGACATTTGAAGAGCTTGTTGATTCAGAATTGAATATGGCGTGTGATTATTTATTATTTTAAGGCTCTATAGCCTTTATTGCGTCGTAATATCTGAAGGCTTTTGTAATTTTTTAAACGAAGTGTCGGGTGGATAATCTGAGAATCGTAATATTATCCCTACTGATTTCATTTGTGTGGATGTGATAAGAGGACAGACTCTACGAAAAATACATCCTTTGAATGTTTATGTCTTTGTATTCAACAGAATATTACATTGATTTATGAGTGAGTGCATGGTTTAGTGTATACTGGATGTCTCGTGTTCTGAAGTTGACTTAATATTAATAGAGTTTGTGATTAACTGTGATTTTGATGTGTGTATGTATTTATTTACTTACACTGCAAGTGGGCAAGCACCCTGTGGCAGTGGTATATACAATACAAAATAAATTTACAATACACAGTGCAATTATATACACAATACAATAAGAATACACAATATAATTTTACACAATAATTACAATTAATAATAATACATAAAATAACCCACTTAATAAGTGCACCTAATTTTACAATACAACCTACATATGTATAGGCCCTACATAAGTTTCACTGATAATCTTTCACTTGAATATTGATGTGGCTCAGCAATTTTTCTTACTTTCTCATGTAAATTTTTAACTTTTATGTTGTGTGCAATGGATGGTCGGGACTTGATTGTTGACGTAAAAACATTTTTGCACCCTATACCGTGGCCATATAGCATTGATTTTCGTAAGAAATTCTATGAAAACCACAGGATTTTTTATATTTTGTGTGATACATGTTTTTTGTTATATTGTTTTATATTATGCTGGGAATCTTTGTTGGTGCAGTGAATATTTGCAGCTTTACGGGACGTAGCCCCCTAAAATTTGGTAAATTTATGTATCCCGTATTGGTTACAAATACGTTCGCGACGTCCCTTCCATTGTATCTTTAAAATTACTTAACTGCCTCCAGAAATTATTGTACAATAAATTCCATAGAACTTTCATACACAAGCGAAAGTAGGTCACTTGCAATCGAGCGAAAGTAGGTCACTTGCAATCGAGCGAAAGTAGGTCACTTACCATCCAGCGGAAGTAGGTCACTAGCAATCGAGCGAAAGTAGGTCACTTACCATCCAGCTAAAGTAGGTCACTTACAATCGAGCGAAAGTAGGTCACTTACCATCCAGCGGAAGTAGGTCACTTGCAATCGAGCGAAAGTAGGTCACTTGCAATCGAGCGAAAGTAGGTCACTTACCATCCAGCGAAAGTAGGTCACTTGCAATCGAGCGAAAGTAGGTCACTTACAATCGAGCGAAAGTAGGTCACTTACCATCCAGCGGAAGTAGGTCACTTGCAATCGAGCGAAAGTAGGTCACTTACCATCCATCAAAAGTAGGTCACTTGCAATCGAGCGAAAGTAGGTCACTTACCATCCAGCTAAAGTAGGTCACTTACAATCGAGCGAAAGTAGGTCACTTACCATCCAGCGGAAGTAGGTCACTTGCAATCGAGCGAAAGTAGGTCACTTGCAATCGAGCGAAAGTAGGTCACTTGCAATCGAGCGAAAGTAGGTCACTTACCATCCAGCGAAAGTAGGTCACTTGCAATCGAGCGAAAGTAGGTCGCTTACCATCCAGCGGAAGTAGGTCACTTGAAATCGAGCGAAAGTAGGTCACTTACCATCCAGCCGAAGTAGGTCACTTACAATCGAGCGAAAGTAGGTCACTTGAAATCCAGTGAAAGTAGGTCACTTTCCATCGAGCGAAAGTAGTCACTTGCCATCCAGCGAAAGTATGTCACTTGCAATCCAGCGAAAGTAGGTCACTAGCAATCGAGCGAAAGTAGGTCACTTACCATCCAGCTAAAGTAGGTCACTTACAATCGAGCGAAAGTAGGTCACTTATCATCCAGCGGAAGTAGGTCACTTGCAATCGAGCGAAAGTAGGTCAATTACCATCCAGCTAAAGTAGGTCACTTACAATCGAGCGAAAGTAGGTCACTTACCATCCAGCGGAAGTAGGTCACTTGCAATCGAGCGAAAGTAGGTCACTTACCATCCAGCGGAAGTAGGTCACTTGCAATCGAGCGAAAGTAGGTCACTTGCAATCGAGCGAAAGTAGGTCACTTGCAATCGAGCGAAAGTAGGTCACTTACCATCCAGCGAATGTAGGTCACTTGCAATCGAGCGAAAGTAGGTTGCTTACCATCCAGCGGAAGTAGGTCACTTGAAATCGAGCGAAAGTAGGTCACTTACCATCCAGCCGAAGTAGGTCACTTACAATCGAGCGAAAGTAGGTCACTTGAAATCCAGTGAAAGTAGGTCACTTTCCATCGAGCGAAAGTAGTCACTTGCCATCCAGCGAAAGTATGTCACTTGCAATCCAGCGAAAGTAGGTCACTAGCAATCGAGCGAAAGTAGGTCACTTACCATCCAGCTAAAGTAGGTCACTTACAATCGAGCGAAAGTAGGTCACTTATCATCCAGCGGAAGTAGGTCACTTGCAATCGAGCGAAAGTAGGTCAATTACCATCCAGCTAAAGTAGGTCACTTACAATCGAGCGAAAGTAGGTCACTTACCATCCAGCGGAAGTAGGTCACTTGCAATCGAGCGAAAGTAGGTCACTTACCATCCAGCGGAAGTAGGTCACTTGCAATCGAGCGAAAGTAGGTCACTTGCAATCGAGCGGAAGTAGGTCACTTACCATCCAGCGAAAGTAGGTCACTTGCAATCGAGCGAAAGTAGGTCACTTACCATCCAGCGAAAGTAGGTCACTTGCAATCGAGCGAAAGTAGGTCGCTTACCATCCAGCGGAAGTAGGTCACTTGAAATCGAGCGAAAGTAGGTCACTTGCAATCGAGCGAAAGTAGGTCACTTGAAATCCAGTGAAAGTAGGTCACTTTCCATCGAGCGGAAGTAGTCACTTGCCATCCAGCGAAAGTATGTCACTTGCAATCCAGCGAAAGTAGGTCACTTGCAATCGAGCGAAAGTAGGTCACTTGAAATTCAACGAAAGTAGGTCACTTTCCATCGAGCGAACGTAGTCACTTGCCATACAGCGAAAGTAGGTCACTTGCAATCCAGCGAAAGTAGGTCACTTGCAATCGAGCGAAAGTAGGTCACTTGAAATTCAGCGAAAGTAGGTCACTTGCCATCCAGCGAAAGTAGGTCACTTGCAATCGAGCGAAAGTAGGTCACTTACCATCCAGCGAAAGTAGGTCACTTGCAGTAGAGCGAAAGTAGGTCACTTGCCATCAAGCGAAAGTATGTACGGTATAACGTGTTTTTCCCTATTTTTGAAGAATTTCGTATTTGCTGGTTACTACCTTGTTATGGGCGGCTATTCAATCTGTCAAGCATGATCAGTGAGTGTTCCCAAATATTGGCATTACTTCTGCTGCAAACTTATGAATGTTCGGGATGCGAGATGAAATTTAAACAATACCAAAGTAAAACTTTAAAAGTTGTTAAAAACAAGCGTTACAACTTCTAGTTAGATTTTCAATATTCTAGTAAAACGTTGGACTACTTTTACTTTTAAATGTTGTTATAATCATCAATCATTTTTATCATATCGTCTCCCGCGACGTTCTTGTATTCACGGCAATTATATACCGTCAAATCGGCAAACTTGGAACAGTGTTTTAACTTGGAACATTATCACAGGGTATTTTCGTTTTGTTACAGTGGAAATATAATCTTTACTTTTTACTTTGTTGTGCAGCACATTGGTTCTATTACAGTTTGGTGTTACTGTGACAAAACGAAAATACCCAAGTTAAAACACTGTTCCAAGTTTGCCCATTTAACGGTACATCGTAATGTTGCCGTATATTTAAATTTCTTACAGATAATGTTTTCTATATATTAAACACTGTACCCTTCGGTCGTAATTGCGGCTTGAAAACCTGAATAACTAATATTTCTTGCTAAGATTGGATAATAGCTACTTTTGAGTCTAGAACTAGTAGTGCGATTTGAATACAAATTTATTAAGTCTTAATAATAACGCTGTTATCCCTGGTGATTTAATCTTAGACCCCATAATCAACAAAAATTGATCAGCTTATCATAGGTAAATGTATAAATGAAAAAAAGAAATTATTCTTTCCATTACCCCAACAAAATGTATGTATGTATTTATTCACACTGCAATGGGTATATACCCGGTGGCAGTGGTAACTAATTACTCTCAATAAAGACAATAATAAACACAATTGATAAAGATACAATTAATATTAATACTAACAATAATTAATAATAATAATAATAATAATAATAATAACAACAACAACAACAACAGGGAACATCCTAAGTTAAAATAACATTTAAAGTAAATCTAATTTGTACCTTAAACCTAAGTTCGAACTAAAACCCACGAGTATGATATGTTCATATCTGCACAAGTACCTTTCAACACTACACTCATTTCGCTGTCAACTCACTCACTGCACTGGAACTACGACACATTTCACTGATTCTATCCTGATTTCATTAACACTTCAAAAACATTTCACTGTTCAAATACTTTGCACTGCCACTATAAACTATAAAGGTTCACTGACAGGAACACGTTTCACTTACTCAACACACTTCACTGACACAACACACTTCACTGACACAACATAATTCTTCACTGATAGAACACTTCAATAACAAAATATCAATTACACCCTTTAAATACTGTGTATAATTATCGTCTATTAGTAAAGTCCTTAAGCCTATTTTTAAATACATTTTTGGTTGTTGGTAAAGCCTTTAGTAAGTCTGCAGGTAAAGCATTCCAGTCCCTGATAGTACGATTGAGAAAAGAAAACTTTCCAGTGTCCGTCCTCTGTCTTCTTTCCCTCAATTTATAAGAGTGGTCGTTCCTTGAAGAGTAATTTGGCGGCTGCAACCTATTTTAGGCCTACATGTTAATGTAAAATAAACAAACATAATATATAAATATGTAAAACTCTATATGGTCTCACTACCACTTGCTGTTGTGTTGTTTCAGTAGCTACTGTAAAGCAAGAAGTTCTGTGATTCGTACCAACAGTGCACCTCTTGTGGCGTGAGAGAGAAAGAGCAGCGGTGCACGCGAGCTGGACTGTTTGTACGGCGGGCTACTTAGCGAGCTCATACTGACATGGCTGGTGTGGAGCATTTCTCCCCAATATTGAGACTTTACTTCAAGCAAGTCATATTGCTACCCTGTTTGACTCGACATTCTAACTGGTGACTCTGCAGTGTAGCATCTGGTATCGAGGTGAAATGAAAACTGATTAAACTCTGTTTTTCGTATTGCAAGTATGTGGTAATATTAAGAGAGACTTAGTTTGTATTAGGCTTTGTTGCTACATTATATTTTCTCTAAAATCAAACTTTGCTCAAGTCACTGTAGCTAAACACATTAACTATACATTTTAAGCTGTGAAATGGGGTTACGTTGGAATATCTGTTTACATTACTATTCATAATAAGTGATTGGAATCCTTTAGTGTTATTCTAATGCAGATGAATATCTATACCAGGAATAAAAATGGCCGCGTTAAAATTCATCACACACAAGTTATGTCGTATAGTCAAGAATTTAAAAGGATCCTGCACAAACATTTAGTTCTTTTGCTATTGATTTACTAAAACTATTGACTTTACATTGAAATCGGAATCTGTTTCAAAATCTTGACAAAAGATCTGAAGTTGTTGATTTCTTCAGATGTTGAATTATCTGAGTTTTTACGGAAGTTGCACATAATGGCGGAAATATAGGAAGTATAGTCTATGTTTATCACCAAAGCTCGGAACTTGGGGACTTGTGTCTTTGAACGTGGCTAAGCGACCGGACTTCAATGTCAACAAACTCTCGCTTCCTGCACAGACGTACTGTCAGGTCTGCTATAAAAGTGGTTTCTGGCTGGAACAACATAATGATAATATTATGGTAGGTTGAAACACGTAATTTTATAGCATATATATAAATAAACATGCAAAATATATCAAATTTACAGTTCTGCTCTGTACATTTCATTACAGTGTATGACTACATGCATTCGAATATTTTTCGAACCCATACCTTCTTCGTCTGTTAGTTAAACATGATTTGAAACGAAATAAACTTATTTCCACGTCATATGAAGTGACGGGAGCAAAATTAATTTTTTTATTTTATTTATTTTAACTAGCTACCTACTGAATACAAATTACATTTATAAAACAAAAATGTTTCTAGCCACTACCGTAAGAGCCAGGCTCGTGTACGGTGTGGTCTTAGTGAATAATATAACATAAAATTTACAAGGACAGTTTACTAAATACAGTAAGTAACTTAATTCAAACCAATAAATACAACACAAGAGCAAGAATAAAGAAGAAAGAGAAAAAGAAAGAAAAATACACATTTAATATAAATTGACAATTCGACAGAAGCCAATGATATTCAATAAAAACAAAAATATAGTAGACAGAAATAAAAGGTAAAAAAATATATTTGTTAATATTATATTATATCGTGGATAATTTTACAAATTTATTTTTTAAAAGCTTCAATTTTAAAAAATTTCAAATTTAGAAAATGGTTTGTAATTGTATTATAAAGTCTTAGGCCGAAATAAAGTATTGAATGTTTTCACTGTCACTGTTTCCTGTTCGATTTTCAGTAGTTGCTAGCTGATCTCGTATCTGAGAAAGATAAGTAGGCCTATCCTAAATTTGTCTCGAAAATAGTTTTCAATTTCCATGTCACTACTAGGTAAGGTTCCACTACGACTTGATCCATGGCTATGGACAAATTTTCCACCGATTTAAGGAACTGCAATGTATTTCAATGAATGCCCGTTTCCAATCTCTAGTTCGTGTTTGACACAAGTTACAAAATATAAACTCTCCATTCGAAGAAAATAATGTATCTCCTCAGAATTCCTCCACGAAATTCTGTACCTAAATTTTAAGAAATATATTTTCAAACGTATACAATACCCATTCGAATAATACGTATTTTCTTATTTTCAAACAGAGCGTTTACCTCTAATTAATTATCTGAATGTCATTGGCTTCGACACGATACAGTTTCCTCGTCCGTCTTCCTTCATTCGATGTGACCACTTTCTTAGTACACACGACTGTCCCTGAGCACTTGCAGGGTGAGCTTTGTGTACGTTATACCTGTAACCTTACTCATGCACACGACACACAAGTCCCCAAGTTCCGAGCTTTGTTTATCACCAAGTCATTATGTCCAGTTCTTTAATCAAATGTAGCTGTATGAATATTAGCATAGACACATTTTGTTGATTACAGCTAAATTAATTTTGCAGATTTGTTTAATTTTCTGATTTTCTTTATAAATTCTTGTAAAATCTGTATTCTACTACATACTTCGCAAGCAATGAATACTGCCGAAACATTCTCTCGTCGAAAATGTCGTACATTATGAGCTATTTAATTTATTATTCTCTGAGTTTTCCTATGGAAATTTCCTATTGAGACGAATCATATCAAGAAAAATAAATTTAGAGTAACTTTTCGAAGATTGGATTTAATATACCATGATGTAGGTATATAGAAACAAATGTTGACTATAGGCGAATATTCCATTACACGAAATTATGGGAAATGCATACCTCTGGTCTGGGTATCCATCTGCCTTAAAACGACGGGATTACTGAAGAATACAATATAGCCAAATTACACCCCACTGATAAAACAAAGACGATGACGATGACGTAATACAATAATTATATATGCAAGACATACCAGAAGCCTCAACAAACCTAACCTGTCACTGATTCTCTGCTTTACGGAAAAAAAAAAAGTAAAGTTTCGTATTGTATTCTCCAGTAGTCCCAGACCCAAAAGATGTGTCTGTGGTTGGCTGACCTACACAAGGTAATTTACAATATTAATGAATTTTTAGATTTAAACAATATTGTGGGAGAAACTAGTGCTGGGGTAGTTCTGGTGATTTTGGAAGTGAAAATGGTTAAATTTTTAAGGAATTTTTTGTGGACATGGATTTGAAAAGTTAAGGAGTTTATAGGAAAATATTGAAGAAAATGAAATTGTTCGGAAATGTAGTACATTACGTGTAAAATGAGAGATACGTAGTAATGGAAATGCAAGTGTTGTGGTTTCTAGTGAAGGAGAGGAATGTAGGTAGCCTATATAGAACGCAAAACTTGTATTAATTCAATAACCACTGAAAAATAGTGAAGCACAACAAATAATAATGAAATGAACAAACATTTTCCATAATGTGACTTCATTTCTACGTCCGTCATTGCGCTAGCTAGTACTGACATCACTAAACAAAAATCGTCAGGCTTTGAAAATCCTGCACAGAATCGTATATGCAAGATATAACTAAAGTCTAGACAAACCTAACCTAACCTGTCACAGAGTCGTATAAGCAAGGTATAGCGTGAATGCACACTATTTATGTTGATATGACTAGTAAAAACAGTTGATGATGCATAAGCGGAGTAGGAAGATAACTACCTCAGCGCTAGTTAAACCCTGTTGTGTTTTAATTCTTTGTTTTGTTTTATCAGTTACTGTTGACTGTGTCAAAAGTCTCTGACTCTGCGGCATTTAATAATAAATATTCATTTGTTATAAAAGTCTATAGCAAAGAAAGAACATGGTACTACCCGTTGTCTGAATGTGACTTTTAATTTCAGGATGGAGGTTCCTTATCTCATCATCTGTTAACAATTTCGGAAGACCGCCCAAGGTGTAAACGAGATCTCCTGACTAAAAGATGGAATCATCACATCTCATCTTTAATATTAAGTACGGTACTATCATTTAATTTTGTCGCAATTTTTATTCTTTGATATGAAAATCTCTACCAAAGGAAACACATAATCACAGTCTAATATAATAATGCCCCTTTCTTACGTCACTATAGTTTAATTGGCTATCCTTTTCCTATTTTTTAATTTTTTTTTCTTTCTCTTTATTTTTGTTCTCTTACTTATTTTATTTTTTCTATTAGTTGTGCCTGGTATTGTCTATATATATATATATATATTCATATATTCATGAAAGAGGTCGTCATTTTTCTAGTGTTTCATGTCAATTTCCGCTAGAAATCTTCTGTTAAAGTAATTTATGTAGGTTACGAGATTAACAGGGTTTCCTCATTGGGCTCGAGGCTAAGCATCTGAATTCGTCGAATTTTAATTGTATTAGTGTTATATGGTTATGTTCTGCTTTATTGTTGTGTTTCTTTCATTATTTTGTTAATGAAATACTTTGTTATAGTGAATAATGTTGTATTTTACTCTCACGTATTAATGAGACAACTCGAGAGGTCTTTACTAAAAGATCCATTGAAGTCCAAAATAAGACGGGCGAATAGCAGGCTTTACAGGTTGTATCATATGAGTGTGGTTGTTATATATGACAATAAAGATCCTCTTTTGCGGATCTATTTTGAGTTGTCTCATGGAAATGCAAGTGTTGTGGTTTCTAGTGAAGGAGAGGAATGTAGGTAGCCTATATAGAACGCAAAACCTGTATTAATTCAATAACCACTGAAAAATAGTGAAGCACAACAAATAATAATGAAATGAACACACATTTTCCATAATGTGACTTCATTTCTACGTCCGTCATTGCGATAGGGATTGCTAACTTATGTGGTATGTTATTGTTTCATGATGAATCGGGAGTTTTTGAGCCACCAGTGTTTGGACAAGTTACGTCCTGGAGGACCGTCAGAATGGCGAGTATGGCGTTCCTCTACATTTGACGCTACTCGTCATGGTTGTAGCTAGGGAACCATAGATTTCGGAGCATTGTTCTTTGTTCTCGGGATTTCTGTGGAGATTTGGGTGAGTATAGCTTTGTTTTTTTGTGTGTGTGTTTTTGGAGTTGCTAGGTTATATGTTCTTCGTTCTGCCAGGCTAGTCAGTTGTGAAGAATGCGTGGTTTGATTTTATGGTTGATGCTAGTCATTTTTTTTGGAGATTGCGTATTTTTCATGTTACGATTTCTTTTGCTGATTGAAGCTAGTCATTTTTCGTGTTTCATTTTCACTCTTGAATATTGAACAGTCTATAGGCCCAGTTTCTTCAACCTTTGTTAAAATGCACCTAACATAGCGTTAATTAACTCTAAGTTAAAAGTATGAACTGCTGTTAAAAATATTGCGTTTCTTCAACTTTACATTTCACATTTTAACATTCCGTTTGTTAGCTCTCTGTTAGGACCAGAGATTCTAGAGTTTAACCATAACCTATAACCAAGTATAGGCTCACTTCTGTTTTCTGAACTCTGACAATTGCGATTCTCGCTTGTTTCCGTTGTTTGATTCAGAGAGGATAGAAGTCTTTCTATTCTCTCAGGTTTGATTTTTTGCTTCTTTCCTCGTTTGTATCAAAATAGCGTGGAGCGGCGTATTGGTATTGCTGTTATGAAATGGAAAACACTGGAACAAAAAGAAATCGTGGGACTAATTTCTCTTCATTTGAAAGAAATCTTCTGCTGAAAATTATTTCGTAGTATAAACTAATAGTTGAGAATAAACAAACAAACGGATCTAAGTTGAAAGCGAAAAGTGAGGCTTGGCAGAAAATAGCCTATACCTTTGTATGAACTTCTGTTCTGTCAAATCACAGAAATTATCACCACTGTTTATGTATTCATGGATATCATTTTTTAAATAGTCAAGTTATATAAGTTCAGCATCTAACGCACCAGCCATATTGGATACTTCTATGCTAACAGAGAGTTAAATGATTTAACTGCGTGAAATTGGGCAGTTAAATTAACATGGGTTTTAACAGCCTGTTAGTATTAACAGTAGTTGAAGAAATGCTTCAACTGTTAAGTTTACAGTTAAAATGGAATAACACACTGCTATAATATAACAAAGGTTGAAGAAACCGGGCCTATGTGTGGTGACAGTTTTATAGTTTTGTGGGGTCAAGTACCATTTCCATTTTCTCCTTTTATCAGGCTGTCTCGGTATGCTCATTAGTAGAGGTTTTTCTTGGTGCGGTTATTTTTGGTGTTCCTAGGCTTATTTCGTTACCAGTATGTATAGCCATGTCTAAGGTTGGGTCGGCGAGGCTCTGCCATCTTGGTCCTCAGAGTGGGGAGATGAGCGTGAGGTTCTTATTAGCTGGTGGATGCCGTTTCCCACTCCTAGGCACTTGAGACTATACTTACTTTTTCAAGGGGTGCACTCTCGTGTTTTGTTCTTTTTTTCCTTAATCGATTCCGCGTCTCTTCTCCCTAAGAGAGTGGTGGGGAGACGAGACGACGGTTCGATTAGTTGGCAGTATGGATGGATTTGTTTTCTTGGTTAGTGTAGAGCTTGGGTTCTCCTTCTTGACTTTTCTTTTTCTTCGATATTTTCCTTCTTGCTTTTGGTTATTAGTTTTCTTTTTGGAAGGTTTAGCGTTCCTGATTTATTCTGCTCGTTTTGTGTTTGATTTAGTTAGTGGTTTAGGGAGGTGAGATTTCGCGGTTTGGCTGGTTGATAGTTCATTCATTCATTCATTCATTCATTCATTCATTCATTCATTCATTCATTCATTCATTCATTCATTCATTTATTTTATTCCATAGATCTTACATGAGCAATGAAGCTTTAAGGTGTGGAACAAGTCAAAATTTTACAATATTACAATTACAATTTTTACAAATTTTTATAGTTTTACAATTTAGTAATTTTCTACAATTTTTACAATTTTGTGCAATTTTTCACAATATTTTGGCGAGATGTAGTGAGATGAGGTGAGGTCCGAGGATTCGCCAAAATATTAACCGGCATTTGCCTTTTGGTTGGGGAAACCTCGGAAAAACCCAACCTTCATGCCAAGGACTTGCCATAGACCATCCGGTTTCAGTCCCACGGCTGGGGAAAACCTCGGAAGAAACCATTCAATGAAGCCAAAGGGGGATCCAACCCAAGCCCGAACGCAGCTCCGGATCAGCAGCCCAGCGAGTCTGCCGACTGAGCTACATCGATGGCTCTACTAAAAGTATACAATACATAGCCAATCAGATTATTAAATTTACAAACGCAAACGATCATTCATAAGTTTAGCTATATGTATAATACAAAACAAGTAAGTTAATCAAATTTAAGGCATAAACAATTCAACCAGTTGTGATATACAGAAATTGATAATACATATCATGCAAACTACTTCAAATTACAAACACAAAGTAATCATTTTAAAGGCATATACAATTCATCAGCCAAACTATAAAAACATATACAATCAAATTAGTTCAATTTACAAACTTACTTTCGTTAAGCTATACAAAATTGTACAATTCATATGAAGCAGATTAATTCAATTTATAAGCTTAAACAATTCATCAGTTGACCTAAACAGTATACTATTCAATTTACAGCACATACAATTCATCAGTTATGTTAAACAAAAATATACAATGCATAGTAAACAGATTAAGTCAATATAAAGACATATTTTAGTTGAGCTATATAAAATTCTACATGTCATTTAAGTAGAATAATTCAATTCACAAGCATAAACAATTCATCAGTGTCTGCTTAGTATTACTGACCTTTCTGGTGAATGAGGTTCGTGGTGACCTGGACGCGAGCTCAGATATTTTGGCATTCCAGGATCTACGATTTTTCGCCACGGAGTGTCAGAGCTAGGGAATCGGTTGCATCCCTTTCTCTCTGAGTCATCTAGTTGTAGGTGGGTTTTGGTTACTGTAAGGTTGGCCTCTTGACTGGTTTCCCAGTGGGCTATGATGTCCTGGGTGGACGTTCCGGTAGTTTGCATGCGTCAAGTGCCTATTGGTTTCGTCAGAGGTCTAGTTGGTTTTGAGAGCTGTCCAGGTGCTCTCAGCGAGGGCTGCAGTGTTCGCTTGTCCGGAATTTCTCGTCATTTATGTTGTGTGCGGTTTCTTGGGATTGTGGCTTTCCTCCTCTTCTTTATCTTTGAAACTCAAAGGAGGTTTTAAAGTCAATTTATTTTTTTTTTATTTTTTTTTTTTTGCCTCTCCTAATGGGGAGGGTGTATGCCATGTTATACGAAATTATCTCTGTACTTTTTTTTACATTTGTTCCATTGGTGGTTAGCCTAAGTTACTTCCGATCTGTACTGAAATTATTATATATATTTAATATGTTTATTATTTCAGGTTCAGTTTCTGTCAGATGCGTTTCCAATTCACTGTGGGCTAAAGCAAGGAGATGCACTATCACCTTTACTTTTTAACTTCGCTCTAGAGTATGCCATTAGGAAAGTCCAGGATAACAGAGAGGGCTTGGAATTGAACAGATTACATCAGCTGCTTGTCTATGCGGATGACGTGAATATGTTAGGAGAAAATCCACAAACAATTAGGGAAAACACGGCAATTTTACTGGAAGCAAGTAAAGAGATAGGTTTGGAAGTAAATCCCGAAAAGACAAAGTATATGATTATGTCTCGTGACCAGAATATTGTACGAAATGGAAATATAAAAATTGGAAATTTATCTTTTGAAGAGGTGGAGAAGTTCAAATATCTTGGAGCAACAGTAATAAAATATAAATGATGCTCGGGAGGAAATTAAACACAGAATAAATATGGGAAATGCATGTTAATATTCGGTTGAGAAGCTTTTATCATCCAGTCTGCTGTCAAAAAATCTGAAAGTTAGAATTTATAAAACAGTTATATTACCGGTTGTTCCTTATGGTTGTGAAACTTGGACTCTCACTTTGAGAGAGGAACATAGGTTAAGGGTGTTTGAGAATAAGGTGCTTAGGAAAATATTTGGGTCTAAGAGGGATGAAGTTACAGGAGAATGGAGAAAGTTACACAACGCAGAACTGCACGCATTGTATCCTTCACCTGACATAATTAGGAACATTAAATCCAGACATTTGAGATGGGCAGGGCATGTAGCACGTATGGGCGAATCCAGAAATGCATATAGAGTGTTAGTTGGGAAGCCAAAGGGGAAAAGACCTTTGGGGAGGCCAAGACGTAGATGGGAAGATAATATTAAAATGGATTTGAGGGAGGTGGGATATGATGGTAGAGACTGGATTAATCTTGCTCAGGATAGGGACCAATGGCGGGCTTATGTGAGGGCGGCAATGAACCTCCGGGTTCCTTAAAAGCCATGAAGTAAGTAAGTAAGTATTATTTCAGGTAGAGGAAAAGGTGGAAATATGGGCTAGGAGTGGTAATATGGGCTATCTCATTTTTTACTATGTATGATGTTATTATCTAGCAAAAAGCTCTAAAAGTACATCTCGTGTCCATCAGTCTGCGTGGACAAAGAGACAAACCAGTTGTCTTTGTGATGTGGATGTGGTGTGTTCTTTGTGTTTTTCATCAATTTCAAAGTTTTTGCAGATATGTAGTTTCAATTTTATTAAAAGAAATAAATTTCGTGTTTAAAATTCAAGCTTGATGTGTTCCACTGATTAAGAATAGCTCTATCACATGGGATAAGAATAATATTTATTTAGAACAACAATTGCCATACATAATCTTAGAAACCTTCATTAGTCGATGCTGCTAATATGGGCTAACGCTATGTGTCAAATATGGGATAGGTAGTCCATACTACCAGCACATTAACACATCCCGTATTTTCACTATCATAATTTGCGTTATTTGTTACAGAATATTGCCATTGATGTTTCCTACTTGTGTTTCTTTGTTTTTTCCAATTTTATTTTCAATTTTTTGTAGTAACCCATATTTAGACTCCACTACCTATAGAGGACTAGTTCGTCTTCCTTTCAAAAAATAACTATATGCAAATATCTATTGCAACTATTGACCTTTAAGACTGGAAAAATTGTATATGAATAATTACTTTGCATGCCAATAAAGATTTCCAAGTAATATGCCACACCATTTTCCATTAATGTGAGGAAAACAAAATGGTGGCCCATATTTCCACCTTCTCCTCTACATTAAGATTTTATATTTAAGTTTATTTCAATTTATACAGGTTGGGTCGTAGTTGTGTACTATAAAGTATTGCAGTGTATTCTATATTCCAATACAAACAGATTTTGTCAAATAAACATACAGCCGTGGTTTAGGGCTTTGTTATCGAGATATGGCATCACTATGGGACGCATGGGTTGGAAGTACAGTTGCTCCATGCAATTCAAATTAGTGTTATAACGTGACTTCTTATGCAATAGCTAGATGGCAGCATAGTGAAACTGATAAAAGTTGTTGCTGTCAAAGCCTATAAGGCTGAGCAATCTGTTATATGTGACCTGGAGTCCTAGGCAGGATTCCTTAGACCACGACGTCACTGTGTGGGACACGCGATTATGACCATAGATGTTGTAGCCTGTATAAATAAACTTAACAAAAGAAATGCCCGTGACCTTAATGAGTTTTTTAATATTTCAGAATGGAGATTCCTAATCAACTAAGCTGAGAAGATCACCAAAGGTGTTAACGAGATCTCCCTACTGAAGAAAGGAGTCACCTCATCTCTTCTGTCAAGTGAGTAGTGTCTTTTAATGTTCTCGTAATTTTAATTGCTATGAAAATTCCGGGAATAGTACACATTACAATACTGGCATATGAAACCGCATTACACAAATAATTATGACGTCACAGATGTCAGAAGACTATGACATCACAAGATGGCACTGTCACCAACGGAAGACAGTAGGAGACCCACGTTGGAAACCGTGGTTTTTGGATGGGGACATTCAAAGGAAATATAATGATACTGTCAATCACTAAATTTACAAATCGTGATATCACGAAGTAAACTCGTTATAAATTTCAGTAAAATATAATAATATATCTATACAACACATTTTGTATCAACAAAGAAAGTGTAATTTCCTTATCTCCTCACATTACACACAGGAGAGAAAACGTACTTACTCGTAAATTATTGAAAACTTTCCCCATTCCTCGGCCTTACGTCACTTAATATCCCCTCCTAGCCTTGTCACATACCTCTGCCTTGTGTCCACTCATTTAGCCCATCTAACTCATAATGAAACGCTAATCAGACGTTCGCCCCGTTACTCAATCCACTTTCGTAACAAACCATTCTCAGACAGCAGACAGTAATCAAATCAAATTCTAAAATCCACTTGGGTCAACATACAAAAAATTAATCATAATAAGTAGGGAGCGGATTTTTATGTGCTAAAAATTTAAATATATTTATTTTTTATGTGCTAAAAAGTACGAAAATATTTGCTAAAAATAACAAATATTTCTTTTAAAAATGACAAAAATACCTTACTTAGCTTGGAAAAAAAAAATTTACTAGATATTCACCAACCACACTTGAGTGCAAGTAGTTCGCCGAGAATTGCAGTGAACAACAAAGGTCATCTCCAAATTCACCATCACAATAATGCATGCCGATTCTGAACAACGATTTAAACTGTGAAAACGATCTTTCCACATCACAGGACGTCAGACGTGCATATTTAAAGAAAGGAATATCACAAACACAAACACCGTCAATTTCACCCACAGGCACACCCTCCAATACTTAAGCAACTTTACATATTTTTTTTATATCCATTGTTTTTCCAAAACACATTCTGGAATTTGTCCCTTAGTACTTGTACTTCTGAACCTGGTAGCGAGTCTAGTTTAATTTTCACGGCATGCACCTCCTTGTTTCAGACGACAGGTTTTGGATGTCTCGAGTTTTTTTATGGTGTCTCACAAAAAGCTTAGATTTGCTAATAGGAAAGCAAAATAGTTTTTTAAACAACCATCTTTTAGTATATCTTGAAGGATATCAATTGACGAAGCCCGGTAACAGGGAATCACAACAAGACGTATTGCCTCACTTAGCGAGAGATTTGTTTAAATTTAATAATGTTCATACCCGAGCTCTTATCTGTTGTTTCACAAATAAAGTGTGGAATGAAATCATCTTCAGCAACAATAAACATTTCTAATTATGTGCTGCAAGATCTCTCCTCCTTGTCCATGTTAATTTATTCTCTAATAATAACACTGATATGCTGCCTAGCAGTTCTCAGAACTTGAGGTGATACTATTACAAAAATGAATCACGGATACACCACACAGCGATTGGAAACACGAAGGACCCAAGAATTTTTAAAAAGATAACGTACTTCCGAGTGATATAATTGATTTAGTTTTAAAATGTTTAAAAGTTCTTGTAAAAATTATTTAAGTAAAAAAACTCCAAGACTTATGTGTTTATAATAGATTTCCTGAAAATATTTATTTACATAATTTTTTTGTGAAAATATGTGTTTTTATGTGAAATAAAATTCGGGTTTTAAACTTGAAACTTCATGTTCGGAATTTTTAACTTTGTTAATTGTGTTTTATCACACGCAAAAATAATATTTAATTACATAGGAATCCGCTCCTTAATAATAAGATCGAAAGCCTAAAAAGTCAAATCCACTGCCTTATAAACCTATAGACTTCTAGGCTATAGTAGAGCAATGAATAACTATTCTCCACTGCAAATCTCCTGCATATGAGGAGAACCAATCGGAGATGCTGTGGCATTGTAATAGAGATGGCTTGTGCGAGAGAGAGAGATGAGGATACCGGAGCCAGAGGGAAGGAGAAATCAGTTTCCTGTTGCGTTAAATATTTATCACGTTGTAGCTCATAAGATAGTCGATCAATCGCGCTGTATTTTTATTATTGATAGGTGAATGTCTGAAGAAAGCATAGAAAGAAGTCTGAAATCAAAATCTTTTTTTGGGAATAGAGAAAAAAATATAACTTCCAAGTTATCTGTTCAAAATAGACATTTATACCTTCAATAGTTGGTAAACGGCAAACGTTTTTGTTTTTCACGTTAGATGGGAGAGTCATAGTGAGAGAAATGTTGAAAAGAAATGGAAATTACTTTTAAAATTCATTGCTACTGAAAATCTTTACTGATTTCCCAGTTACAGTGAGTTAAACGACCAGTTTTTGCTTCGTCTAAGGGCTTAAGACTCAGCCTTTTGTTTATTAAAAGAAGAAGAACGCTGGAATAGTGAAAAAATAATAACTCGTAAACTCTAAATATCAATTGTGCGTGGTCTGTGTAAAACACAACCTTTCGTCTCTCTTTTATCACTTCCACTTGCTTTACTGAATGACAAAGTGTAACAGAGATATTCTTTCACATGAAAGAGAAATGATCTGCTTTTTGTGCAAAAATAATTACAGAGGAAGAATGATAAGAGTGTGTCAGCTTGACCATGTGTGTTTGGTTTCTGTTTTCTTGTATCTACGTGTCTTGAGTGATGCAGGCATTCTAAACAATAGCGCTATTCTTCTGGAATGCGTTAAGATGGAACACCGCGCTGCAACCCATATCCTTGCAATAATTGTACAGAGGGAACGGCTTGACCTGAAATTACGTTTTTCCTTCAGACGTACTTATAAATGAATTCTCTTTATATCTGACAAGCTTCTGAATTTCAGAATTAAATAAATCCCCGACCACCAACGTCCCCTTTGATAGCGATATTCCTTTATTAGGCTATGCTGCACTCCTGTGATTCGCGGGAGCTGTGAAGCTGCTGAAGGTCATAAGCAGGAGGTTTGCCACGGAGATTAATGACATACGTCATCACATAAGAAAATAGTTCCAATGTCTGGTATCGAAATGTGTATTAGACCCAAAATTTTTAGCAAAGCACCACATAACATTGCCCATGTTCTCAATGTGTTCTTTTTTTTCAATTTCAGGATGGAGTCTCCTGAAGTCATCTATAAACAGTGAGTTACCTCCAAGTGCCGCGTTCGAGTCAGATTGTAGTGCTTTCACTACGGCAGCCGTATCGGGTCTGCACGCCATAGCATGGCATAAGTGTGCCCTTCGAATCCGACCCTAGATTGGCTGGGCAATTACTGTGTCACCGGTAGCTGTTCTCCGATGCGGCACCGGTTAACTATCAGGGCCTAGGATTAAGAGTCACGGCGGAACCCTGTGACGTTTATTTTTTTGTAGTTCGTAAGTTTTAGTTCTTAAGCCCTCCTGCCCTCCACGTTAGGCCCCCTCATCGTCGTCGTGTGGTTGTTCATAGCTTTGTGTCCATTGTTAGCCCTTTGCTGGCACAATATGGAACATTCAGTCAGGAGTGTTTAACTTGTAAGATGCTTTTTTTTCATCACAGGGGAAGCCGTGGCGCTCGGACGTTGGCACGCCTAGTAACTTTTTTTTTCGTTAGTCTGGTTAGGCGACAGCCCTCACACTTTCAAATTCCCTTTTGGCGGGTTGCCGTAGGACCTCAGTGATGGGGTAGCATGAGCTCTGCCACTCAGAGTTCCAGGGAAGTGGGGGTGTTCGTGTATAGCTAGCAGACAGAATGAGAATCAATCTTCTGAAATTCAATTTTACATCACCACTTTTGAAACAATGAATTGCTTATGCCTGATTAGAGTGAAAAACTTTGCTAAGGTTTCAGTTATATGCTGATTGATCTTCAAGTGTGGCAATGTTTGCAATTTTTATTTTTTCTATTGACGCCTATAGACCTTCACAAACACATCGTGCTTATTTGAAAGAATATGGAAAGGAGTGTGGACAAAAATTATTATTATGGAAGTTCGTATGTGGTAGAATCGTTTAAAAGCGAAGACATGTTAAGGCCCATTCACAATGAAAATTAAACATAACCGTAACATAAACACAGAAGTTTGCGCCCATGCTATCAAATGGGATCATTCACAATGATTCACATAAGCATTGACATAAACAAAACCGTAAGGCGTTAACATGGAAGTTTGCGAACTCCAAACTTCCATGCTTATGCTTACGTGATTTGCAAACAGAACACAATCGTGGAGCGCTGAAGTATACGACAGAATATGAGGAAATGGCGTCGTTGTTATGTTTCCATGGTTACCAAGTATGTTTGCGGTTATGTTTATGTTCCCATCGTGAATGATCTTGATTTTACCGTAACGTTTATATTCTTAAGTTAATGCTTACGTTATGTTTAATTTGCATTGTGAATGAGCCTTTAAGGCCCATTCACAATGAAAATTAAACATAAACATAACGTAAGCATAAAACCTTGTGTCCATGTTATTTAATGAAAGCATTCACAATGAATTACATAAGCATAAACTTAATCTTAATCATAAGACGTTAACATGAAAGTTTGCAAACTCCAAACTTTCATGCTTATGTTTATGCGATTTGGAAACAGTACACAAGCGGAAAGCGTGTTTTCACTTTTTGTTTAACATCTCATGGGCTTTGCCTACAGCAATATTTTGATCTATTGGCCGTGATGATAGCTAGGCGCGCAACATGGAATCATATGACGAAAAGTTGATTATTTTACATCTCCGTTTCTTTGATTTAAAGTATTGAAAGCCATATACTGATGCCATTGTAGTTATTAGAAACATAAATTGAATAGCTACATCGTCAGTCATTGTGCAATTCTCCATTTTTATGTAATAGATTCTGTAGTTTTGTTGATTCGGTATGTTTGTTTCCACACACGTGTTATGTTTACGTTATGTTTAATTTTCATTGTGAATGGGCCTTGGCTATGGCATATGTTTATGTGCTTATGTTAATGTTTACGTTATGTTTAATTTTCATTGTGAATGAGCCTTTACAGTACTAAATTCTCATCTCAAGTAGGCTACTTAAATTTTATTTCCACAAATGTTTAATATCTAATATTTAAAAAATAAATGAATGAATGAATAAATAAATAAATAGATAAATAAATATGTAAATAAACAAACAAATAAATAAATTAGGAAAGGAAAAAAGAAAGCTATAAAAAAGGATGATTAGCTAAAAAGAAATTGCTATTTTGACAGGTTTTTGTTTCTTCTTACACGATACTGAAAATATAGAGAACTCCAAGTGTAAAGGAAATGTTTTAAGCAAATATGTTTGTACTAACAATATGTAAATACATTTTTAACATCATTGATATATTAAAATACGAGGGTCATTTCATAAATCATAGCAATTATTTCTTTCGAATAACCGAAAATGTGGTTAGTATATTAGAGGAATCAAATATGAAAACAGCACTATTTGCAGATGATATAGTTTTGTGGACTTCCGGATCTTACAGACATAGAGACAAAATTCAAAATTCTGCTCTTAAAGCTCTAAATCAACTACATGAATGGAATACATCAAATTTGATGACACTCAATTTAAGCAAAAGTAACTACCAAATATTTGCACTCAGTAAAAAAGAAAGAGAATTCAATATCCAATACAGTGGCCAACACCTTCCTAGGACTTATGAATCCAAATATCTTGCAGTTATTTTGATAGTAAGTTAACATGGAGCAACCATTTGAAATACATTTCTGAAAAAGCTCGTAAAAGATTCTCCCTTCTAAACAGACTAGCAGGAAAGAAATGGGGATGCTCTAGGAATACTTTGAACACTACATACAAAATGTTTATACAGCCAGTGCTGACATACTGCGGAGAAATTGTAATTACTTCACCTTTCATAAACGACATAGAATATGTTCAAAACCAAGCTCTCAGGCTCCTTACTGGTGGAATCAAAACAACTCCAATAGATTCTATGAGATTCCTCACTAATATTAACAGTATCAAAATGACAATAGAAGAAAAAGCACTGATTCAATATGAAAAACTTATCAGATTACCAACAATTGGCATTCATACAGTCCTCTCTGTAGATTGAAAACTCAAAAAAGTTTCATATCCATTGTTCAAGAATTAAAACAGAAAATCAATATTCCGAATTTAAAAGAAAACTTACAAATTAAACCAAACCCTTTAACTCTATTAAATATAGAATATAATCTAAATTTAACAGAAGAAATACTGAAATCAGAAGTAAACACTGATATACTGAAACAATTGTCTTCAGAGACAATTAATATTAGGTACCCTCCACAAAACTGGCTACATTTATACACCGACGGATCCTTGATTTCCAGAGAACAAGGTGCTGGTGCAGGTGTTACGTGCTGTCTCTTCTCACTTTATAGATCACTTGGATATGGAACAACAAGTTTTGATGGTGAAATCATTACAATAAGTGAATGTCTCAGGAATCTTCTATGCCACATCAATAAATTTAGGAATGCAGTTATATTGTCAGACTCCAAAGCAGCTATTCTATCAATCGTCTCCAAACACACACCTTCATCTCAAACAGTAGAAATAACTAAAATGCTCTCTCAATTAATATCACTCAATAAAAGAATTGTATTCCAATGGATACCATCCCACTGTGGAATCCTGGGAAACAAGAATGCGGATGCTTTAGCAAAGAAGGGCAGCACTGCTACTTACAGACCTGTTACTAAATCTACATATTACTCTGTGAAGAGATTTATTAAATCTACATACTTAGACTTCAACAAACAAAATTTGATAACACAATCTCAAGGGAAAAAATGGAACTCTCTGCATCAAAATCCACAGTTAATTCCCGATTTACCATGAAAATCGTCTGTAGCTGCATTTAGATTGGCAACAGGCCATGATTGTTTGGCTAAACACCTGCATAAAATTGGAATATATCAGTCCCCTAACTGCCCATTGTGCAACTCAAACCAAGAAATGGATTCGGAACACCTCAAAATCTGTGCTTCAGTGGCTGATCATGATAATATCTTTGAAAAATATTGGAGTGCAAGAGGTCAAATGACTTTATTGCCAAACACCTGGCATTAGAAAACAACAACAACATATATATATATATATATATATATATATATATATATATATATATATATATATGCACATTTTCGGTTATTCGAAAGAAATAATTGCTTAACAACGTTTTGATGGTATTCAATGCCTGCATCATCATGGCAAAGATGTGTGGAAGCCTTGGAGGATTATTTTGAAGGGCGTTAGCTGTGAGTAATGTACTTTGTTTCCTTTTGTGCATAATAAAACAATGATTTATATTTATGCATCTTTCAATAATTTCCCTTATCCATTGCCTCCTGTACCCGGACCCAATTTGGTACTAGCATTGCGAAGCACATTCCAGTGACCTTCAATCGCATATAGTGAATTTCTATTTCTGCAGCTTTATTGGCTGATATAATATAGTTACCATGACTTATGAAATTACCCTCATATGCTATATCTGAGTTCAAAGAAAGAATGGAAATTAATTTCATGCATCTTGTAAAACAATTTCACAGCCCTGCAGACAACCGCAAAGTTTTATAAATCCCTTGAGAGGACTAACATAATATGACTAATGCCAATTTTCATTTAGATTTGCAATATAAACTTAATTGACCTGAAAAACTTAGTCGTCATCAAATTGGTACTAATGGTATCAAAAGAACAGCGTAAATAATTTATAAAGAAACAGTTTGATTATTGAGCCTCCTGGTGTTGGTGATGGAAACCCAAGCCTAAGGCGTGTTTAGACTCTTAAAAGATCGTAGCAAGTTTTCTGTCGAAAAACTGCAAACGTCCTCAGTTTGCAGATAGAGGGTACGGTCTCCAGATATGGAGGGTAGCTGCGAATGTATTGAATAAGCAGTCGTGGACAGCTGATAAGGGGTGGTCTTCCAGCTTGGGGGTTGGGCGAAGGGCTAACAACTCATCACAGTAAAAAAATAGCTTGTTACGAAACCCCAACATAAGAAAAGTAATGAGATAGGTTTGAAAGTAAATCCCGAAAAGACAAAGCAGACATATAAGATTATGTCTCGTGACCAGAATATTGTACAAAATGGAAATATAAAAATTGGGAATTTATCCTTTGAATAAGTGGAAAAATTTAAATATCTTTAAGCAACAGCAACAAATGTAAATTACACTCGAGAGGAAATTAAACGCAGAAAAAATATGAGAAATGCCTGTTATTATTATTTGGTTGAGAAGCTTTCGTCATCTAGTCTGCTAAAAAAAAAAAAAAAAAAAAACAACGTTAGAATTTATAAAACAGTTATATTACCGGTTGTTTTGTATGGCTGTGAAATTTGGACTCTCACTTTGAGAGAGGAACAGAGGTTAAGGATGTTAGAGAATAAGGAGCTTAGGAAAATATATGTGGATAAGATGGATGAAGTTACAGGAGAATGGAGAAAGTTACACAATGCAGAACTGCAGGCACTGTATTCTTTTTCTTCACATGACATACCATAATTAGAAACATTAAATCCAGACATTTGAGATGGGCAGGGCATGTAGCACGTGTGGGTGAATCCAGAAATGCATATAGTGTGTTAGTTGGGACACTGGAGGGAAAAAGACCTTTGGGGAGGTCGAGACATAGATGAGAGGATAATATAAAAATGAATTTGAGGGAGGTGGGATATGGTGGTAGAGATTGGATTAATCTTGCTCAAGATAGGACTAATGGCAGGCTTATGTGAGGGTGGCAATGAACCTCCGGGTTCTCTAAAAGGCATTTGTAAGTAAGGTACAGTAACGTACATGGCAAAGGAATACTTTGCACTGAAGTCTAATCAATGAACTGGTTGGCAATTTTATAGATATGCATGGTGAAAATCAACGTCCCGAATTTAAAAGAAAACCTACAAATTAAACCAAATCCTTTAACTCTATTAAATATAGAGTATAATCTAAATTTAACACAAGAAATACTGAAATCAGAAGTAAACACTGAAATAATGAAACAATTGTCTTTAGAGACAATTAATATTAGGAACCCTCCACAAAATTGGCTTCATTTATACACCAATGGATCCTTGATCTCCAGGAAAATAGGTGCTGGTGCAGGTGTTACGTGCGTCTCTTCTCACTTCATAGATCTCTTGGATATGGAACAAGTTTTGATGGAGAAATTACTGCAATAAGTGAAAGTCTCAGGAATCTTCTCTGCCACATCAATAAATTTAAAAATGCAGTTATATTGTCAGACTCCAAAGCAGCTATTCTGTCAATAGTCTCTAGACACACACCTTCATCTCAAATAGTAGAAATAAATAAAATGCTCTCTCAACTAATAACACTCAATAAAAGAATTGTATTCCAATGGATACCATCCCATTGTGGAATCCTGGGAAATGAGAATGCGGATGCTTTAGCAAAGAAGGGCAGCACTGCTACTTACAGACCTGTTACTAAATCTACATATTCCTCTGTGAAAAGATTTATTAAATCTACATACTTAGACTTCAGCGAACAAAATTTGATAACACAATCTCAAGGGAAAAAATGGAACTCTCTGCATCATAATCCACAGTTGATTCCCGATTTACCACGAAAATCGTCTGTAGCTGCATTTAGATTGGCAACAGGCCATGATTGTTTGGCCAAACACCTGCATAGAATTGGAATATATCAGTCCCCTAACTGTCCATTGTGCAACTCAAATCAAGAAATGGATTCAGAACATCTCAAAATCTGTGCGTCAGTGGCTAACCATGACAATATCTTTGAAAAATATTGGAGTGCAAGAGGTCAAATGACTTTATTGTCAAATGCCTGGCATTAGAAAACAACAACAACAGATATGCATGGTATTAGCCATCTTGTGGCTCAAAGCAGTTAGTGCAGAGCGCCTGTCCCGAGGAAACCAAGCGGTAAGGAATGGAATGGAACTGGTCTGTGTAGGAAAGCGTGCATGGATCTGTTCTTAAGCCAGCTTGATCACTTGGTGCTCGCCAACAGATTGTTAGGTAGAGATTAGAGTGGGACCGTCTGCGTAGAAAGTGTCTGTACATGTGAGCATTTGAACTTTAAGAAAGCATTGCACAATTCTACTGAATTCACAGCAAAGTTGCATGAATGCAACACCGATTTTGGAGATTTTGAACAATTTTACGTCATTTAAGCTATTAATTAGAACATTTTTCTTGTTTTCCATCGGATCCTGGTCAACTAGTCACTCATAACGAGTGCACCTCAGCACATGTGTGGACTTCAGTCTTACGTTCATAGACATCTATGACGTAGTGCAGAGGGCGGCCACTAGAGGGAACCTAAGAGTTGGAACTTAAAACTGAGACGATTCTGTCCGACACCGGGGTGGGTATCCGGTGTGGCTTAGTGGATAAATACGATGAAAGAGCAATGGAACGGAGAAAAATTCTCTCCGGCGCCGGGATTTGAACCCGGGTTTTCAGCTCTACGTGCTGATGCTTTATCCACTAAGCCACACCGGATACCACCCCGGCATCGGACAGATTCATCTCAGATTAAGCTCCAACTCTTGGCTTCCCTCTAGTGGCCGCCCTCTGCACTACGTCATAAATGTCTATGAACGTAGGACCAAAGTCCACACATGTGCTGAGGTGCACTCGATATGAGTGACTAGTTGGCCGGGATCCGACGGAATAAGCGTCGTCTTAAATCACGAAGTGATTTACGCATATCATATATATTAGGAGAAAATCGACAAACGATTAGGGAAAACACGGAAATTATAGTTGAAGCAAGTAAAGCGATAGGGTTGGAAGTAAATCCCGAAAAGATTAAGTATATGATTATGTCTCGTGACCAGAATATTGTACGAAATGGAACTATAAAAATTGGAGATTTATCCTTCGAAGAGGTGGAAAAATTCAAACATCTTGGAGCAACAGTAACAAATATAAATGACACTCGGGAGGAAATTAAACGCAGAATAAATAGGGAAATGCCTGTTATTATTCGGTTGAGAAGCTTTTGTCATCCAGTCTGCTGTCAAAAAATCTGAAAGTTAGAATTTATAAAACAGTTATATTACCGGTTGTTCTGTATGGTTGTGAAGCTTGGACTCTCACTTTGAGAGAGGAACAGAGATTAAGGGTGTTTGAGAATAAGGTTCTTAGGAAAATATTTGGAGCTAAGAGGGATGAAGTTACAGGAGAATGGAGAAAGTTACACAACGCAGAGCTGCACGCATTGTATACTTCACCTGACATAATTAGGAACATAAATTCCAGACGTTTGAGATGGGCAGAACATGCAGCACGTATGGGCGAATCCCGAAATGCATATAGAGTGTTCGTTGGGAGGCCAGAGGGAAAAAGATCTTTGGGGAGGCCGAGACGTAGATGGGAAGATAATATAAAAATGGATTTGAGGGAGGTGGGATATGATGGTAGAGACTGGATTAATCTTGCTCAGGATAGGGACCAATGGCGGGCTTATGTAAGAGCGGCAATGAACCTCCTGGTTCCTTAAAAGTCAGTAAGTAAGTAAGTAAGTAGTAAGTATTGGATAGGCCTATATTACTATTTTGGGAAAAGGTAGAGTATTCACCGGCCACTGAACAATATTGCACACTTTTATCACTGCGAATGTGGCACTATAAACCAATTTTTAATACTTTTATCATAGCCAAAATATATTTCAATTCTTATTGTAGTACTATATATACAGGGTGATAAACGAAGATTGTGCAATACTCTTGGATGTGATTTCTGACATCATTGTGATGAAAAAAGTTCATATATACATGTGTCCGATTTTGAATAGTTTCGGATAAAATCACGTTTCTTTCTTCTGTAACATGCATTCTTGTGATATCTCTCTCTGGACGTCTGGAGCTGTATGCGTTACAGTACAGCTGATGGCAGCGACACAAAATCACGTGACATCAGAGTCACGGTTAGAGATAACTCAACATGGTACAATATATCTACCTAGCATCCGAACAACGGAAGTTAGGGAATGCGACACGCACAGTTTATACTTGGGTGGCTACGTGTAATGCTGCAGAAGTGGGGTCTTTGAAAACCGGCTTTAATACAGATTTTTCAGTTGAGTAATAACGTGAATGATCTTTAATGAACTTATAATACACCCAGTACCATTGTTGTAAACAATTTAAATGCTTAAACCTTCATAATATCTATGTTTATGTTTAACATTCAGGAGGGCGTAACTCAATTTTAAAAAATATGACATATGTTTATATGAACTTTTTCATCACAATGATGCCATAAATCACATCCTAGAGCATGGGCGTCCAAAAGGATTGTCTGCGCCGAATCACTTGCAAGACGCTACTTGCATAAGCTCATGACCTCGGGTGGGAGGGTTGAAGATGTGGAGAGCAACAGGTGTGTTAACTACAACAGTGGTGGGTTTATTGTATGCTAGACATCATTGGGGAAGTTCGTGTACTTTTACTCGGTGCAAATCACAATTTGTTAATTAACACAAATAAAAATACAAATAAATAAATAAACTATAGACATTGAAACAATATGACAACTACTCGTAGTATAAACCATTAAATTCGAAACACTTTGAAAATACACAATTATTAGGAACTACAAGTCCCGTGTAAATTGAAATTAAATGAATAATCATCATTAGTCTGATGTAAAATTCAACCAATATATTTATGTCTACGTATAATAATGAATGAAATGCATTCTACTGAAATTAGCCTTCTTCAGTTTCATATATTTGTTTCAGCAATATTGCATTGAAATCCTGAGTTACATCACACACTGCCAACCGTAATTGGTCGTCCGTCATGCGGGTCCTACATTTTGACTTTGCGCTGTTTCGAATTTTGTTTATATTACATATCACCACATCCATGATGTGCTGAAAATTCAAAGTTTTCTCACAAAGGGCTTCTTGATGAAGAATGCAATGTACTATGTAGAAATCTGATACACCTCTTTCGTTAAGAAACACTTTTAGTCTGCCAATTAAACTCTTTTTCTCGGCAACAATGGAACGGGCTCCATCAGTTGCCATGGACACTAGCTTTGACTACTGTAAATAATTATGTTTATGTACGCACGAGCAAAGGCCATTGAATATTTCTTCTCCAGTGGTGTTACTTTTTCAAGGAATCAGGTCTAATAAATATTCCTCAACATTAATCTGTTTGTCAACACCGCGTATAAATACAGATAACTGAGCTGTACCTATTGAATTGTTGCTTTCATCACAAGTGAGAGAAAAATGTACAAAGTTATGAATGGTAGCATTAATCTGCCTAGATATGTCATTAGATATTTCAGTTCTTCGTGCAACAGTTTGTAGAGAAAGGTGTAAACTGCGAAAGTGTTGCAATTCTTTGGGGCACAAAATTTCTGCGACTTTAACCATGCATGTTTTTACAAACTCGCTTTCCTGAAATGATTTGAGAGATTTGGCTATCTCCCATGACACAGTTTAACTAACAAGTGTTCTTTTTCTGTCATGTCAGGTGCAGGAACGTCAATATGCAGAGCATGCTTATTTAACAGGCTCTTTTGCCCGATCTACTCTTGGAATAATGAGGGAATATGCATAATAATAATAATAATAATAATAATAATAATAATAATAATAATAATAATAATAATAATAATAATAATAATAGTAATAATAGTAATAATAATAATAATAATAATAATAATAATAATAATAATAATGTATGTATGTATTTATTCACACTGCAATGGGTATATACCCGGTGGCAGTGGTAACTAATTACACTCAATAATGACAATAATAAACTTGTTAATTAAAAATACACTTAATAATAATACTAATAATTAATACTAACAATAATAATAATAATAATAATAATAATAATAATAGTAATAATAATAATAATAATAAATAATAATAATAATAATGTATGTATGTATTTATTCACACTGCAATGGGTATATACCCGGTGGCAGTGGTAACTAATTACACTCAATAATGACAATAATAAACTTGTTAATTAAAAATACACTTAATAATAATACCAATAATTAATACTAACAATAATAATAATAATAATAATAATAATAATAATAATAATAATAATAATAATAATAATAATAATAATAATAATAGGGAATATCCTAAATTAAATGAAGCACTATCACTTAAAATAACATTTAAAATAAATCTAATTTGTATCTTAAATCTAAGTTCGAACTAAACCCATGAGTATGATATGTTCATATCTGCAAAAGTACCTTTCCACATTACACTCATTTCGCTGTCAACTCACTCACTGCACTGGAACTACGATACATTTCACTGATTCTATCCTGATTTCACTAACACTTCAAAAACATTTCACTGTTCAAATACTTTGCACTGCCACTATAAACTATAAAGCTTCCCTGACAGGAACACGTTTCACTGACACAACACACTTCACTGACACAACATAATTCTTAACTGATACAACACTTCAATAACAAAAATCATTTACATCCTTTAAATACTGTGTATAATTATCGTCTATTAGTAAAGTCCTTAAGCCTATTTTTAAATACGTTTTTGGTTGTTGGTAAAGCCTTTAGTAAGTCTGCAGGTAAAGCATTCCAGTCCCGGATAGTACGATTGAGAAAAGAAAACTTTCCAGTGTCCGTCCTCTGCCTTCTTTCCCTCAATTTATAAGAGTGGTCGTTCCTTGAAGAGTAATTTGGCGGCTGCAACCTATTTTTTATTTCTCTCCAGGCAGGCTCACCTCTGTATGTTTTGAACAGTGCGCATAATCGAATTCGCGTTCTCCTGTCCGTGAGTGTGTCCCATTTTAATGGTGAATTTTTCTGACAACACTTGAGAGCCCGTTTTTTAATCTTTTCCAGTGTCTTAATATGTTCTAATCTGTAAGGATCCCAACATGCAGCACCATATTCCATTACTGGACGTACTAGTGATTTATATGCAATCTCTTTGGATTTATCATACCCTTTTCTTAGTACCCTCATCACAAAGTGTAACGCTCTCCATGCTTTTCCCGCTGTGTCCGTAACGTGTTCCCCCCAGCCGAGATCGCTGCTAAATGTTATTCCGAGATATTTACATAATGGTAATATAATATCCAATAACGCTAATATAATAACACATTTCTACTCAGCATATTGAGAATGCCATGCAACATGCCGGAAATTATCTTGGAACATATAAGACATTGTATATTATCACCATCTTCAAAGCAAACAAACTCTAGTTGGACAGAGACATTCGTAAACCATCTTATACATCCAGTACGCCCGCCATTGCCTTGTTTACTGTATCAAGCATATGATATGGCAGTCAGGGTGCCTTACGGGGGAGGAGGGAGAATGAAGGGGATTACATTGCAGATTGCATAGTGACTACACATTGATTCGCGAATCACCTTTTGGACATCTCTGTCCTAGAGTATTGCACAATCTTCGTGAATCACCCTGTATATATCACTACATCAACATATTTAATATATCACAAAACATACACTGAACGAACTAAATGTAATTATTATGGAAGTCGCCATATTTTCTTCCTGCCATTACGATCCATTTCCACTAGATGGCTCCGAAACTAGTAGCAGGGTTAGCAATACATGCAAACGAAATGATACTAAACGTGAAGAATGTTACTACAGGTGTGTAATATTATGTGACAGGTTAGGTTAGATTAGATGTGTATTATGTGACAGGTTAGGTTAGGTAGATTAGGTGTGTAATATTATTACTAAGTTGGCGACACTGAAACCAACTGTTATATTAACGAAATATGGCCGTATTCTTCATTGATGCACGACGATTTTCGTAATATCGTCGGCTTAGAGTATAAACCTGCTAACTGCCAAAAAGAAAATTTTACAAATGAAGCAAAAAACTGAGTTTAAATTAACTCTGAAAATTTAGGACCCAATCCAAAATACCTGTACAGGTACAAATGCCACCTATACTTTGGATTTGCCACACTCTAAGCCGACGATATATAAGTAAGGTACGTATTTAGGGCGGGTTGTGTGGGCTATAAATCCAAGGCATTTTCAAGATATTTTATCAAGTGGCTATAATGGCTGGGACATAAGTAACCTTCACCCTATTTTGTGTACGGAGTTTGTTATAAATAAATAAATCGAAATAAATTGGAAATCAAAACTATAAGATAGAATATACACTTAAGCTAGTTGAGTTAATGAATGGTTATAATAACGTGCTAGAAAAAAAAAAAACTGACGTCTTGACGTCTATGTATGTATTTATTCACACTGCAAATGGGTATATACCCGGTGGCAGTGGTAACTAATTACACTCAATAATGACAATTAATAATAAACACAACTAATAAAAACAACAACAATAATAATAATAATAATGATAATAATAATAATAATAATAATAATAATAATAATAATAATAATAACAAGGAGCATCCTAAATTAAATGAAGCATGGTCACTTAAAATAACATTTAAAGTAAATCTAATTTGTATCTTAACCCAAAGTTCGAACTAAGACCCACGAGTGTGACAGGTTCATACCTGCACTAGTACCTTTCAGCACTACAATTATTTCGCTGTCATCTCACTCACTGCACTGATTGTACCTGATTTCACTAACACTTCTAACATTTCACTGTTCAAATACATTGCACAGCCACTTCACTGACACCAACACACTTCACTTACACAATAGACATCACTGACACTACACACTTCACTGACACAACATAATTCTTCACTGATACAACACTTCAATAACAAAATATCATTTACATCCTTTACATACTGTGTATAATTATCGTCTATTAGTAAAGTCCTTAAGCCTATTTTTAAATACATTTTTGGTTATTGGTAAAGCCTTTAGTAAGTCTGCAGATAAAGCATTCCAGTCCCTGATAGTACGATTGAGAAAAGAAAACTTTCCAGTGTCCGTCCTCTGTCTTCTTTCCCTCAATTTATATGAGTGGTCGTTCCTTGAAGAGTAATTTGACAGCTGCAACCTATTTTTTATTTCTCTCCAGGCAGGCTCACCTCTGTATGTTTTGAACACTGCGTATAATCGAATTCGCGTTCTCTGGTCCGTGAGTGTGTCCCATTTTAATTGTGAATTATTACGACAATACTTGAGAGCCCGTTTTTTAATCTTTTCCAATGTCTTAATATGCTTAATATGTTCTAATCTGTAAGGATCCCAACATGCAGCACCATATTCCATTACTGGACGAACTAGTGATTTATATGCAATCTCTTTGGATTTATCAGAGCCTTTCCTTAGTACCCTCATCACAAAGTGTACCGCCCTCCATGCCTTTCCCGCTGTGTCAGTAACGTGTTCCTCCCAGCCGAGATCCTAGGTATTTACATTTGTTAACTTCTGGACTGGTTTCACCCCCTAACATATACGATGCGATTATTTTATTTCTTTTTCTTGTAAAGCTAATGGCTTTGCTCTTTAGAGAATTTATTTTCATTTTGTTGGCCATCGCCCAATCATTTATTCTATTGAGGTCATTCTGAAGAAGAGTAATATCATCATGACCTTTTATTTCCCTATATACGATACAGTCATCCGCGAATAATCGAACCCTGGACAAAATGTTAACTGGCAGATCATTTACAAAAGCAAGGAATAGAAGGGGCCCCAAGACACTGGCCTGCGGCACCCCAGAAGTAATTTCTATTGGGCTCGATATTTCCTCCCCCACCCATTCTCTCTGAGTGCGACAAGTTAAAAATTCCTTGATCCACTGGAGTACTCTGAAGTCAACCCACGTTGATTGTTGTTGTTGTTTTCTAAAGCCAGGCATTTGACAGTAAAGTCATTTGACCTCTTGCAATCCAATATTTTTCAAAGATATTATCATGGTCAGCCACTGAAGCACAGATTTTGAGGTGTTCCGAATCCATTTCTTGGTTTGAGTTGCACAATGGGCAGTTAGGGGACTGATATATTCCAATTCTATGCAGGTGTTTGGCCAAACAATCATGGCCTGTTGTCAATCTAAATGCAGCTACAGACGATTTTCGTGGTAAATCGGGAATTAACTGTGGATTTTGATGCAGAGAGTTCCATTTTTTCCCTTGAGATTGTGTTATCAAATTTTGTTTGTTGAAGTCTAAGTATGTAAATTTAATAAATCTTTTCACAGAGTAATACGTAGATTTAGTAACAGGTCTGTAAGTAGCAGTGCTGCCCTTCTTTGCTAAAGCATCCGCATTCTCGTTTCCCAGGATTCCACAATGGGATGGTATCCATTGGAATACAATTCTTTTATTGAGTGATATTAATTGAGAAAGCATTTTAGTTATTTCTGCTGTTTGAGATGAAGGTGTGTGTTTGGAGACTATTGATAGAATAGCTGCTTTGGAGTCTGACAATATAACTGCATTTTTAAATTTATTGATGTGGCATAGAAGATTCCTGAGACTTTCACTTATTGCAATGATTTCTCCATCAAAACTTGTTGTTCCATACCCAAGAGATCTATAAAATGAGAAGAGACAGCACGTAACACCTGCACCGGCACCTTGTTCTCCGTCGGTGTATAAATGAAGCCAGTTTTGTGGAGGGTACCTAATATTAATTGTCTCTAAGGACAATTGTTTTAGTATTTCAGTGTTTACTTCTGATTTTAGTATTTCTTCTGTTAAATTTAGATTATATTCTATATTTAATAGAGTTAAAGGGTTTGGTTTAATTTGGAGGTTTTCTTTTAAATTCGGGATATTGATTTTCTGTTTTAATTCTTGAACAATGGATATGAAACTTTTTTGAGTTTTCAATCTACAGAGAGGACTGTATGAATGCCAATTGTTTCCTGGTAATCTAATAAGTTTTTCATATTGAATCAGTGCTTTTTCTTCTATTGTCATTTTGATGCTATTAATATTAGTGAGGAATCTCATAGAATCTATTGGAGTTGTTTTGATTCCACCAGTAATGAGTCTGAGAGCTTGGTTTTGAACATATTCTATTTCGTTTATGAAAGGTGAAGTAATTAAAATTTTTCCGCAGTATGTCAGGACTGGCTCTATAAACATTTTGTATGTAGTGTTCAAAGTATTCCTAGAGCATCCCCATTTCTTTCCTGCTAGTCTTTTTAGAAGGGAGAATCTTTTACGAACTTTTTCAGAAATGTATTTCAAATGGTTGCTCCATGTTAACTTACTATCGAAAATAACTCCAAGATATTTGGATTCATAAGTCCTAGGAAGGTGTTGGCCATTGTATTGGATATTGAATTCTCTTTCTTTTTACCGAGTGAAAATATTTGGTAGTTACTTTTGCTTAAATTGAGTGTCATCAAATTTGATGTATTCCATTCATGTAGTTGATTTAGAGCTTTAAGAGCAGAATTTTGAATTTTGTCTCTATGTCTGTAAGATCCGGAAGTCCACAAAATTATATCATCTGCAAATAGTGCTGTTTTCATGTTTGATTCCTCTAATAGGGAGGGTAAGTCATTAATATAAATATTGAATAAAGTTGTGCTGAGGACAGTGCCCTGAGGTAGACCTCGATATGTTTGTCTGTAACTAGAAAGTGAGTTATTGAATTTAGTGGCAGTGAATCTTTGACTAAGGAATTCTGATATCCATCTGAACATATTGCTGGAGAACCTAATTTCTTGAGTTTTTAGTAATAATTTATTTCTCCAAACAGAATCATATGCTAACTGAAATTCAATAAATATTGCCAAGGTATCTTCTTTCTTGTTTAAACTATCTTTTATTTCTTGGCCGAGGCGTATGACTTGTTCATTGGTAGAGTGTAGTTGTCGAAAGCTGGCTTGTCTTGGTGATAAAGGATTTTGGGATTCTAAATACCAAGTTAATCTGTTGGAGATCATGGACTCCATGGTTTTTGCTATCATGCTTAATAGTGCTATTGGTCGATAACTATTAACATCATGAGCAGGTTTCCCTTTTTTGTGAATTGGTACAATGATTGCTTTTTTCCAAGCTGCAGGAATTGAGGTGTTCCATGATAAATTGAAAATGGATGAAAGTACAGACTTGGCTTTTTCCCCCAGATTTTTAAAAAATTCGGAATGAATGTTGTCGGGGCCAGGAGATTTCTTGGTTTTTAAATTTTGTATAGCTCTATTTAATTCTTTGGAAGTAAAATTTTGATGAAATATTTCAGGTTTTGTACTAGTAATATTGTTTTTATTATTTTTATGTAATTCTCTTTTGATAAATTTGTCAGTTTTTTTGATATTGGGATGTAATCTGTGAGAGTTTGAGCAGTGTTTATTAAATGCGTTTGCTATATCTCTACTATCTGTTAGTGTTTTGTTATTATGAATAATAGGTTGGCTAGTATTTTCCTGTGTATTGGAAATATTCTTCAGAAATTTATATGTTTTAGCGCTATCGGTTCTGTAATTAATATTTTCAATAAATTTATTAAAACTGTTCTTTTTTGCTGTTATGATTGCTTTTTTAAGAATGGCAGTCTTCTTCCTCCAATCTTGAGTATCGTCTGGTGTTTTGCTATGTTCTGCTTTGGTTCTTGCTTTATCTCTTTATCTTTATTTTTATCTTGCTTTATCTTTTGATTGTAGTTTAACCAACAGTATGTCATGTAGGACTACATCGAATGCGCGTTTAAAGTCAATAATCACTGTATCTATTTGGCTATTTGAATCTATTCCATCTGCTAAATCCTGACATACAGTTACTAATTGACTCTCACATGAGTAGCCACCCCCAAAACCCATGCTGACAATTATGTAACCAATTTGAATCATTCCAATGCTGCCTTAGATATGCTGCAATCAAGTGTTCCATCTGTTTGCAAACCACAGAGATGAGGCTGACTGGTCTGTAATTTTTTGTATCTGAGCGAGACCCTGACTTATAAATTGGCACTACTATTGCATCTTTCTAATCTCGCGGGACAGTACCATTATTTATTGATATTTCAAATATACGAACTAGATAGGGAATCATGGCTTCCCCTCCCAACTTTAACATGTCTCCGGCAATACCATCAGGTCCTACTGATTTATGAGTTTTCGATTTAGAGATCCTTCTCCTTATGTCCCTAGGCTTGACAGAAAACTGATCCGTATTTTCCACAGAAGCTAAGTTAGGTATTATTGCCCTCATCCCAAAAACAGTGGCATAATAGGAATTTAGTTTTTCTGCTTTTTCTCTGTCCTGTACAATAAATTCATTGAGGTCATTCTTTAAAGGGAGGCTCGAATAGTTTTCCTTACGTCGTCTCTTCACATATTTATAAAATTCCCCCCACCCATTTTGTTCACCTTTGAAAAGTTTATTTAAGTAATTTTCCTGCGCTATCTTCACATTAAGCAGTTCTTTCGACAGTTGTGTGAATTTTGTTTGTTTTCCAAAGCTTTCCTTGCGCTGGCTGTAGGATTTCCTTAGTTTTCTTTTAAGTTTCCGTATGTATTTATTATAATATTCCGGATCGGGATTGTTTGATAAGCGTTTAACCGGGATAAATTTCTGTATTCCTGTTAATATTATCTGCTTGAACTCCACCCAGCATTCTTCTACACTATTGCCCTTTACTACCCATGATGAGTACTTTTCTCTAAGATAAGTTTGGAAGCCTTCTCTGTCTGCTTTGTTACATTGTAAGATATTTTTGTTCTTTGTTCCGCTTTGCTTGTACTTAGCATTCCATAATATTTCAAGAATTATCGCGTCGTGGTCACTAATACCTGGAATCACTTGAATACCTGAGACTATTTCTGCGGGTCTTAAAAGAAATATGTCTAGTAAGGAATCTCCCCTTGTCGCCCTATCTGTTACTTGTATTAAGTTGTGTTTCCAGATGAGTGCGTTTACTAATGACTGGGCTTGACCCATCCCTCCCTCTATTGTACCCTGCTAGTTTACCTGGGGCAAGTTCAGGTCCCCCGTGACGATAACATATTGGCCACGGATGTGTCTGTTTTCCAACATATCTCTTATTTTACACAGTACGTTCAAGCCTTCTTTCGGAGCCCTGTATAAACCGATGATGTGTAATATGTTTCGTGAATAATCATCCGCTATGTCTACACCCAACATTTCGAACTCCGAATCCTTAAAATTTTCAGCACTCTGCAGGCACTCTTTTACACATATAAAAACTCTTCCCCCTGTTCCTACACCTCTATGGAAAGGAAAGAGCATGTGAGTCTAAAGTTAGGTTATGTTCTCAGACTACTGCCTGCAGAACGTAATACTGATATTATAATATTATAGTACTGCCTTATGAATTTGCTTAAAATTTAATTGTATTTATTAAAAAAATTACCATTCCTTTACACTGATGATAATGTGAACTACCAGTATTTTTATCTGTCTATCATGTGTTTCAAATCATTTATTCCATCACGCTTAAAATTTCCTTTTTCAGTCTGAATCTAGCCAGAAATTCTTTATCGTTGTACTCATTTCATACCTCAGGTCTAGTACACCTTATTTTATTTTGTTTGTGAGTTCTCAAAAATACATTACCGGTATTATAGTAATTCATCAACACTATCAGAAAGATTCATGATTAATGTTACTGCCATTTTATAATGGATAATAATTTAACAGTGACTGAAAGCATGGAATAGCTTATTCGGAAGATATCCTCCAACTAATGCACTATTCCGAGTTCCTACAACACATTATTTTCTAGTATAACCACAGGTTATAACCATGGAATTAATTTTAACAGGACTTCATTCTGTTTTCGTACGACTGGGCCTTAAGAATAAGATATCAGAGTCATTTACAATAGAAAAAGGAGTCAAACAAGGAGATAGCTTAAGCCCTTTGTTATTTATAATATTTATGGATGAAGTAATAAAGACCTGTAAAGCTAGAACAAAGAGATCTATGGTTGGAATGCGAAACCTAAGCCTTGTATATTGCCAAGCTCTAGTTTATGCTGATATAATATTAATGCAGATTCAGAATAGAAGCTACAACTGATGGTGACAGATTGGGTAGAAACACTAAAGGAAAGAGGGATGATAGTGAATTATGTTGTTGTTTTCTAATGCCAGGCATTTGACAATAAGGTCATTTGACCTCTTGCACTCCATATTTTTCAAAGATATTGTCATGGTTAGCCACTGACGCACAGATTTTGAGATGTTCTGAATCCATTTCTTGATTTGAGTTGCACAATGGGCAGTTAGGAGACTGATATATTCCAATTCTATGCAGATGCTTGGCCAAACAGTCATAGCCTGAGATAGTGAATTATAAAAAGAGTCAAATTATGATGACGGCTAGGACAGGTGAAAGAGATTAAGATAGAATGAGGTGGATACAAATTATCACAGGTACAAAGCTATGAGTATTTGGGAACATCGGTACATCAAACAGACGGATTACAAAGAGAAGTACGAAAAAGAATATAGAAAACCACGAATGCATATTATTACTAGTAATATCACAAAACCTGAAATATTTCATCAAAATTTTACTTCCAAAGAATTATCTATAGCTATACAAAATTTAAAAACCAAGAAATCTCCTGGCCCCGATAACATTCATTCCGAATTTTTTAAACATCTGGGGTAAAAAAGTCAAGTCTGTACTTTCATCCATTTTCAATTTATCATGGAACACCTCAATTCCTGCAGCTTGGAAAAAAAGCAATCATTGTACCAATTCACAAAAAAGGGAAACCTGCTCATGATGTTAATAATTATCGACCAATAGCACTATTAAGCATGATAGCAAAAACTATGGAGTCCATGATCTCCAACAGATTAACTTGGTATTTAGAATCCCAAAATCTTTTATCACCAAGACAAGCCGGCTTTCGACAACTACACTTTACTAATGAACAAGTAATACGCCTCGGCCAAGAAATAAAAGACAGTTTTAACAAGAAAGAAGATACCTTGGCAATATTTATTGACTTTCAGTTAGCATATGACTCTGTTTGGAGAAATAAATTATTACTAAAACTCCAGAAATTAGGTATCTCCAGCAATATGTTCAGATGGATATCAGAATTCCTTAGTCAAAGATTCATTGCCACTAAATTCAATAACTCACTTTCTAGTTACAGACAAACATATCGAGGTCTACCCCAGGGCACTGTCCTCAGCACAACTTTATTCAATATTTTTTAAATAAATGACTTACCCTCCCTATTAGAGGAATCAAACCTGAAAACAGCACTACTTGCAGATGATATAGTTTTGTGGACTTCTGGATCTTACAGACTTAGAGACAAAATTCAAAATTCTGCTCTTAAAGCTCTAAATCAACTACATGAATGGAATACATCAAATTTGATGACACTCAACTTAAGCAAAAGTAAATACCAAATATTAATTTTACTGGAAGCAAGTAAAGAGATAGGTTTGGAAGTAAATCCCGAAAAGACAAAGTATATGATTATGTTTCGTGACGAGAATATTGTACGAAATGAAATATAAAAATTGGAAATTTATCTTTTGAAGAGGTCGAGAAGTTCAAATATCTGGGAGCAACAGTAACAAACATGAATGATACCCAGGAGGAAATTAAACACAGAATACATATGGGAAATGCCTGTTATTATTCGGTTGAGAAGCTTTTATCATCCAGTCTGCTGTCGAAAAATCTGAAAGTTAGAATTTATAAAACAGTTATATTATCGGTTGTTCTGTATGGTTGTGAAACTTGGACTCTCACTTTGAGAGAGGAACAGAGATTAAAGGTGTTTGAGACTAAGGTGCTTAGGAAAATATTTGGGGCTAAGAGGGATGAAGTTACAGGAGAATGGAGAAAGTTACACAACACAGAACTGCACACATTGTATTCTTCACCTGACATAATTAGGAACATTAAATCCAGATGTTTGAGATGGGCAGGGCATGTAGCACATATGGGCGAATCCAGAAATGCATATAGAGTGTTAGTTGGGAGGCCGGAGGGAAAAAGACCTTTAGGGAGGCCGAGACGTAGATGGGAAGATAATATTAAAATGGATTTGAGGGAGGTGGGATATGATGATAGAGAATGGATTAATCTTGCTAAGGATAGGGACCAATGGCGGGCTTATGTGAGGGCGGCAATGAATCTCCGGGTTCCTTAAAAGCCAGTAAGTAAGTAAGTAAAAAAGAAAGAGAATTCAATATCCAATACAGTGGCCAACACCTTCCTAGGACTTATGAATCCAAATATCTTGCAGTTATTTTCGATAGTAAGTTAACATGGAGCAACCATTTGAAATACATTTCTGAAAAAGTTCGTAAAAGATTCTCCCTTCTAAGAAGACTAGCAGGAAAGAAATGGGGATGCTCTAGAAATACTTTGAACACTACATACAAAACGTTTATACAGCCAGTGCTGACCTACTGCGGAGAAATTTTAATTACTTCATCTTTCATAAACGAAATAGAATATGTTCAAAACCAAGCTCTCAGGCTCATTACTGGTGGAATCAAAACAACTCCAATAGATTCTATGAGATTCCTCACTAATATTAACAGCATCAAAATGGCAATAGAAGAAAAATCACTGATTCAATATGAAAAAGTTATCAGATTACCAGGAAACAATTGGCATTCATACAGTCCTCTCTGTAGATTAAAAACTAAAAAAAAAGTTTCATATCCATGGTTCAAGAATTAAAACAGAAAATCAATATCCCGAATTTAAAAGAAAACTTACAAATTAAACCAAACCCTTTAACTCTATTAAATATAGAGTATAATCTAAATTTAACAGAAGAAATACTGAAATCAGAAGTAAACACTGAAATAATGAAACAATTGTCTTTAGAGACAATTAATATTAGGTACCCTCCACAAAACTGGCTTCATTTATACACCGACAGATCCTTGATCTCCAGAGAACAAGGTGCCGGTGCAGGTGTTACGTGCTGTCTCTTCTCACTTTATAGATCCACGGATTCTGTTTTGACATTATTGTATAATGGGAAATGGGTGGATTTAAATTGTTGATAGAAAATACAAATTAAGAAATGATATAATAAGGAATATACTTAATTTCTATTTTTTTTAATATTACTGGCGGCAACACTGGCAACTTAGACGTCACGCCCCTGCAATTAAATATTAATAGTGCAAATTATATTGAGAGGGCAGTAATATTACTTTAAACTTGATTAAAGTAATTTCATTTTTGTTTTGTTACCGATAAGCTGCTATAATTTAATGTGTAACACTTTATAAAGCCACCAATGCTTATCTACTACAATAGTCATTTACATGAGTAAGATTTTTACATGAACGTTTTCAATACTATTTTTGTATCATCTTCAGAAGCATTATAATTATAAATTAGCTATTAAACTTGTAAATGATTGAAAACCTAGCCATTGGTGTTCTGTGAACTTCCTTTTCGTGATTGAGTGTGTGAAACATTTATGGATGTCGCTTGTACTTGTGTGTATACTAGTAATTAGTGCTAGTAGTAATACTAAGCTTACTTAATATCAATCAATTTCTAAAATGCAATATAAAACTTATAATTTAACAACAATATAAAATATAATTAGTAAGTTACTCCAGTCTACTTCGTAACAAACTAAGTGATTTAAACAAGTGCTCTACAAATTGTTTCTTACACAACGATTCAGCGTTTTTAGTATTATGAAGCTTTTAACGTTATCATTCAAGTTTTATATAAAAACAAAGAAAGAAGAGTTATAATCGCCCTAGTCAACGGCAAGACACTATAGAACTCAAATGACAGAACAAAAGCGACTAAACAAGTGTTCTTTTATAAAAGTTTTTTATATTTTATATTGTTGTTAAATTACAAGTTTTATATTGCATTTTAGAATAGTGGAGTGCAAGAGGTCAAATGACTTTATTGTCAAACGCCTGGCATTAGAAAACAACATATTACATTTTAGAAATTGATTGATATTAAGTAAGCTTAGTATTACTACTAGCACTAATTACTAGTACACACACAAGTACAAGCGACATCCATAAATGTTTCACACACTCAATCACGAAAAGGAAGTTCACAGAACACCAATGGCTAGGTTTTCAATCATTTACAAGCTTAATAGCTAATTTATAATTATAATGCATCTGAAGATGATACAAAAATAGTATCGAAAACGTTCATGTAAAAATCTTACTCATGTAAATGACTATTGTAGTAGATAAGCATTGGCGGCTTAATAAAGTGTTACACATTGATTAAAGTAATTTTCTGCCGTGAGTTTAGAATATGAAGCATCTATCAGCAACATAACGTTTTCTTTTTAGTCCATTGCTAAAATTTTATAGCCACATGAAAGGTCGTAAATTCGTATAACATTATACGAGAAGATAAGTCGTTTAACAGAATTTCGTCATCTTCATACGAGCTTCGATCTGACGTAGGTCCATTCTTTCATCTCTTAATTTCAACGCACCACTTTGGAAGAAGTTCATTCTAGAAAGAAAAGAAGAAATATTGGGGAATGCTGCGTTTGCAATGAAGGATTTGCCCTTGGGCAGAAAAGTATGGATGAATACTATGTATTAGAGGTGTATGTGCAAATATTTTTAGAGGTAATTGGATGTAGAACAATGAACCACTTACCTCATTGTGTAAAGAATTTCTTAATCTTCGGAGTTGTTTCTAGACATGATAAAATACCATGATTTTAGGTTCGTTTATACTTCCACGGAATTTGTTTCCCCTACGAACGATTGGCTAAGCACACTAAGGTTGTCTGTCACCCAGGCTTATCAAGGTCTAATTGCACAAACATTTAACCAAATAATTTAACGTGTATCCAAACACAAACACGTTTTGTTATGTTATAATCAGACATCGGATTCTAGGGCAAATGCCTATTTTGTTTCTTTAGGAGAAAAGTAAAAATAATTATTAATATTTGTGTTTCATGGAAATTGAAAGGTATTCAAAGAGTTTTATAGTGCCTTAAAATGCCCTAAAACGGTTATTAGAGCCTAATTTGTTAATATTCGCCTAAAAATGCCTAACTCACTGTAAAGTTTCGCATTTTACTCTTACTTTTATAATTTATACATGCATTCACTGCGAAATTTAAGGCATTTAAAAAGTGGAAAGTTTGCTTCACACCGGCCATGAAACCATTGATAAAGGAAACAAAATGTTTTGAATCTCACGACACTCGCAATAGATTTCACCAAATTTAACATGTTTGGAGGCATAAATGCCGACAAAGAACCAACCTTAGTTTTGAAGCAGGCAACAATCACAACATGTGCTGCTACCGATTCAGAGATATTACTATACTATAAAAATGACTGTTTTCGGTCTGAAACCGATTAGCTGTACTGCCCTTCAGAGTGTCATAAAATCACAATTTTTGGAGAAAGAGTGTTTTTGAAATATTTATGAAAAGTCGTAAAACTGCGAATTAGTAGGGTAAACCGTTACAAAATATTTAAAAGAATGGCCCTCCTAGTGTTAACACTACCAGGAAATGCAACAATAAGTGGAACTTTGTATTTTTGTCCAATTGAATCTCAATAACAACGGTTCATTTGAATGCTCATTAACAGTTGCTCTTTCCCTCACCTTATTTGTGTTGAGAAGTTTTGAGCGGTAGGACGTTTTCCTGTGAAGTTTAACGCGATAATGCCGAAAAATATAAGTGCAAAAATTTACATTGATCTGGCAATGGCTAACAGAATATTCAGTATTCACTTATGATGGAAAAATAATATTCTGCAAGTTTGTAGCAAACAGATATGTAACAATAGTTGAAATATATAAATTCTATTAATTTTAATGAGTAGGCCTATATTATTTATACATTGACTGAGCTATCCTGAGGTATAATTCTTTTAAGACCACTACACTTTAACCTTTTAAATTCCGATAGTTAAAATATTTGCAGGTCATTAAAATTTTGATTGTTCGAACCCACTAACTTTGTGATAGAAATACGGCAATACAACAATTAGGATTTTATTTTAATTCAGTTTACTTTACATTTTTTAGATTTCGCAAGAAAAGAAGTGCCACCTAAAGCAGCATGTGCAAGGAGCGGCTCATAAGGCTAAAGCTCAGCAGAAAAATCAACTGCAACAAACTTTACTAACACAGCCTACTTCATCCAATCTCAGCAGCAATTTCTATGCTGATTTAACCAGAGTGTTTGTTGCTGCTAACATTCCCTGGAATGCAATTGAAAATCCGGTTTTAAGACAGTTTTTACAAAAATACTGCAAACAAAATATCCCATCTGAGTCGACCCTAAGAAAAAATTACTCAGACAGAATATACAATGAAATTTTAGCTTCCATTCGAGAGGATATAGGTGATTCTTACATATGGGTCTCTGTGGATGAAACCTCAGATCCTATGAATAGGTATATAGCAAATATGGTAGTAGGAAAACTTAGTCCTGATGGACCTTCGATTCCACACCTCGTATGTGTTAAGGAACTTTCGAAAGTGAATAGCCAAGCCATTGCTTATTTTGTAAATAAAGGCCTACAGTCTTTATACTCAGGTAATATAGACGATTCTAAAGTTCTGTTGTTTTGTACTGATGCTGCCTCATACATGGTTGCTGCAGCTCCACTTCTGGTTTCAATATTCAGAGAGAACTTTCCAGATATCCCACTCCCACCTCAGCCGGTTGTTACACGATGGGGAACCTGGATTCAGTCAGTGGTGTATTATTCTAAGCATTTTAAAGAAGTGGTCACAGTTATTGATAAATTACCTGAAACTGATAGTGCAGCGTGTGTGAAAGCAGTGAAAGATTGTCTGAATGACTCACGAGTGAAAAACGATATTGCCTACATAACATCAAACTTTTCTTTCATACCTACAAGCACTGAACAATTAGAACGTGAAAAACAATCTCTTTGTAGCCAAATAGCAATAGTAAAGGAAGCTCAAGTGAACATACATTCTGCTTTGGGCGAAACTGGGAAAAAGTTAAAAATAAGTGGGACAACGTATTAAATAAGAATGTAGGATTTTCATTGTTGGAAAAAGTATCAAGAGTGATATCGGGGAAAGTGTAAATGTTCCAGTAAGTATTGATGTTTCTATTGTACCTAATTTAAAATTTGCGCCTCTCACATCAGTTTCGGTTGAAAGAAGTTTTTCTGCTTTCAAAATGATTCTCAGTGACAAAAGGCAAAGGTTAACTGTGGAGAATTTAGAAAAATTCTGGTGGTGTACTGTGCAGATAATTATAATAAAGTCTGAGCGTGGAACTGAATTTCAATAACTTAAAATGAGTAATCTTGATATCAATAATCATTATTTCATTAGTTTCAATATATTAAATTTGTGCAGCTCTGTTTATAAATATAATATAGTATTCTTTTTTAGTGTTTAAAAATCCTTTTTTGTGCGTATTTTAGTGTATAACTAAAAATTTCAGTGAAAGAAATAAGTATGATACCTTGATGTGCCTAAAATGCCTATTTTCATTAAAATAGAGCCTAATTTTACAAATTTTGAGCTTATTTTAGGCGCCTAAAACTGCAATTTTTAGTGCCTAAAAATCCGATGTCTAGTTATAATATTCTTACGTGGGATTAAATTCATTATTTGTTTTGTACTGTAATATATCCGAATTCTGAACATAGCCTACATTTTTATTTCCCTGAGGACACTAGATTCAATAAAGCAAAGGTGCTAAAATAATGTTATTTAAATTATCTATAGCAGAGGTCTCCAAAAAGCGTATCGTCATTTGTACTCTCGATGCTGCCCGCCGAACACAGTGTGCTGTAAGGCTAGAGAAGCGGGAGAGACTCGTACCTCAACAGATGGAAGCGATCAGTGGGGGATTGCGGCAACGGTCTGCTTATGTTTACAAATAATAACATCAAAAGAATAAGAAATATCATACGTTTGTATATTATTTTGACATACTATGAAGCTGGAGCCCCATCTGTTGCTATTGTTGCAAATTCAACCTCTTCTGTTCTATGGTGCCATTCAGTTCATGGAAAAGATCTTCTCCAGTTGTATTTTGTAACTAGCTGTATCCGTGCGCTCCCGCTGCACTTATTAGAAATAAATAGAAAGTAATTACATAATTAGAATAGTACATTGGGTCCAGGAAACATTCGTGTTTGATAGAAGAATAAATCGTTTAATATGCTACTTAATTTAAATTGTATTTAAATAATTAAAATGCTATCATTTTGGTCCAGAGACACTCATTTGGTGCAAAGATAATTCGTTTAACATTTTTCTAAACTAGTCTTGAATGCATCCTTTAATAAATAACTCCAAATTAATAGAGTTGATTGTGTACGAAGATCATTTTTATGTTAACCTTACTGTGCATCTTTTTTTTTTCTTTTGTTAAGTTTATTTTATTCACACCTTAACATCTATGGTCATGTCGCGTGTTTAGAATGTGTGGGTATATCAGCAGGCCGTTTTTACTCTTGTTGAGTTCCTGTTTCTTTTGTGTGTTGTAGATGGCTTGTGTTCATGTAACTGATTATAGACTTTGATTAATGTTTTTGGCATTGGTAATTGAGGCAGTGATGAATAATGGCATGTATCTTTCCAATCCAGCATTTGCCTTTATGACTAAGAGAAATCATGACAAACCCCAGTCAGATTGGTCGGCCACGGGGTTTGAACTCGGGACCCCCGAATGCGTGTCTCAAATGCTACCGCCTGAGTCAACTCGCTTGGTTGTATATCATTGTTTATGCAAATAAAAAAATGAGGTACCCTACATAAATATTATTTTAAGAAACACAGGAAACGCATATGGGTAAATTATGAGCGCAGGAACGCTATTTCATGACACCTTTTAAAATAACTCAACTACAGTGAGCTCTATGGTAAAATGAGTGTATGAAATTAGAGTATTTTATGTAGACCAAATAAAGTTGCAATAATCAAGTTATGCAATATTTCGACAGAATATCAAGTTTTCTGTGCGTACAGATTTCTTTTCATCTTACCTCAGTCCTCATTTGTAGCATTACATCCATCTAGAGAAACTATAAATTTCAAATAATTAGATTAATTAGCTCCTGAGATTACTTCATACAAACACACAAAATATTCTCTGTATATTAATATTGATAAACGTCAAGGCCGCCTTAAATAGACGCAGTCATTTGTTTTGATTTCATTGTAGCCATCGTCGTCGTTCCTGCAATAACTCCTATGTCACATATCGATTTTCAGATTTTTGCTCTATTAAATAACTTAAATAGTGATGCAGCAAATAATACAACCTACTATATATAACTTAATTATATTTCTTTCTTTCGAAAATGTAAGAATTCACGATCTCCTATGCCATAGAATGAATAAATTTGTTTTTCTTCCTATTAAAAAATGTAATATTTTGCACATAGAAGTTACAGAACAACGACACTATAATCTGAGGCGGCGGTGGAAATGTATTGTATTGTTATTTTAAAACTCTTGTATATCCTTAAATATCAGTTCTATCAAAACTTTTCCTGGAATAAAACTTATCGGAAATCATTTTTAAAGAAACTTTTATTATGTAACATTTTTCACAAAAATCAATAATAAGCGAGATATTTCGGTTTATTTAATTCAGGCCCCCTTATAACCCCCCTTTTAAATAAAGTATTTTGAATGCCATATAGCCTAAAATCTACGTTACAACGAACTTAATTTATATTCCAATTTTCATCGAAATCCGTTCAGCCATTATTGCGTGAAAAGGTAACAAACATCCAGACAGACAGACAAACTTAAATATCAGTCCTATCAAAATTTTGCCTGGAATGAAACTTATTGGAAATCATTTTTAAAGAAACTTTTGTTATGTAACATTTTTCACAAAAATCAATAATCGAGATATTTCGGTTTATTTAATTCAGGCCCCCTTACAACCCCCCTTTTAAATAAAGTATTTTGAATGCCATATAGCCTAAAATCTAAGTTACAACAAACTTAATTTATGTTCCAATTTTCATCGAAATCCGTTCAGCCATTATCGCGTGAAAAGGTAACAAACATCCAGACAGACAGACATGCAAACAAAAATTTCGAAAAAGCGATTTTCGGTTTCAGGATGATTAATTATACATGTTAACACCAATTATTTTTGGAAAAGCGAAAATTACTAGAAAAATTTCGCTTACAGATTTATTATTAGTATAGATTACATCTAGAAGACATTCAGACACAGTAAAATGTTCATTAACTCCTCGGGTGAAAATGGCTAGGTGAGGTTTGTCGTTTCTATCTGTGTTTTCGTCCAATGCATGTGAGTAAGCTACAAACTGGTTAATTGTGGTTTCGACTTCAGATTTAATTACATTTACAATCTTGAAATTTCTCCTCTGAACTGTAATTACTGGAAACAATTTAATTTTCTTAAACTTTGACTTTGTTCTGGACACAGTATTTCAATAACTTCCTGTATGCACTATTTTACAAATGATGCTTCTGTAAAGGGCTTCCTTGATTTTCCAATATTCCAAGCTAGAACGTAGCTAGTAAGAAGCTTTTTCTGTTTAAGACTGAGGTCACGTGTATCTGTTTTGTATTTTCTTGCTTTATATTTATCAAAATATTTGTGGGCCTATGCATTTCACCCAAAATGAAACGAAAAACATATGTTTGTCATGCCGAACTGAGTGTAAACGTATTGTAATATACTGATTATTATGTATAACCAACAGTTCTACAGATAGCCCTAAAATAAACTATTTTCACACGTCCAACATGCCTGTAGTTGTATGATATTCTTTCTGAAGAGTCGAGTATTGTCGTTGAATGTTGAATTTTAACACACGCTTAAGAATTTTCGAACAAATTAAGCATTTAACATTCTCCCCACTAACACAAAAAAATGTCTCTTCCTATTCATCCTTAAATGTACTACGTCCATGATTAGAAGACAGTGTGAAACGGTGGAACACTCCGACCAAAACAATGATAATGGCAGTCCACCACTGCTCTTCGTTTGCACATAAACATTGAGTACAGTACAGGTGGAGATGGGTGAGGCGGAGCGCGCTCATTACGTACTGGCTTCGGTTCTATTCAGGGGCTTACTAGCGAGTAGGCTTTTGAAGATGTCTGATCTAGAGTAATCGACCGATCTCACTAGACCATATAGCTTTTGATTTATCTAAAGCAAATAAAAACTCGAGTGGGATTCAATTGACTGTTACACGATTAGAAGAAAGTATATGGAGATTGGAAGAAAAAAGTACTGTACTCTAATACAATAAAATATTAATTCACTTACCAAAATACTAAACTGTCTTGAAAATGTATTGCTATACCATCTCATCATTACAAATATTCCGCTAGATGACAGTAGCTCTATTTATTCTACATATCACATTTTTTCCACTGCACATTCAGCCTGGTAATAGCGGAGAGAAAGTTCGCCGAATAGGAGCTTATAAAATAGCCTTTATATTTTACTCTCGAAAATCAGCTTGTGTCAGAGATTCGGATTTTGATGCTATGGCATCCAAGGCGGGGCATGGATGAATACTGCACCGCATCCCATTCCTCGATATTGCGCTTATTTCCACAGAAATCAGGATAAAATTCTTTCCTTAGGCAAAAATAAAGTGCAACAGAGGAGCCTCATTTTATTGCTGGGTCACTGGTAAGTGCGCGGGCATCCTACGGTAAAAAGTCTGTGCCGTCAGCCCCTTCCTTCTCCTGTTACAGAAAGAAGTCTGTTTTGAAAACTTAAAAGTATCTTTTAAAATTTTACTGTCCACTACCATCAATATGGCTGGGGGTAAAGGGTTGTCCTTTGTGCCACAGATAGAATTCGACATGCTCTATCCATACAACATATCAGCTTTCTTACTGTTATTCATTCTTCCTGGTTATGGCAGCCAGAATTTTGGCCAAATACAGTTTGACCTTGGTTTTTTTTTTTTTTTTTTCGAAAATTTGCTTGTGTCTGGGATTGGGATTTTGATGACACTGCATCCGACATGGCTTATGGGTGAATACAGAACCACATCCTGTGCCTCGATATCACCTTTATTTCCACAGAAATCAGGCAAAATATTTTTCTCAGGCGAAAATAAAGTGTAATGGAGGAGACCAATTTTATTGCTGGGTCACTGGTAAGTACACGGGAACCCTACGGTAAAGAGGTCCAGGCCATCAGCCCCTTCGTTGTCCTGTTATAGAAAAAAACTCTGTTTTGGAGACTAAAAAATACCATTTTTGAAAAGTTTGCCGTCCTCTACCGTCCATATGGCTGGGGGTAATGGGTTGTCCTTTGCACCTTAGTTATATTTCGACATGCTCTATCCATACCACATTTCAATATGAGAAACTTATCAGATTACCAGGAAACAATTGACATTCATACAGTCCTCTATGTAGATTGAAAACTCAAAAAAAGTTTCATATCCATTGTTCAAGAATTAAAACAGAAAATCAATATCCCGAATTTAAAAGAAAACTTACAAATTAAACCAAACCCTTTAACTCTATTAAATACAGAATATAATCTAAATTTAACAGAAGAAATACTGAAATCAAAAGTAAACACTGAAATACTGAAACAATTGTCTTTAGAGACAATTAATATTAGGTACCCTCCACAAAACTGGCTTCATTTATACACCGACAGATCCTTGATCTCCAGAGAACAAGGTGCAGGTGTTACGTGCTCTCTCTTCTCACTTTATAGATCTCTTGGATATGGAACAACAAGTTTTGATGGAGAAATCATTGCAATAAGTGAAAGTCTCAGGAATCTTTTATGCCACATCAATAAATTTAAGAATGCAGTTATATTGTTAGACTCCAAAGCAGCTATTCTATCAATAGTCTCTAAACACACACCTTCATCTCAAACAGCAGAAATAATTAAAATGCTCTCTCAATTAATATCAATCAATAAAAGAATTGTATTCCAATGGATACCATCCCATTGTGGAATACTGGGAAACGAGAATGCAGATGCGTTAGCAAAGAAGGGCAGCACTGCTACTTACAGACCTGTTACTAAATCTACGTATTCCTCTGTGAAAAGATTTATTAAATCTACATACTTAGACTTCAACAAACAAAATTTGATAACACAATCTCAAGGGAAAAAATGGAACTCTCTGCATCAAAATCCACAGTTAATTCCCGATTTACCACGAAAATCGTCTGTAGCTGCATTTAGATTGGCAACAGGCCATGACTGTTTGGCCAAACACCTGCATAGAATTGGAATATGTGTGTGTGTATCTAATGCTCTGGATTTAACAATGAAGTCATCATCCTTCTTGCTTCTCAATATTTTGATGGAAGGTCCACAAATGTCCTAAGAGTTTCACAATTAGCCAGGTACTCCATCTCCCTCGGGGGAACCTGTAACCCCTAGAGGGCGCGTCCCCAGGTGGCGGATCGGGGAATGCCTCTCAGAAATGAGTGGTAGGAGAGAAATGAAATATCTCCCGCGGACCAACAGGTAATTATCTATGCTAGCCTGTCATGGCATAGAGATGCGTCCCACAGGAGGCAGAGGTGGGAACGGTCGGTGGACTCAAGTAAGCCCTCCCGGCTAGGTCTGAAGGACCCGCTGACCAAAGACAGGTGTGGTCCTCCTTTCATATAGGGGGTTGAGAAAGGACAGTACAACCGCCAACTCTTAAAAACATGGTGTCCTTCAAGAAAATGGTTCAAATCAGCTCATTAAAATGTTGCATCCCAAAGTAAAATATTCCGGAGTAATAGTCCCCTGGTCGGATCTCCGGTTGGGGACTGCCTTGGGAGGGAGGAACGATGAAAACGTGAAGATACTACAATGGAATTCTAGAGGTTTTAGTCAGGATAAGAATTGGAATATATCAGTCCCCTAACTGCCCATTGTGCAACTCAAACCAAGAAATGGATTCGGAACACCTCAAAATCTGTGCTTCAGTGGCTGGCCATGATAATATCTTTGGAAAATATTGGAGTGCAAGAGGTCAAATGACTTTATTGTCATACACCTGGCATTAGAAAACAACAACAACATTTCAGCTGGGTCATTCCATGCAAAAAGTATGTTTTTGAACCAAGAAGTATCAAAAGTTAAAAATATTGTAGTAGGTTATTCTGTATGTTGTAAATATGAATTTCAACCAATATTATATTTATACTCCTCATAGTTTGGCAGCAATCAGCATTTAAAATATTGGTTTAGCAAAGGACATGATTTCATGCAATTCTAAAAAGGAGAGCGTAGTTTATAAATGCCCTCGAAATGAAAAAAAAAAAATATAATTTTTTAAATAGTTACCCGCCGTAACATAATTTAAAAAAATACAGAATACAAATTGCAATTCATTTTTACAGACGAAAAAAACATGTGTTTAATTCTTTAGGGTATATTGATTCCACTATGAAAATTTTAGAATGTAGACTTAAATACCATGCTAGTTTTTAATAAAAATAACTCACTGAAACAAAGGAGCTCAGCAGATAGGCTATCCCATCATACAGAATGTCGTCACTACCGCGTGATGCTGTTCACACTGCTTCTCATCTCCCACCGCGACTTCATCATGCACTTACAGCACAGTAACTTCTTTGGGTATCGTGAAATGTGGTAACTTTGCACCATTTTCTAGTTAAAAATTTGTTTTCAGTCTGTATGTAGTCTTTAAATGTCTAATTTTGAGATGGGAATTTATTTTATACATTCTAGGTGCATGCGGGAATGTATTTAACCAGTCATATCTTCGAAAATAAATGTCTTCTGAAATTTATAATCTGCTAAAAATTGGTGCAAAGTTACCCAGAGTTGGGGGCCACTTTGCACCGGCAGAGTTTTAAGAGGGGTGGTACAAAGTTTGCCAATGCTGGTGTTACATTTCACCATAAACAATGAAATATACTGTATCAGGAACAGAAAAAATGGAAACGCAGATTCAAAAACTGCTATAAATAGTAACACGGACAAAACATTTTTGAAAAAAACTACACAAAATTTCAATACAAGTGGTCACATTCTTCTAAAATGTTGTTTCAAAAATATTTTGAGTTCTTTCAAATGAAAAGTCGAGGCAACAGCACGTGAATAACTGTAAAAAGTTATACATATTATTTTGTGTCAAGTTCTGGAATGGAATGTAAGCAAGCCCTTTCTTGATACTTTCTTGGGTAGATTTAGTCTCCCAATTACATCCTCCAATTCATATTCCATAATATCCTCCCTTTCAAGTCATTTGCATTTGTATCCTTCTCAGCATTTTCCTTTCGTATATTTGGAGATTGTTACCAAGTGTGGCAGTGAGAGACCATGTACGACTTTAAAATGTAATAAAAAGAAAAATAAATTCTAGTAATTTAGCTGTAATACAAAGTGTGAATTATAGTAAGCATTTTTAAACTTCATGGAAGGCCCTCAAATCAAAATAATGCAATTAAAATTTTAAAAATCTTGGTTTGTGTTATGATGCAAAGTAACCCCAATTTAGCCTCAAATTCACCTTGATCAAATTCATCCTCCACAAAACTGGCTTCATTTATACACTGACAGATCCTTGATCTCCAGAGAACAAGGTGCCGGTGCAGGTGTTACGTGCTGTCTCTTCTCACTTTATAGATCTCTTGGATATGGAACAACAAGTTTTGATGGTGAAATCATTGCAATAAGTGAATGTCTCAGGAATCTTCTATGCCACATCAATAAATTTAAGAATGCAGTTATATTGTCAGACTCCAAAGCAGCTATTCTATCAATAGTCTCTAAACACACACCTTCCTCTCAAACAGCAGAAATAAATAAAATGCTCTCTCAATTAATATCACTCAATAAAAGAATTGTATTCCAATGGATACCATCCCATTGTGGAATCCTGGGAAACGAGAATGCGGATGCTTTCAGCACTGCTACTTACAGACCTGTTACTAAATCTACGTATTACTCTGTGAAGAGATTTATTAAATCTACATACTTAGACTTCAACAAACAAAATTTGATAGCACAATCCCAAGGGAAAAAATGGAACTCTCTGCATCAAAATCCACAGTTAATTCCCGATTTACCACGGAAATCGTCTGTAGCTGCATTTAGATTGGCAACAGGCCATGATTGTTTAGCCAAACACCTGCATAGAATTGGAATATATCAGTCCCTAACTACCCATTGTGCAACTCAAACCAAGAAATGGATTCGGAGCACCTCAAAATCTGTGCTTCAGTGGCTGGTCATGATAATATCTTTGAAAAATATTGGAGTGCAAGAGGTCAAAAGACTTTGTCACACGCCTGGCATTAGAAAACAACAACAACCTTGATCAGAAAATTATTCTGTAACACCATTTGCCGACAAAACAGCTGCACAAACGAAACTAGAAAGTCTAAATGGATGAATAAGGAACAGATACACGTATAACTTATCTTGTGATTGTGCACACATCTGTGATGAAAGATAAGTAATTTGATCTATATTTCAATCAAATTATGCACATCTTCTGTTGTTAAGGGGAGAGGATGGTATTTTTAAAAATTTTTTGTATGTAGAGAGCTCATAGCTGTGGCAACTCAACCAAATATAAATATTTTGAAAAAAAAAAATTATTTGGGGGCCCAAATTTGAAAAAAAAAAAAAAAAAAACCCAATGCAGGATTGTACTAAAACCGATATATCTAAACTGTTTTTAAAGATAGATTCAAACAGTTTTTTGCAATGTATTTTCAAAAGCATGTTCTACAAACTGTCTGTAACAGAATTTTGATATTAGTCCCTACGTTTGTAAAATAACAATTAAAATTTAATAACAATTTTCTGACTTCCTTCCTTGCAAACAAACGGACGTATTTTTAAAATGAACTCAATTAACAAAATTCTGTTACAGAGAAAAGTTTCCTAATAGTCTAAAGAATGTGTGTTCTAAATTCATGCATGTATCTTTAATAGTTCAGAAATTATATCCATTTTTATCTGGCAATGTAGCAAAAAAAAAAATGAAGTTACTGGAAACCGATAAAAGCGGGCGTGTGATTTAAAAATCCATAGCGCAGGAAGTTTAAAAATGACGACTCAACATCCGATAAGGGCACAAATACCCACAAAATGTTATGGAATGCATTCCACACATATCAAAGGGTATTCTAAAGAAAAAATGTTTTTTTGAAAATTTAATTTACCGGAAACAACAATAAAAGTGGGCGAGTGATTTAAAAATCCGTAACACAGGAAGTTTAAAAATGGCGACTCAACATCCAATAAGGGCACAAATACCCACGAAATGTTATGGAATGCATTCCATACATATCATATTTTGAAGAAAAAAAAAATTTTGAAAATTTAATTTACCGGAAACAACAGTAAAAGTGGGCGTATGATTTAAAAATCCGTAACGCAGGAAGTTTAAAAATGGCGACTCAACATCCGATAAGGGCACAAATACCCACAAAATGTTATGGAGTGCATTCTACACATATCAAAGGGTATTTTAAAGAAAAAAATTTTTTTTGAAAATTTAATTTACCGGAACAACAATAAAAGTGGGTGTATGATTTAAAAATCCATAACGCAGGAAGTTTAAAAATGGCGTCTCAACATCCGATAAGGGCACAAATACCCACAAAATGTTATGCTATGCATTCCACACATATCACAGAGTATTTTAAAGAAATTTTTTTTTTAATTTATTCATTTTTCACCAAAAAATACCATCCTCTCCCCTTAAGGTATAGAAATAAAATAAACAAATTCTGTGACCACGAACAGTGGAGAAATACTGACACATATACCATCTATTGGTGGAAGTGGTGAACAGATAAATTTGGTTCACGTAAACACCCCTAGACCTATATAAAAAGTTTTTCATAGATGGTGCAAAGTTACCCCATTTTACGGTACTTCAGATGACGAAGAAAATGTTTTAATAGTTATTTTGTTCTCGCAAACTGGAACTACACAGTGAATGCTACGTGTTTCCCGGCACTGTCTTCAGTCTCAGAAACCGATCGTTATTTAAAATGTCAACCTCATTTTCATTTTGTTCTTTCCCCGTGAACGAAATATCAACACCAGGCAGTGGCGGCTCCTGCATATTTCTTAAGAGGAGGAAAGAAGTTAACAGCGCAAAATGACACCTTCTTGAGAGAAACATGCTACAAATTAGCCTACATGCATACATGTAACACCAGGCAGTGTTAGGATTAGCCTTCTCTTTCGTATAGCAATTATCTGTTCTTGTAAACTGAGTTTCCTAAATTGTCCAAATATGTTTTCACTTCCATTCATTGGTGGATAATTGCACAAATTAACAATTACAAGGAAATTCACAAACTCGCAGCATTTTTAGCGCACACTACAGCATCACACGTGTTGGTAGAGACTAGCTATTAACATATAACCAGAACCGTTTTACGGAAGTGGGAATGAGAAATAATCTGTTAGGAAAGCGAGAAAACTGCATCCACTCATGTGGTCTGTGTTTCACATGTACATTTTACAAGTTCAGTATCACATGCATTTGAAGAATGTCAGTTCTTGTAAAGTTATACTACCATTATTGCTCAAAGCTGCAGGTGGCCGATTAATTTTTTGTGTTAAAAATAATGTAGTTTGGAGTACTTTCAATTTCAAATATATTTTTGTACAAAACTGATAACTTGGCTATTGTCCTTTCTAGTAGACGATGAATGGAAGTGAATTTCAGGGGCCAAAAAGATCTGCGATCTGTAGAACTATTTCCTCTTTGTTTTATATAAATCTAACTTCAACTTTCAGATATCCTCGAAAGTTTCAAACCATGAGTGGTAGCTTATATAAAATGCAATGAATAATATATTTTGATTTATGATTTCAAAAAAAGTTTATATGGTGTCTTTCATAGCTTTGCGTTAAAACTGTTTTTATTGTGCCTCCTCCTAGATGTGTTGTAGTCTGGTTGAATGCAGCATCATTAGATGGCAGCGGTAGTGTGCTTGCTGCAAGACCAGTCGGTTTCTATTTCCCACCCATGCGCTGATTCAGAGGAGGATCTCCTCCCTAACTGTTCATTCGCTTGCTTTAAAATTCTGCTTCTTTCTCTGGCCGCTAGTGCGCTGTTGTCTATGTGTGTTAACTGCAGGAAAGGAGGAAAGGATTGACTTTCCTCCACACAAACAATCTCGTATCTTTCTCACAATTTTCTAGTGGCGCGTGAGCATGTGTCGTTTAAAACTCGATCAGCCAAGGTTTTCTTATAGCTGTGAACTTAAAAATTATCGAATCTTCTTCGAATTTCAAGGCATATATTTCATTTGATATTTACTTTCAAAAGAAGAAAAATGTGAGGAGGACATTCCTCCCTTCCCTCCCCGAGAAACCACCACTGACACCAGGAATATTAGTTTTCGCTCCTTCATACAGTTCTTTCGGGTTCATAATTTGAGTTACCCATAGACTAGCGTGTGCAGCAAGCCTCTTTACTGATACACCGTCACTGTCGCAGGGGCTCTTGCCGTGACTTGTTGCAAAAAAATGCCACTCAGCTGCGACCTGAAAGTCCGTCATGTGATAAAATACATTGACCAAATTTTTCCTCTTCTTATATTGCAGCACCATCACTGAAATAATAATTTTTTTTTTTTTCACATCCTGAAATTTTTGTCTTAGTTTTAGTATAAGTTGTTTTTGAAATAAATGAACCCCTTCAGTATCATGTACTAAATAATCGGATATAAATGCGAAGCACAGATTTTCCACTGAATTATTCTTAATCTTTCTGAAATAAACAACAAATGGTATATTGTGGCTTGGCTTGTACTCCAGTGATATCCTTGAATTGCAACCTGTATTACAAAACTGTAATTCTCAGCATAATCGCCAATAATGATAAATTCTCCATGTTGGATTGTATTCTTGAGATGTTTTAGATATGAGGATTGAGCTTTTGCAATGAAATTGTGGGCTTTGAATTTTTTAGACAAATTATGAAATTGTATATGAAGTTTTCTACAGTTGCTTTAATTGTTTTTATGTCTGCTCTGTCAGTTGTTGTCCATTTTTTGTATATAATTTCTTCTATTAGATTTTCCTTCATGAAATCATTTATTAATTTGGAAATATTTTGAGTTCCAGGACATTTTTCACATTTATTACGGAAGCAGTTTTCAGAAGAATTTTCACAAACCATTTTTTGTACAAAAAAAAATCAATTTTATTCATTTCAGAATTTACAAAGCTAGAAACTCCTGTCTTTGAGCCTGGATGCCTGTTCTTAAATTCTTTGTGGAGCTCTTAGGTTAGCCAAAAGGAGCCGTTTTTGTTTTGTTTATTTATCTTTTTTTCACTATTCTGTCGCCCTCTTTCACAGACTTTGTATCTTTAATTCCTGCTAAAATCCTGCTAATATCGTCCTCTAAGTAGAAGTTGTGGACAAGTGTGACAGTTTCTTCAGGGATATGGCGTTGATATTTTCTGTCAGGTACAGACATTATTCCTTTATGGTTTTGTGTCATTTTAGAGATGAGCGAAATGCCGAATTCTGTCATTATTTTGTTTATGCTCCAGTTTTTGGATAAACAGATTAAAACCATATATTTTTCGTTCGTTGAGTGCACATTAGAAAATTTCCCCTTAAATTGTGCGATCATATCTTCGCCATCGTTACTTTTATTCCCTACATTAAATATTTTAATAATTGTTTCGTTCACAGCACTGGCTTTCCTTGCCGCGTATGATTTGACGCACGACAACTTACGTTTAGAAACAGGAGACTGTCCAAGGCGCGTTAATAATTGATTTAAATTGCTTATTGTGGCCTCCTCTTTAATTTCTGGTGGAAGATACTATTCCTCACTAGATTTCGACTCAGTATCAGTCCCCGGTACACATTTTATTTTTATTTTAGTAGGTTATTTTACGACGCTTTATCAACAGCTTAGGTTATTTAGCGTCTGAATGAGATGAAGGTGATAATGCCCGGTGAAATGAGTCCGGGGTCCAGCACCGAAAGTTACTTGGCATTTGCTCATATTGGGTTGAGGGAAAACCCCAGAAAAAACCTCAACCAAGTAACTTGCCCCGACCGGGAATTGAACCCGGGCCACCTGGTTTCGCAGCCAGACGCGCTGACCGTTACTCCACAGGTGTGGACACCGGTACACATTCTTCTTCGCTGTATTTCCTCAAATCACTTTGTTCACTACAGTCTGCAGATGCCATTTTTGATAATTTGATACAACACGAACTGCATATTACATCACCTGTCACTAAACTCGGTATTTTTTCTCGCATCCATTCGATAACTTTTCTATTACCTGTCTTTCTCGTGTGTCCTTGGAGTCCGAAAGGGTTACAACACCACAAATACCGAAAACGACTTTCAGATTTTAGCAATTTCAATCTATTCAAGCACCACTGCACTGTTAAAAATTCACAGCTTTAAGCAAATGCTTCCAGACGTATACTGTTAGCTCCAGCTGCGCGATCGTCAGGGAGACGACACACGGGTTTGAGATTACTCATCGAGTTATGATGTCTCGCGACGCTGCAACCGCCACACATAGCAAGCGATTTTCATCCGTCAGAACAAAAATTAATAATTTTATTAATTTAATTATTCATAGGTTTTTTTGAGATTATGTCATAAAACTTGGGAGATGGATTAAGAATAAGATTTTCTTCAATATGAATGAAATGAGCATGAATTTAAAATGTTGCATTCAAATATAAAACCATTCCTTTTTTCAATGAGGCGTTTTTATGAACATCCCTTAATATTATTCGAATTTGTCTTTAAGGTATTAAAATATGTTTGTTCAGGTTTGTTGTTTTCTAATGCCAGGCATTTGACAATAAAGTCATTTGATCTCCTGCACTCCAATATTTTTCAAAGATATTGTATGGTTAGCCACTGACGCACAGATTTTGAGATGTTCCGAATCCATTTCTTGATTTAAGTTGCACAATGGACAGTTAGGAGACTGATATATTCCAATTCTATGCAGGTGTTTGGCCAAACAATCATGGCCTGTTGCCAATCTAAATGCAGCTACAGACGATTTGCATGGTAAATCGGGAATCAACTGTGGATTTTGATGCAGAGAGTTCCATTTTTTCCTTGGGATTGTGTTATCAAATTTTGTTTGTTGAAGTCTAAGTATGTAGATTTAATAAATCTCTTCACAGAGTAATACGTAGATTTAGTAACAGGTCTGTAAGTAGCAGTGCTGCCCTTCTTTGCTAAAGCATCCGCATTCTCGTTTCCCAGGATTCCACAATGGGATGGTATCCATTGGAATACAATTCTTTTATTGAGTGTTATTAGTTGAGAGAGCATTTTATTTATTTCTGCTATTTGAGGTTGTTCAGGTTTACAATGGCGTCTCTTTAGTTTCGATGACACTTCATATAGGGTGTCTAGAATATTTCAAATTATGGATAATATGTAACTGCCACCCATTTGTCAGTCATCCATATGACTAAAATATTAATGATATGGTGGTCATAGTTGGTAGTTTAATTTATTTTTATAATAACATTATATTGAAAGTTCAAAAAAATTCATGACATCACTGGCATATTCTTAAAATTTTCTATGGAATGACCCAGCTTTCTTTCCACTGCTCATTTGTTCAGGTTAGGGTGGCGAAAATATTGACCGAATACAAGTTGTTATGGTTTTTTTTTTTTTTTTTTCGAAAATCAGGTTGTGTCTGGGATTCCGATTTTGATGGTAAGGCATCCGAAGTGGGTCATGAGTGAATATAGCACCCCATCCCATTCCTTCATTTCGGCAAAAATCAGGCCAAAATATTTTTCTCAGGCAGAAATAAGGTACAATGGAGGAGCTCGATTTTATAGATTCGTCACAGGTACGTATGCGGGCATCGTACTGTGAATAGGATCGGGCTCTCATCACTCATCCCCTTCCTGCTCTTGTTATAGAAAAAAGTCTCTATGTCTCTATTGAAAACTAAAAAATACCATTTTTGAAAACTTTGCCGTCCTCTACCGTCCATATGGCTGGGGGTAAACGGTTGTCTTTTGCGCCACAGGTATAGTTCGACAAGTTCTATCCATATCACAGATCAACTTTCTTCCCACTGATCATTTGTCTGGGTTATGGCGGAGAGAATGTTGACCGAATACAAGTATTGGTATTTTTCTTTCAAAAATCAGCTTGTGTCTGGGATTCCGATTTTGATACTACGGTATCCGAGGTGGGTCACGGGTGAATACAACAACACAACCCCTAACTCGATATCACCTTTATTTCCGCAGAAATTGGGCAAAAATATTATTCCCAGGCAAAAAAAGTGCAACGGAGGTGCCTGATTTTATAGCTTTGTCATTTATAGAGTCCACACCTGTGGAATAACGGTCAGCGCGTCTGGCCGCGAAACCAGGTGGCCCGGGTTCGATTCCCGGTCGGGACAAGTTACCTGGTTGAGGTTTTTTCCGGGGTTTTTGCTCAACCCAATACGAGCAAATGCTGGATAACTTTCGGTGCTAGACCCCGGACTCATTTCACCGGCATTATCACCTTCATTTCATTCAGACGCTAAATAACCTAGATGTTGATACAGCGTCGTAAAATAACCCAATAAAATAAAAAAAAAAATAAAAAAAGTCATTTATAGGTACTCGGCAATCTTGCAGTAAATGGGTTCGGACGTAAGTCCCTTTGTTCTCCTGTTCTAGAAAAAAGTCTCTTTTCGAGACTCAAAAGTACCATTTTTTAAAAATTTGCACTCCTCCACTGTCCAAATGGCTGGGGGTAAAATGTCCTTTGCACCACAGATAGAGCTCGAAAAACTCTTTTCATACCAGATTTCAGCTTTCTTCCGACTGCTCATACATCTGGGGTAGGGTGGCGAGAATGTTGGCCGAATAGAATACCTTGGCATTTTTCTTTCAAAATTCAACTCGTGTGGAATTCTGGTTTTGATGGTTCGGCACCCGAGGTGGTTCATAACTGGATACAGCACTGCATTCCGTTCTTCAGTATCGCCTTTATATGCACATAAATCACGCAAAAATATTTTTCTGGGGAAAAAATAAAGTGCAACAGAGGAGCCCAATTTTTCCTGGGTCACTGTAAGTAAGTGGGCAGCCTACAGTAAAGAGGCCTGGTCCATCAGTCCCTTCCTAAACATTAGGGTGTATCGAAAAAAACTTTTCTTGAAAAATGAAGGTGGCTAGTGCGGAAAAGTTGCTATTTGTGGCAGAAAGAACGTAGAAAAAAAGAAAATAGTAATTCGACAATATCCTGTGTCTCCGCATCAGCCCTAAAGTTTTGCAAGCTTATTGCTCTATGTCTGTTTTCAAATTTTGTTTCGTAGTGCAACTCTTCGCCTATTTTTTAAAATTTACACTCAAAAATAACCCAGAGCTCACTACGAGGAGGTGGTTACACTTCCAGCCCTACCCTCCACCCACCCTTAGTAGTATACTCCGGTGTCAAATGTTGATTTACGCTGCATACTCAGACTTCGTTTCGAAGCATGGCATTTCTCAGCTATGCACTCTAAATTATGTGAAGGGTTACTACAGCTCACATACAAGTGGAGAATCCTGTAAGCAGTTGTAAGTCATCGAGATTGAACAATTGGCCCTGGTTTCTTCCTTCAAGCTCTATCAGACAATGGCCAGAATGAACAACTTGGTAGATCCCAGAAGATACTCCTCGTCAGTAGACCTACTAAGATCAGAGATACGTTCCACGTTAATTTTGTGGATCCAGGATACTTCAATAACTTTGAAATTCGCCATGATTTGTCTCACAATGGAGTAACTCTTCTCTGATATGTCCAAAACGTGTTTCATGAGATAGCGGTGTCGAAGTTCATACACATGGAGAAGACAAATTATTCGTTGTAGTGGCCTGCCGATTTCCTTTTCGATGCACACCATCAATCTGTTCTTTCTTCCTGTACTTGTAGAGGCTCCATCATAACAAAGTGCTGCTAGGAGTGATACATCTAATTTACTTGCCCTTAAAGATAGAAGCACGGCTCTTCAAATCTGATGTCCATGTCCAGAGAAAGGGGAGACATGTCGAATATACTTTGAATGTGGTTATTCTAATGAAGTTATAATTATGCTCCTCTCTTTTTTCTTGGCGATATAATCTGTTGTCCTTTTATAATCCGTTGTCCTTTTTCTCCTGTGTTAGTGCCCTGTCCTTACGACCATCAAAATATACTGTTCGAATGAACTTATTATTAGGTGTTTCTTCTTTCTGAATTTTATCTCCAATCTTCATATTTTCTCTCGTGATCATCTAGCATAAGACCCTTATTCCTAGTGGATATTATTCTCGCGCTTGTAGCATAGCTGTCGCAATTAGAGCCACATCTCTCTTCGAGGTGCCTATCTGAAGGCTGCTGAAGATAATTTTGGTACAGGCAAGCGAGCCTGAGCACCAGAAGGCTTCGATTCGAAGTCCGAATACACACTCCTTCACTGTTGTTCTGAGTGGTGCAAAGGCGAAGACTCAGAGCTTGTAACTGATGTCTATTTTTCTCTTCCTCGGAATTTAAGCCGCACTTCTTCAGATCGTTGGCGAATGGGCCTCTTCACTTTCCTCTCTTCACTCTTAAATAGTGTCTTCGTCATCACAATGTCGATATTATCAATAATCATATTTCGTTAATTTTTCTGATCCATTAGAAAGGATACTTCTATCAATGGAACTTTCCTACTTAACTCACATTCACAGAGACTTTCCGGATCCGGGCACTTACAAGTGCATATATCAAAACATTTTCGACCTTTATTAATAAAAGCTTATTCATGCGCCCTTGAGGTTAGCCCACTTCGTCAGTACGATTTCAGAATATTCTGATATTTACTATGATACTATTTCATCTTTTCCACTACTCTACGATTACTGATGATAGGAAGGCTTGCTGTTTTTCAAACTTCGATAAGTCTGTCGGCAGTAACATGAGCGATGTCTTTTACTGAATGGTGTTTTCCACCTAGTTCGCTTGTCTTTAAATCTCTGATCCAAAGAAAATGTGTTATTATCACATCTTTATAGGTTGGAAGTTGCGACTCTCTTATCGGTCCTGGTATATTGAACAAAGGACTCAGCAGTACAGCAGTACAAAATTATTTTTTCCACTCATGACAACACGATGCATAAGAACTATTGCATGTACCGCTAAACCACTGATATGATACACGATTTCACAGAAACAACAACGATGTAAACCTGGCCAGCATAGCCTACGAAATACGACTGCCGGGCAGATTCGACCTTGACTGCCAGCATCCCTCTCTTCCCTCACTCCACAAGAAGATACTGGTGCAAGATACTTCTCTTCTTGTACTATCTTTGCTAACTTTTAAAAGATCTGGTTAACGAGGGAGGGGTAGCTGAATAGGTATGCAGACTGTCATTATAATACTTTGTACAAGATGCGTTATAAATTCGAATCTTCAGTATTGATGCAGAGACACAAGATATTGATTAAATTTAATTTTCTTTCTCTTCCAGTCTTTCTGCCACAAGTCGCAACTTTTCCGCACTAGCCACCTGCATTTTTCAAAAAAGAATTTTATCCATGACCATAACGAAAAGCATGCCTTTACTAAATACTTTTGCGTTTGTAAAGTAGGCTTTTATTCAACATTACTTTATTTCACTAGTGAGATAAAGACTTTACCTCACAGTTTGAACTTTATCTCACAGTTCATTAGTATTTTCCTAGTACGTATACTTTTCCATAGAACTGTTACTCAAGAAGTTAATATATTAGTTACTAGATGTCACTACCTCTACTTTATTACCATTTCTTAAATATACATACACTCAATCTCCTTCTCGTTTCTCTATCTACTACGTCGTAATTTGTGCGTTGTATCCATAATAATATTATGTATTTTTTTTTAATTTCATAATAATTTACCTTTTGGGATGCGAGGACACTTGAACCTGCGAAGTTGGGTTTATAGGATTTTAAAACAACACGCGTTAGCCAACTGAGCTAAACAGACACGTTAGCAAATTATGTTTTAATATTCCTCTTAAGTTTACAGAAGTAAAATAAGAAATTATTTTAATCACATTATTCCCATGAACACTTCTAAATAATCCCTGAAACTTCAAAAAAACCAAAATACACGTTTAAAATTAAAAAAAAAAAAATTATATATATATATATATTAAAATTATATAATTAGTATTATAATTTGTTATTTATCCAACGCCTTAGATACCATTCTTCATTAATCATGGCCTCCTAAATCATAACCTACCTAGTACACGTATCGATTCTAAAATCCATGCCATGATTATGTGATTATATGAGGACTTATTTTCAACATATTTTCTTTTATAAAACAGAATTTTTCGTTATGGTCATGGATAAAATTACGTATGGTACTTGTGAGAGTGATCTTTATTGCACTCGTGTAATTTAAGCACTCGGCTGACACCTCATGCTTAAATCTTTCCACTAGCGCAATAAAGATTCACTTACCTCACAAGTACCATAAATAACTATTTTTCGATACACCCTACTACTCATGTTATAGAAAAAAAGTCTCTTTGGAGACATATGAATACCAATTTTTTTTTTATTTCCCACCCTCTGCCCTCCATATGGCTAGGGTTAAAGAGTTGTCCTTTGCACCACAGATAGAACTAGACATGCTCTATCCATACCACACATAAACTGTTTTCCTACTTCTCATTCGTCCGGGTTAGGGGGCCCAGAATGTTGGCCTTGGTATTTTAATTCTCGAAAATCAGCTTAGGTTCGTGATCCCATTTTGATGCTATTGTATCCGAAGTGAGTCAAGTGGAAATAAAATACCGCATCCTGTTCCTCGATATAGATATTATTTCCGGAGATTATAGGCTGAAATATTTTAGTTAGTCAGAAAAAAGTCTAGAAAAAAAAAGTACAACGGATTTGCTCGTTTTTATTGATGATTACTAGTGAACATGCGGGGATGCTACAGTCAATAGGGCAGGTCTCTGAGCCCCTTCGTTCTACTTGTGTAGAGGAAATTCTGTTTTGGACAGTCAAAATGACCATTTTTTAAAACTTTGCCACCATCTGCCGTCCATACTCCTGGGGACAGAGAGTTGTCCTTTACACTACAGATAAACTTCGAGGAGCTCTATTCGCCGCACTTATCAGCTTTGTTCTCACTACACATACGGTGGAGTTATGGCGACGAAATTGTTGGCGGAATAGGGGTTTTTGTATTTTTTTCTCGAAAATCAGTTTGTGCTCAGGATTCCCATTTTCATGCTATTGTGTCCGAAACAAGTCAAGGGGGAATACAACACCACATCGCGTTCCTTGATATCGCCATTATTTCCGCATATTACAAGATGAAAAGTTATAGGCAGTCAGAAAAACGTATAGAAAAAAAAGTCCAAAGGATTTGCTCGATTTTATTGGTGATTATTAGTAAACATGCTGGGATGCTACAATAAAACGGGCAGGTCTCTGAGGCCTTTCGTTCTCCTTGTGTAGAAAAAAATTCTGTTTTGGAAGGTCAAAATGAGAATTTTTTGAAAATTTGCCGGCCTCTGCCATTCATATCCCAGGGGACAGAGACTTGTCCTGTACATAACAGACAGAATTCGAGGTGCTGTATTCGCCGCACTTATCAAGCTTTGTTCTCACCACACATACAGTGGAGTTATGGCGGCGAGAGTGTTGGAGGGATGTTGTATTTTTTTTTTTTTTTTTTTTTTCGAAAATCAGTTTGTGTTCGGGATTCCCAATTTGATGCTATCGTGTCCGAAGTAAGTCAAGAAGGAATACAACATCGCATCCCGTTCCTCGATACCCCTGGTATTTCTGGCGATTATAGGCTGAAACCTTTCAGGGAGTCAGAGAAAATGTCTACAAAAAAAAGTGCAACGGATTTGCTCGTCTTTATTGGTGATTATTAGTAAATATGCGGGGATTCTACAGTCAATAGGGCAGGTCTCTGAGCCCCTCCGTTCTCCTTGTGTAGAGGAAATTCTGTTTTGGACAGTCAAAATGACCGTTTTTTTTTTATTTTGCCGCCATCTGCCATCCATATGCCTGGGGACAGAGATTTGTCCTTTACACTACAGATAGATTTCGATGAGCTTTACTCGCCGCAATTATCAGCTTTGTTCTAATTACACATTCGGTGGAGTTATGGCGGCGAGAGTGTTGGCGGAATGTTGTATTTTTTTTTTTCTCGAAAATCAGTTTGTGTTCGGGATTCCCAATTTGATGCTATTGTGTCCGAAGTAAGTCAAGGAGGAATAGAACACCACATCCTGTTTCTCGATATCGCCAGTATTTCCGGAGATTAGGGGCTGAAATGATTTATGATGAAATGTACGTCACTTGCCATCCAGCGAAAATAGGTCACTTGCCATCGAGGGAAAGTAGGTCACTTGCCATCGAGGGAAAGTAGGTCACTTGCCATCGAGCGAAAGTAGGTCACTTGCCATCCAGCTAAAGTAGGTCACTTGCAATCGAACGAAAGTAGGTCACTTTCCATTAAGCGAAAGTAGGTCACTTGTCATCGAGCGAAAGTAGGTCACTTGCATTCGAACGAAAGTGGATCATTTTCCATCAAGCCAAAGTAGGTCACTTGCCACCCAGCGAAAGTAGGTCACTTGCCATCGAGCGAAAGTAGGTCACTTGCCATCGAGCGAAAGTAGGTAACTTGCCATCGAACGAAAGTAGGTCACTTTCCATTAAGCGAAAGTAGGTCACGTGCCATCCAAGCGAAAGTTGGTCACTTGCAATCGAGCGAAAGTAGGTCACTTGCCATCCTGCGAAAGTAGGTTACTTTCCATCGAGCGAAAGTAGGTCACTTGCCATCCAGCGAAAGTAGGTCACTTGCCATCGAGCGAAAGTAGGTAACCTTCAATCGAGCGAATGTAGCTCACTTGCATTCGAGCGAAAATAAGTTACCTGCAATCCAGCGGAAGTAGGCCACTTGCAATCGAGCGAAATTCGGTCACTTGCCATCCAGCGAAATTAGGTGACACGCAATTCAGCGAAAGTAGGTCACTTTCCATCGAACGAAAGTAGGTCACTTGTCATCCAGCGAAAGTAGGTCACTTGCAATCGAGCGAATGTGGGTCAATTGCCATCTATCGAAGGTAGATCATTTTACATCGGGCGAAAGTAGGCGACTTGCCATGCAGCGAAAGTAGGTCACTTGCTATCCAGCGAAAGTAGGTCACTTGCCATCGAGCCAAAGTAGATCACATCATCCAGCGAAAGTAGGTCACTTGCTTTCGAGCCAAAGTAGGTCTCTTGCCAACCAGCCAAAGTAGGTCTCTAGCAATCCAACTAAAGTAGGTCACTTGACATTCAGCGAAAGTAGGTCACTGACCATCCAGCGAAAATAGATCACCTGCCATCCAACGAAAGTAGGTCACTTGCAATCCAGCGAGAGTAGGTCACTTGCCATCAAGCGAAAGTAGGTCACTTGCAATCAGAGCAAAAGTAGGTCACCTGCAATCCAGCGAAAGGTCACATGCCAGCCAGCGAAAGTAGATCACTTGCAATCCAGCGAAAGTAGGTCACTTGCCATTCTGCGACAGTAGGTCACTTGCCATCAAGCGAAAGTAGGTCACTTGCCCTCAGCGAAAGTAGGTCAATTGCCATCCAACGCAAGTAGGTCACTAGCCACCCAGCGAAAATAAGTAACTTGCCATCCAGCGAAAGTAGGTCACTTGCAATCAAGCCAAGGTAGATCACTTGCAATAGAGCCAAAGTAGATAACTTGCCAAACAGCGAAAGTAGGTCACTTGCCATCCAGCGAAAGTAGGTCACTTGCCATCAAGCGAAAATAGGTCACTTTCCATCGAGCGAAATTAGGTCACTTGCCATCCAACGAAAGTAGGTCACTTGCAATTAGAGCAAAAGTAGGTCACCTGCAATCCAGCGAAACGTCACTTGCTATCGAGCCAAAGTAGGTCACATGCCACCCAGCGAAAGTAGATCACTTGCAATCCAGCGAAAGTAGGTCACTTGCCATTCAGCGACAGTAGGTCACTTGCCATCAAGCGAAAGTAGATCACTTGCCCTCAGCGAAAGTAGGTCAATTGCCATCCAACGAAAGTAGGTCACTTGCAATTAGAGCAAAAGTAGGTCACCTGCAATCCAGCGAAACGTCACTTGCTATCGAGCCAAAGTAGGTCACATGCCACCCAGCGAAAGTAGATCACTTGCAATCCAGCGAAAGTAGGTCACTTGCCATTCAGCGACAGTAGGTCACTTGCCATCAAGCGAAAGTAGATCACTTGCCCTCAGCGAAAGTAGGTCAATTGCCATCCAACGAAAGTAGGTCACTTGCCACCCAGCGAAAATAAGTAACTTGCAATCCAGCGAAAGTAGGTCACTTGCAATCAAGGCAAAGTAGAACACTTGCAATAGAGCCAATGTAGATCACTTGCCATACAGCGAAAGTAGGTCACTTGCCATCCAGCGAAAGTAGGTGACTTGCGATTCAGCGAAAGTATGTCAATTCCATCGAACGAAAGTAGGTCACTTGTCATCCAGCGAAAGTAGGTCACTTGCAATCGAGCGAATGTGGGTCAATTGCCATCCATCGAAAGTAGATCATTTTACATCGGGCGAAAGTAGGCGACTTGCCATGCAGCGAAAGTAGGTCACTTGCAATCAGAGCAAAAGTAGGTCACCTGCAATCCAGCGAAAGGTCACTTGCTATCGAGCCAAAGTAGGTCTCTTGCCATCCAGCTAAAGTAGGTCTCTAGCAATCCAACTAAAGTAGATCACTTGCCATTCAGCGAAAGTAGGTCACTGACCATCCAGCGAAAATAGGTCACCTGCCATCCAACGAAAGTAGGTCACTTGCAATCCAGCGAAAGTAGGTCACTTTCCATCGAGCGAAATTACGTCACTTGCCATCCAACGAAAGTAGGTCACTTGCAATCAGAGCAAAAGTAGGTCACCTGCAATCCAGCGAAAGGTCACTTGCTATCGAGCCAAAGTAGGTCACATGCCGCCCAGCGAAAGTAGATCACTTGCAATCCAGCGAAAGTAGGTCACTTGCCATTCAGCGACAGTAAGTCACTTGCCATCAAGCGAAAGTAGGTCACTTGCCCTCTGCGAAAGTAGGTCAATTGCCATCCAACGCAAGTAGGTCACTTGCCACCCAGCGAAAATAAGTAACTTGCCATCCAGAGAAAGTAGGTCACTTCCAATCAAGCCAAGGTAGATCACTTGCAATAGAGCCAATGTAGATCACTTGCCATACAGCGAAAGTAGGTCACTTGCCATCCAGCGAAACTAGGTGACTTGCGATTCAGCGAAAGTAGGTCAATTTCCATCGAACAAAAGTAGGCCACTTGCCATGTCAAATTACCTATCTACACTTCTATGCAACGATCACAGCACGTGTAAACAGTCAGCTGATTTGAGCCACTGCCGGCTAAGATCACTGCCATATCTCGTGATGTGGCAGGCTTCTACTATTTGAGTGTAAAAATTCTATGAGAAAAACACGAAATTAGGTGCCGTAGAATTGTTATTTATATGTTTTGAGTTGTGGTTGTTTAACAAGACACGGACTTCACCACAGGCATTTATATCCGTCAAATAACTCAAAATTCACGTTTTTTGGTTTGTGCCAGCCTTCCACCGGAGTGAGATATATTCCTACACAGAAAAAAGTCACTATTACATCCAAACACTCCAGATAACAGGGCTAAACTGTAACACAAAAGGATGTGATGACATAATAAACAGAATTGGAGTACGTTTGCCTTCCACTGAGTTTGGGTTACAAAATGTAATCCACTCAAAAAACATACATACTCTATTCACACTATCATCATCGATACCGATGTGGTGACTTAATGAACAGCAGTGGATTACTTTTGTCTCAATCAGATTTGGATTACATATGTAATCCACACAGAATTGGATTACACATGTAATCCACACAGAATTGGATTACATATGTAAGCCACACAGAATTAGATTACATATGTAATCCACTCAAAAAACATACATACTCTATTCACATTATCATCATCGATACCGATATGGTGACTTAATGAACAGCAGTGGATTACTTTTGTCTCAATCAGATTTGGATTACATATGTAATCCACACAGAATTGGATTACACATGTAATCCACACAGAATTGGATTACACATGTAAGCCACACAGAATTAGATTATATATGTAATCCACTCTAAAAACAAATATATTCTATTCATGCTATCATCGTTGATACCGGAGATGTGACTTAATAAACAGCAGTGGATTACTTTTGTCTCACTCAGATTTGGATTACATATGTAATCCACACAGACTTGGATTACACATGTAATCCACACAGAATTGGATTACACATGTAATCCACACAGAATTGGATCACACATGTAATCCACACAGAATTGGATTACATATGTAATCCACTCTAAAAACAAATATATTCTATTCATGCTATCATCGTTGATACCGGAGATGTGACTTAATAAACAGCAGTGTATTACTTTTGTATAACTCAGATTTGGATTACATATGTAATACACACATAATTGGATTACACATGTAATCCACACAGAATTGGATCACACATGTAATCCACACAATTGGATTACATATGTAATCCACACAGAATTAGGTTACATATGTAATCCACTCTAAAAACAAATATATTCTATTCATGCTATCATCGTTGATACCGGAGATGTGACTTAATAAACAGCAGTGGATTACTTTTGTCTCACTCAGATTTCGATTACATATGTAATCCACACATAATTGGATTACACATGTAATCCACACAGAATTGGAATACACATGTAATCCACACAGAATTGGATTACACATGTAATCCACACAGAATTGGATTACATATGTAATCCACACAATTAGGTTACATATGTAATCCACTCTAAAACCAAATATGTTCTATTCAGGCTATCATCGTTGATACCGGAGATGTGACTTAATAAACAAAAGTGGATTAATTTTGTCTTACTCAGAATTGGATTACATATGTAATCCACACAGAATTGGATTACATATGTAATCCACACAGAATTAGGTTACATATGTAATCCACTCTAAAAACAAATATATTCTATTAATGCTATCATCGTTGATATCTGAGATGTGACTTAATAAACAGCAGTGGATTACTTTTTTCACACTCAGATTTGGATTACACATGTAATCCACACATAATTGGATTACACATGTAATCCACACAGAATTGGAATACACATGTAATCCACACAGAATTGGATTACACATGTAATCCACACAGAATTGGATCACACATGTAATCCACACGGAATTGGATTACACATGTAATCCACACAGAATTAGGTTACATATGTAATCCACTCTAAAACCAAATATATTCTATTCTTGCTATCATCGTTGATACCGGAGATGTGACTTAATAAACAGCAGTGGATTACTTTTGTATAACTCAGATTTGGATTACATATGTAATCCACACAGAATTGGATTACATATGTAATCCACACAGAATGGGGTTATATATGTAATCCACACAGAATTGGATCACACATGTAATCCACACAGAATTGGATTACACATGTAATCCACACAGAATTGGATTACACATGTAATTCACACAGAATTAGGTTACATATGTAATCCACTCTAAAACATATATACTCTATTCAGGCTATCATCATCGATATCAATGTGGTGACTTAATAAACAACAGTGGATTACTTTTGTCTCACTCAGATTTGGATTACATATGTAATCCACACAGAATTGGATTACGCAAGTAATCCACACAGAATTGGATTACACAAGTAATCCACACAGAATTGGATTACATATGTAATCCACTCTAAAAACAAATATACCTTATTCATGCTATCGTCGTTGATACCGGAGATGTGACTTAATAAACAGCAGTGGATTACTTTTGTCTCACTCAGATTTGGATTACATATGTAATCCACACATAATTGGATTACACATGAAATCTACACAGAATTCGAATACATATGTAATCCACATAGATTTGGATTACATATGTAATCCACACAGAGTTGGATTACATATATAATCCACATAGAATTGGGTTAAATATGTAATCCACTCTAAAAACAAATATATTCTATTCATGCTATCATCGATACCGAAGATGTGACTTAATAAACAGCAGTGGATTACACTTGTCTCACTCAGATTTGGATTACATCAGTAATGCACACATAATTGGATTACATGTGTAATCCACACAGAATTGGATTACATAATTTTTTTTGAAAACTGGTTGTTTTTAATTTCTTTCAAATTTTTTTGAATTTTTGTTTTCAAAAGTGAAAATTTTTCATTATTTTCCAATTTTTTTTTTCAAAAATTTTCTGACTTTTTTTAATTTTCTGATTTCTTTTTAATTTTTCTTTTTCAAAATTTTCTTCCAGTTTTTCAATTTTCAAATTTTTAAAAAATGTTTTCCGAGTTTTCTTAAAAATTTTTGAAATCAAAATTTTTTTCACAAAATTTTTCTTCCAATTATCTTTTCAAATTTTTCAATTAAATTTTTTTTTCAAGATCCTTAGAAACATGTTTTTTCAATTTTATTTTTCAAAATATTCCTTTTTCAAATTTTTTCACTTTCTTTTTTAATTTTTCCTCGATTCTTTTATTAAATTGAAAAGTATTTCTCATGAAACCCCAAATTCCGGGTTTAAAACTCCGGGTCCTGGGTCCAAACTACGGGTTACGGGTTCAAAATTCCAGCTACCAGTCCCAAAGTCCAGGTTCAAAACACCGGGTTCTAGGATCCGGGTCGCAAAGTCCGGGTCCCGGGTCTCAAATTCCGGCTCCGAAACTCCGGGTTCGACGCCTGAACTCCGTGTTCCGGGTCCCAAACTCCGTTTAATGTCTCAAACTCCGGGTTCCGGATATAAAACCCAGGGTTCCGGGTTAAAACCCGGGGTTTGGGTCCCAAAACCTGAGTTCAAAATTCCAGGTTCCGGTCCGAAACTCCGGGTTCCATATTACAAATTCCGGGTACCAAACTCCTGGTTCAAAACTCAGGATTACGGCCCAAACTCCGGATTCCGGCTTTCAAACTTCGGGTACCTGGTTACAAACTCCGGGTTCCAGGTCCCAAACTCTGGGTTTCAGACTCCGGGTTACGGTTCCGAAACTCCGGTGCCAAACTCGAGATTCCGGGTGCCAAACTCCAGGTTCGGGATCCCAAATTTCGGGTACAAAACTCAAGTTTCCGTGTTAAAAACTCCGGGCCCTGGGCCCCAAACTCCGGGTTCCTATCCCAAACTCTCACACTCCGGTTTCTAATCTCAGGGGTCAGGTCCCAAACTCCGGGTTCAAAAGTCCGAGTTCCGATCCCACACCCCAGGTTCCGGGTCCAAAATTTCGGATTCGAAACTACAGGTTCCGGATCTCAAAATCCGGGTACACAACTTCGGGTTCCGGTGTCCAAACTCCGGGTTGCAAATAAAAACTCCGGATTCCGTGTCCCAAAGTCCGGGTTCCAAACTCCGTGTTCCGGGACCCAAACTCCTGCTTCCTGGTCGCAAATACTGGGTTCAAACTTCCGTGTTCCGGTCCCAAACTCCGGGTTCAAAAATCCGTGTTCCGGATCCCAAATTCCGGGTTCAAAACTCCGGGTTCCTGTTCAAAACTCAAAGTCACAATCTCCATCTTCCAGGTTCTAAACACCTGGTTCCGGGTCAAAAACTCCGGGTTCAGGTCCCACACTCCGGTGTCTAAACCTCGGGCTCTCGTCCCAAACTCCGGGTCTTGGGTCTAAAATTCATGGATTTAAACTACAGGTTGCGGATCCCAAATTCCGGGTCCAAAACTCCGGGTTCCGGGTGCCTAACTTCGGGTTCGAAACTCCGAGTTTCGTGTTGAAAAACTAAGCGTTCCGGGTCCCAAATTCAGAGTTCAAAATTCCGGGTTCCGGTAACAAATCCGGGTTCCGGGTGCCATACTCCAAGTTCCGGGTTCCAAACTCCCGCTTGAAAAATCCGTGTTCCGTGTATCAAACTCCGGGTTCCGGGTCAAAATATCCGGGTTCAAAGCTCCGTTTTGCGGGTCCTAAACTCCGGGTTCCACATCACAAATACCGGTTTCAAAACTCCGGGTTCCGGGTCCAATACTCCAGGTTGCAGATCCCAAACTCCGGGTAAAACTCCATTTATGTGCCCCAAATTCCTGGTTCCAAATACCAAACTCCGGGTTCCCGGTCTCAAACTCCGGGTTCCTGGTTGAAAACTCCGTGCTCTGGGTTACAAACTCCGGGTTGAAAACTCCGGGATCCACGTCCCAAACTCCGGGTACAGGGTCACAAAATCCGGGTTCAAAATTCCGATTTCCGGTCCAAAACTATGGGTTCCGGATTCCAAATTCCGGGTACAAAACACCGGGTTCCGGGACCGAAACTGTTTTGAAAAACTCCGGGTTCAAAACTCCACGTTCCGGATCCCAAATTCCGGGTTGACAAACCCAAATTCCGGGTTTAAATCTCAGAGTTCCGGGTCCCAAACTCCGGGTTCCTGGTCCCAAAGTCCGGGTTCCGGGTCGCAAACTCCGGGTTCCGGGTTATAAAATCCGGGTTGGTCCCAAACTACGGGTTCCGGGTTATAATTTCCGGGTTAGTCCAAAACTCCGGGTTCCGAATTCCGTTTTCGTCCCAAACTCCGGGTTCCGTGTCCTAAATTCCGGGTTCGTCCCAAACTCCGGGTTGCAGGTCCAAAACTCCGGGTCCCAAACTCCGTGTTCCTGGTCCCAAACTCCGGGTTCCGGGTCCCAAACTCCGGGTTCCGGATTCTAAATTCAGGGTTCGTCCCAAACTCCGGGTTCCTGCTCCTAAATTCCGGGTTCGTCCCAAACTCCGGGTTCAAAATTCCGGTTTCCGAGTCCCAAACTCCGAATTCCGAGTGCAAAACTCCGGATTCCGGGTGCCTAACTTCGGGTTCGAAACTCCGAATTTCGTGTTGAAAAACTAAGCGTTCAGGATCCCAAACCCAACAGTTCAAAATTCCGGGTTCCGGTAACAAATCCGGGTTCCGGGTCCCATACTCCGAGTTCCGGGTTCCAAACTCACGGTTGAAAACTCCGTGTTCCGTGTATCAAACTCCGGGTTCAAAGCTCCGGATTGCGGGTCCTAAACTCCGGGTTCCACATCACAAATACCGGTTTCAAAACTCCGGGTTCCGGGTCCAATACTCCAGGTTGCAGATCCCAAACTCCGGGTAAAACTCCATTTATGTGCCCCAAACTCCTGGTTCCAAATACCAAACTCCGGGTTCCTGGTTCAAAACTCCGGGATCCGCGTCCCAAACTCCAGGTACCGGGTCACAAAAACCGGGTTCAAAATTCCGATTTCCGGTCCATAACTCTGGGTTCCGGATTCCAAATTCCGGGTACTAAACTCCGGGTTCCGGGACCCAAACTGTTTTGAAAAACTCCGGGTTCAAAACTCCACGTTCCGGGTCCCAAATTCCAGGTTGACAAACCCAAATTCCGGGCTCCGGTTCCAAACTCTGGGTTCCTGGTCCCAAACTCCGGGTTCCGGGTTATAAATTCCGGGTTCGTCCCAAACTCCGGGTTCCCTGTCCTAAATTCCGGGTTGCAGGTCCAAAACTCCGGGTTCCGGGTCCCAAACTCCGGGATCCTGGTCCCAAACTCCGGGTTCCGGGTTCGTCCCAATCTCCAGGTCCCGGGTCCCAAACTCCGGGATCCGGCTCCTAAATTCCGGGTTCGTCCCAAATTCCGGGTTCAAAATTCCGGTTTCCGGTTCCCAAACTCCAGGTTCGTCCCAAACTCCGGGTTCCTGTTCCCAAACTCCGGGTTTTAAATTCCGGGTTCGTCCCAAACTCCGGGTCCGTCCCAAACTCCGGGTTCCGAGTCCCAATCTCCGGGTTCCGGGTCCCAAACTCAGGGTTCTAAATTCCGGGTTCGCCCAAAACTCCGGGTTCTAAATTCCAGGTCCGTCCCAAACTCCGGGTTCCGGGTCCCAAATTCCGGGTTCGTCCCAAACTCCGGGTTCGGTGCCGAACTCCGGGTTCTGTTTCAAATTCCGGGTTGAAAACTTCGTGTCCCCGCTGCCAAATACCGGGTACAAAACTCCGGTTTCCGGGTTCAAAACTCCGGGTCCTTTGTCCCAAACTCCCGGGTCAAAACTCCGGCTGCAGTGCCAAACTCCGGTTTCTAAACTCCGGATTCTGGTACCAAACTCCGGGTAAAAACCCTTTGTTCAAAACTCCGAGTTCCGTGTTCCAAACTCCGGTTTGTAAACTACGTGTTCCGCGTTCCAAGCTCCGGGTGCTAAACTCCGGGTTCTAAACTGCGGGTTACGGGTTCAAAATTTCAAAAAATTCAAAATTACAAGAAAAATTAAAATTTTCAATATTAGAAAGATTAAAAAAAATTTTCAGACATTTCCAAAAATTTTCAAAAAATTTCTGAATTTAAAAAAATTTCAAAATTCCAAAAAGTTTCGAATTTTCAAAAAATTTTCAAAATTATGAAAATCGCAAAAAATAATTGAAAAATTTTCCGTTTCAAAATTTTTCAAACCTTTTAGAAATTTTTCAAAATTGAAAAATTTTTCTAAATTTTTCAAAATTTTTGTAAATTAAAAAAAAATAATAATAAAAATTTTCAACAATTTTAAAAATTTATGGAAATTTAAAAAGTTTAAATTTTTCGAAATTTTTCGCAATTAAAAAAATTTAAAATTTTGAAAAATAGAAAAATTTAAAAAATTTTCCCAAATTCCAAAAAATTTCAAAATTTGAAAAATTAAAAAATTATCAAAATTAAAAAAAAAAAAAAAATTTTCGAATTTTTTTAATATTTAAAAATTTTTTCAATTTTGGAAAAAAACATTTTAAATTTTGAAGTATTCTAAAAATTTTGAAAAATTTTTAAATTTTTCTCATTTTGAAAATTTATTGGATTTTTTTAATTTTGAAAAATTTGTAAAATTTTTTTAATTTAGAAAAATGTTGAATATTTTTGAAAATTTTTTTAATTTTGAAAATTTTTGGAAATATTTGAAATTTTTTTTAATTTTTCTCAATTTGAAAATTTTTATTTTTTTTTTTTTATTTTGAATTTGGAAAATTTTTTAAAATTTTCATAAGTTTTGAAAATTTTTGGAAGTTTAAAAATTTTTGAAATTTTTTTGAATTTAGAAAATTTTTGAAAATTTTTTAATTTTGAAAATGTTTTGAAATATTTGAAAATTTTTTTAAATTTTTCTAATTTTGAAAATTTTAAATTTTTTTAATGTTGAATTTGGAAAATTTTTTTTAAATTTTCCAATTTTTTTAAATTTTGGAATTGTGAAAATTTTTGGAAATTTTCTTGAATTTAGAAAATTTTGAAATTTTTTGGCAATATTTGAAATTTTGTAATTTTTCTAATTTTGAAGATTTTTAATTTTTTTTAATTTTGAATAATTTGTATTTTTTTTAATTTTCATAAATTTTGAAAATTTTTTAATTTTGAAATTTTTTGGAATTTTCGGAAAATGTAAAATGTTTTTAAATTTTGAAATTTTTTTGAATTTTGAAAAATTTTGAATTTTCGAACCCGGAATTTGGGACCCGCAAACCGGAGTTTGGGACCAGGAACCTGGAGTTTCTGACCCGGAACCCGCAGATTGTGACCCAGAACCCGGATTAGTGGAGCTAGAGTTTTCGAATCCGGACCCCGACTTTGAGAACCGGATCCCTGACTTTGGGGCCCGGAAACCGAAGTTTGGGACCCGGAACCCAGAGTACGGTATTATGAACCCGGAGTTTGGACCTTGGACCCGGAAGTTTGAACCCGGAAACCGGAGTTTAGTACTCGGGATATGAATCCGGAGCCCGGATTTTCGGACCGGAACCCGGAGTTTGAGACCGGAGCCCGGAGTTTGGGACCCGGACTCCGACTTTGAGTACCGGATCCGGGACTTTGGGGCCCGGAACCCGGAGTTTGGGACCCGAACTCCGACTTTGAGAACCGGAGCCCGGACTTTGGGACCCTGAAGCCAGAGTATGGTATTTGGAACCCTAAGTTTGGGACACGTAAGCCGGAGTTTGGACCTTGGACCCGGAAGTTTGAACCCGGAAACCGGAGTTTAGTACTCGGGATATGAATCCGGAGCCCGGAGTTTCGGACCGGAACCCGGAGTTTGAGACTGGAGCCCGGAGTTTGGGACCCTGACTCCGACTTTGAGTACCGGATCCCGGACTTTGGAGCCCGGAACCCGGAGTTTGGGACTCGAACTCTGGCTTTGAGAACCGGAGCGCGGACTTTGGGACCCGGAACCCAGAGTATGGTATTTGGAACCCGGAGTGTGGGCCACGTAAGCCGGAGTTTGGACCTTGGACCCGGAAGTTTGAACCCGGAAACCGGAGTTTAGTACTCGGGATATGAATCCGGAGCCCTGAGTTTCGGACCGGAACCCGGAGTTTGTGACCCTGATCCCGGAGTTTGAGACCGGAGCCCGGAGTTTGGGACTCGGAACACGGAGTTTGGGACCCAGACTCCGACTTTGAGAACAAGAACCCGGACTTTAGGACCCGGATCCCAGAGTATGGTATTTGGAACCCGGAGTTTGGGGCACGTAACCCGGAGTTTGGACCTTGGACCCTGAAGTTTGAACCCGGAAACCGGAGTTTAGTACTCGGGATATGAAACCGGAGCCCGGAGTTTGTGACCCTGATCCCGGAGTTTGAGACCGGAGCCCGGAGTTTGGGGCTCGGAACACGGAGTTTTTCCCGGAGTTTTATCCGAAACCCACTGTTTACAATCCGGAGTTTGGGACCCGGAACCCGGAGTTTTCAACGCTGAGTTTGAGACCGGAAACCGTAATTTTGATCTCGGACTTGAAGGGACTCGGAACCCAGGATTTGGGACCCCGTACCCGGAGTTTAGGACCCGGAACCCGGAGTTTAGAACACGGAAACCGAAGTTTTGAACCCGGAATTTGGTATTAGGAACCCGGAATTTTGCACCCGGTATTTTGAACCCAGAATTTGGGACCGGGAAGATGGAATTTTGAAACCGGAGTTTTTCAGCCCGGACTTTGGGACCCGGAACCCGGAGTTTTTTACCCGCAATTTGTGATCCGGAATCTGTAGTATCGAACCGGAGTTTTGGGCCCGGAGTTTGGGAACGGAACTCGGTGTTTGGGACCAGACCCCGGAGATTAGAAAACTGAATGTGGGAGTTTGGGACCGGAACCCGGACTTTTGAACCCGGAGTTTGGGACCCGGGAACCCGGGGAACAGCATACAGCGAAAGTACTTCACTTGCCATGGAGCAAAATTAGGTGACATGCCAACCAGAGAAATTAGGTCACTTGTCATCCAGCGAAAATAGGTCACGTTCCATCGAGCGAAAGAACGTCTCTTGCCATCCAGAGAAAGTAGGTCACTTGCCGTCCAGTGAATTTAGGTCACATTCCATCGCGCGAAAGTAGGTCACTTGCCATCCAGCGAAAGTAGGTCACTTGCCATCCAGTGAATTTAGGTCACATTCCATCGCGCGAAAGTAGGTCACTTACCATCCAGCGAAAGTAGGTCACTTGCCACCGTGAGAAAGTAGGTCACTTGCCATCCAGCGATGTAGGTTACATGCCATACAGCGAAAGTAGTTCACTTGCCATCAAACGAAAGTAGGTCACTTTCCATCCAGTGAATTTAGATCGCATTCCATCGCGCGAAAGTACGTCACTTGCCATCCAGCGAAAGTAGGTCACTTGCAATCGAACGAAAGTAGGTCACTTTCCATTAAGCGAAAGTAGGCCACTTGCCATCCAGCGAAAGTAGGTCACTTGCCACCGTGAGAAAGTAGGTCACTTGCCATACAGCGAAAGTAGGACACTTGCCATCCAGCGAAAGTAGGTCACTTGCCATCCAGCGAAAGTAGGTCACTTGCCATCCAGCGAAAGTAGGTCACTTGCCACCGTAAGAAAGTAGACCACTTGCCATCCAGCGAAAGTAGGTCACTTGCCATCCAGCGATGTAGGTTACATGCCATACAGCGAAAGTAGATCACTTGCCATCGAACGAAAGTAGGTCACTTGCCATCCAGTGAATTTAGGTCACATTCCATCGCGCGAAAGTAGGTCACTTGCCATCCAGCGAAAGTAGGTCACTTGCCACCGTGAGAAAGTAGGTCACTTGCCATCCAGCGAAAGTGGGTCACTTGCCACCGTGAGAAAGTAGGTCACTTGCCATACAGCGAAAGTAGGTCACTTGCCACCGTGAGAAAGTAGGTCACATGCCATCCAGCGAAAGTAGGTCACTTGCCACCGTGAGAAAGTACGTCACTTGCCATACAGCGAAAGTAGGTCACTTGCCACCGTGAGAAAGTAGGTCACTTGCCATCCAGCGAAAGTAGGTCACTTGCCATCCAGCGAAAGTAGGTCACTTTCCACCGTGAGAAAGTAGGTCACTTGCCATCCAGCGAAAGTAGGTCACTTGCCACAGTGAGAAAATAGGTCACTTGCCATACAGCGAAAGTAGGTCACTTGCCACCGTGAGAAAGTAGGTTACATGCCATACAGCGAAAGTAGGTCACTTGCCACCGTGAGAAAGTAGGTTACATGCCATACAGCAAAAGTAGGTCACTTGCCATCGAACGAAAGGAGGTTAACTTGCCATCTTGCGAAAGTAGGACAATTTCCATCCATCGAAAGTAGGACACTTTCCATCGAGCTAATGTAGGTGACTTTCTTCCCAACAAAAAAGAAGCCATCAGAAGTGCATAGGTCGTATACTGTGAAGTTATAAACAGACAGCCCTCTTTTGTATTAAAAGGAAGAATTGTTCCCATGAGGAGCATTTAGAACTGCCTGCAAATTAGAACAGGCTGTTAACATTTCTGTTCAATAGCAGCTAATTTGTGCTTTTCATTCCCCTCGCTACTCTTTAATTTGTTGTCTATGTGCTTATCATAAGTGCTTTTAAGCACTTCTTTGATATCATCAGTTGCAAGTTTGAACGTTTCACACTCACTGCACTAATTATTCTTTGGGACATAAAGTCCAACGTTCATTAAAAATCTGACTGTACACAAGAATATTGCCGCTCTGGAAATTTTTATCGTTACAGTCTTGAAGATAGAGAAAATGCATAGCAGCTATACTTAGTCCTCCATCAATGTACTCCCAGCTTGTTTGTGCCCGTAAATAGTGTGATTCTATACAAGGGAATGATTCATTGTGTTGTCTTATTCCATTTCGAATTTGATCACCCAATTTTTATGATTCCCATGTCTACCTCTCTTGTCGCCCTCAGTTACACCACTAACAGACTTGCTAACAGCTGATCTGACCAGATGACCTCCAATGTCAAGAGTTGTAGCAAACTCTTACGCATTCATTGTCAATTTGAAGGTAGGAGGCAATATTAAGTCGTACGTTATACCTATATGCAGGCCTAATTGTCTCAGTGCTGCTTGCTATAAACTGTCTTTGACAGCTGTTGTCACCTAACTGCCAAAATTTCTTTATAATATTCTTTCTGGCTTCCTCACCTACTTTAGATTTATATCCAAGCATACATTTATCACCACAGGGTGGTTCAAGTGTCCTATCTGGTATGAGTTCATCTGAACCATTGATGAATTCCTCCCCTGAATTTCGTTTTTTCTTCAGAGCATTCTTTTTCCAATTGTTGGTTTTACGTTTCCTTGTTTTCTTTCCTGTAAATAATAAATATTTGTTTATAAACAATATAGTTATTTTTAAAATACATGCACTTTTACCACAGTTTAAAAATGCTTACAACATATTGAGTCTTTTATGAATAACAAAAATAAATTAATAAATAAATCAGCAGAAAATCAAGGTGATCTTCTGCAGAATATCTAACCTGCATTCCGTGAATTAGCCCCATTAGTATCAGAATTATGTTCAGGTTCAGGATGCCAGGTTTTATTCACGTCACAGTCGTCAAAATTGCTTCCTTATGTTTCCTGCAATACATCAGTAAGTATCAGCCTAGTTGGACTGTGGAATCCATGATCGATAACCTGAAATTAATTAAGATTTTTAAGTTTTTAATATATGATATAACGTAACATTCTTTTGTAGTTAGTAATGCCAAAATATACAATAAAAAGTATTTATTAACACTACGTTACAGCAAAAAAAAAATATATTCTGAATTTACATCACATATAACCAATATTCTACATTCACTTCGTTGCACTCCCCGCATCTTCCATAGTAATCACCGTAAAAATCCAGCAAATCCGTCACACTTTTTTCTAGCCCCAAATTTTGGGTACCTAAAATATTTGAGTCTCTAATTCAGGAAATAATGGCCATACTGAGGAACGGGGTGCGGCCCTGTCTTCCCCCTTGACTTACTTCTTACACGAAAACATCAAAATGGCAATCGCGAACACTTTCTGATTTTCGAGACAATCCGCCGACATTCTAGCCGTCATAACTCCGCAGTACGTGTACTTAGAACAATCCTGATAAGGGCGTTGAATACAGCTCGTCCGCAGACATACTAGCCGTCATAACTCCGCAGTACGTGTACTTAGAACAAAGCTGATGAGTGCGTTGAATACAGCTCGTCGAACTCTATCTTCAGTATAAAGGACAACTCTCTATCCCCGCGCGTTTGGACGGGAGAGGCCGCCAAAATTTCAAAAAATGGTCATTTTGACCTTCCAAAACAGACTTTTTTCTACACAAGGAGAACGAAGCGGCTCAGAGGCCCGCCCTTTTAACTGTAGCATGCCGGCATCTTCCATAGTAATCACCGCAAAAATCCAGCAAATCCGTCGCACTTTTTTCTAGCCCCAATTTTTGGGTACCTAAAATATTTGACTCTCTAATTCCGGAAATAATGGCCATACCGAGGAACGGGGTGCGGCCCTGTATTCCCCCTTGCCTTACTTCTTACACGATAGCATCAAAATGGCAATCGCGAACACTTTCTGATTTTCGAGAAAAAAAGGGGAAGGGTTTAAACCACTATTCCGCCGACATTCTAGCCGTCATAACTCCGCAGTACGTGTACTTAGAACAAAGCTGATGAGTGCGTTGAATACAGCTCGTCGAACTCTATCTTCAGTATAAAGGACAACCCTCTATCCCCGCGCGTTTGGACGGGAGAGGCCGCCAAAATTAAAAAAATGGTCATTTTGACCTTCCGAAACAGACTTTTTTCTACACAAGGAGAACGAAGCGGCTCAGAGGCCCGCCCTTTTAACTGTAGCATGCCGGCATCTTCCATAGTAATCACCGCAAAAATCCAGCAAATCCGTCGCACTTTTTTCTAGCCCCAATTTTTGGGTACCTAAAATATTTGACTCTCTAATTCCGGAAATAATGGCCATACCGAGGAACGGGGTGCGGCCCTGTATTCCCCCTTGCCTTACTTCTTACACGATAGCATCAAAATGGCAATCGCGAACACTTTCTGATTTTCGAGAAAAAAAGGGGAAGGGTTTAAACCACTATTCCGCCGACATTCTAGCCGTCATAACTCCGCAGTACGTGTACTTAGAACAAAGCTGATGAGTGCGTTGAATACAGCTCGTCGAACTCTATCTTCAGTATAAAGGACAACTCTCTATCCCCGCGCGTTTGGACGGGAGAGGCCGCCAAAATTTCAAAAAATGGTCATTTTGACCTTCCGAAACAGACTTTTTTCTACACAAGGAGAACGAAGCGGCTCAGAGGCCCGCCCTTTTAACTGTAGCATGCCGGCATCTTCCATAGTAATCACCGCAAAAATCCAGCAAATCCGTCGCACTTTTTCTAGCCCCAATTTTTGGGTACCTAAAATATTTGACTCTCTAATTCCGGAAATAATGGCCATACCGAGGAACGGGTGCGGCCCTGTATTCCCCCTTGCCTTACATCTTAGACGATAGCATCAAAATGGCAATCGCGAACACTTTCTGATTTTCGAGAAAAAAAGGGGAAGGGTTTAAACCACTATTCCGCCGACATTCTAGCCGTCATAACTCCGCAGTACGTGTACTTAGAACAAAGCTGATGAGTGCGTTGAATACAGCTCGTCGAACTCTATCTTCAGTATAAAGGACAACTCTCTATCCCCGCGCGTTTGGACGGGAGAGGCTGCCAAAATTTCAAAACATGGTCATTTTGACCTTCCAAAACAGACTTTTTTCTACACAAGGAGAATGAAGCGGCTCAGAGGCCCGCCCTTTTAAGTGTAGCATCCCTGCATGTTCCATAGTAATCACTGATCCGCGAGATGGCTAATACCATTCGTATCTATCAAATTGGCAACGAGTTCATTGACCAGACTTAGGTTACTTACAAATGGCTTTAAGGAACCCAAAGGTTCATTGCCGCCCTCACATAAGCCCGCCATTGTTCCCTATCTTGAGCAAGATCAATCCAGTCTCTATCATCATATCCCACCTCCCTCAAATCCATTTTAATATTATCCTCGCATCTACGTCTCGGTCTCCCCAAAGGTGTTTTTCCCTCCGGCCTCCCAAAAAACACAACATATGCATTTCTGGATTGACTCATACGTGCTACACGCCCTGCCCATCTCAAACGTCTGGATTTAATGTTCCTAATTATGTCAGGTGAAGAATACAATGCATGCAGTTCTGTGTTGTGTAACTTTCTCCATTCTTCTGTAACTTCGTCCCTCTTAGCCACATATATTTTTCCAAGCAGCTTATTCTCGAACATCCTTAACCTGTGTTCCTCTCTCAAAGTGAGAGTCCAAGTTTCACAGCCATACAGAACAACCAGTAATGTAACTGTTTTATAAATTCTAACATTCAGTTTTTTTTTTTTTTTTTTAGAGAAGACTGGATGACAATAGCTTCTCAACCGTATAATAACAGGCATTTCTCATATTTATTGTGTGTTTAATTTTCTCTCGAATGTAATTTACATTTGTAGCTATTGCTCAAGATATTAAAATTTTTCCATCTCTTCAAAGGATAAATTCTCAATTTTTATATTTCCATTTCGTACTATGTTCTGGTCACGAGAGACAATCTTATATGCTTGCTTTGTCTTTTCGGAATTTACTTTCAAACCTATATCATTACTTTACTGTTAGAGTTTCGTAGCAAGCTATTTTTTACTGTAATGAGTTTTTAGCCCTTTGCCCAACCCCCAAGTTGGAAGACCACCCCTTATCGGCTGTCCGCGACTGCTTATTCAATACATTCGCAGCTACCCTCCATATCTGCAAACCGTATTCTCTATCCGCAACCTGAAGACACGCCATGCCAATACCAGAAAGTTTAAATTAAACGTTGCAAAGAGTCTAAACACGCCTTAGGCTTGGGTGTCCATCACCAATGCTGGGAGGCTCAATCAAACTATTAATAAATTATTTATGATCTTCTTTTGATACCATTAATAGCAATTTGATGACTAAGTTTTTCAGGTCAATTAACTTTATATTGCAAATAATCTATGTGAAAATCTGCATTGGTCATTATGTTAGTGCTCGCAAGGGATTTATAAAACTTTGCGCTTGTCTGCAGGGCTGTGAAATTGTTTTACAAGATGCATGAAATTAATTTGCTCTCTTTCTCTGAACTCAGATATAGCATATGAGGGTAATTTCATAAGTCATGGCAACTATATTATATCAGCCAATAAAGCTGTAGAAATAGAAATTCTCTGCAATTGAAGGTCACTGGAATGTGCTTCACAATGCTAGTACCAAATTGGGTCGGGTACAGGAGGCAATCGGTAAGGGAAATGATCCGAAGATGTGTAAATAAAAATCATTTCTTTATTATGCACAAAAGAAAACATATCTTTGCCATCTTTGCACTTGGTCAGTTACTGAGACTCGTTCAGACATGGTTTCTTGTAAATAGTTCTCTTAATCTATCACAAAATATTTCAATATCTGGTAATTTCATCACTATAGAATTTTGTTATTGTAGGTTTAATTTGTAATTCAGTAAATACAAAAATATTCTTTGTTCTTAACTTCTATGATAAAATGTCTAGCTTGCATTAATCAGGTATGCTTGTCGTACTTTAATTTTTATTGTAATTGTAAATTTAATATTAATTGTAATTTTATTGTTCATGTTATAGTTGTAATCCACTGGTAGAGGGGCAGAGAAGGCCTGATGGCCTTATCTCTACCAGGTTAAATAAATAAATACTAAATACTGATGATGCAGGCGTTTATTGCCATTGGCTGTGTGCGATTCGTCCGTGTGTATCACCTCTCGTCGAAACGCTGTTAAGATGTCCTCCCTGTTTGCAAACCGCTTCCCACACAGCAAATTCTTCAACTGCGGAATGAGATCAAAGTCTCGTGGACTGAGATCAGGCGAGTAGGAAGGATGTCCCAATGCACTATCACCCAATGCTTCTCGTAGCTCAGAATGACCCTGACGAGCATTTCTGTCACGAAGAAATGCAATCTTTACGTATAACTACTGTTCAATTTTGCTTACATCCATCTTGTAGCACAGCCTCTAGCATACTAACTTTTGCGTGTGCTGTCAACTAGCCACCCGTGCACACAGACGCAATCTGGTGGTGGCATCCCATACAGTGTACAACAGGTTTTCAAACGTATATACTGAACTAACCACATTTTCGGTTATTCGAAAGATATAATTGCTATGACTTATGAAAATTAATGACCCTGGTATATCAATATGTCAATGACGTTAAAAATGTATTCACATTTATATTTTCTCTATATTTTATATAAGTTTTATATTCCCTATTTTCTATTTCTCTATTTTATATAGAGAAGTTTTATATAATATTGTTATTGAATTTGGTATTCCGAAGAAACTAGTTCGATTAATTAAAATGTGTCTTAGTGAAACTTACAGCAGAGTCCGTATAGGCCAGTTTCTATCTGATGCTTTTCCAATTCACTGCGGGCTAAAGCAGGGAGATGCACTATCACCTTTACTTTTTAACTTCGCTTTAGAATATGCCATTAGGAAAGTTCAGGATAACACAGAGGCTTTGGAATTGAACGGGTTACATCAGCTTCTTGTCTATGCGGATGACGTGAATATGTTAGGAGAAAATCCACAAACAATTAGGGAAAACGCGGAAATTCTTGTTGAAGCAAGTAGAGCGATAGGGTTGGAAGTAAATCCCGAAAAGACTAAGTATATGATTATGTCTCGTGACCAGAATATTGTACGAAATGGAACTATAAAAATTGGAGATTTATCCTTCGAAGAGGTGGAAAAATTCAAATATCTTGGAGCAACAGTAACAAATCTAAATGACACTCGGGAGGAAATTAAACGCAGAATAAATATGGGAAATGCCTGTTATTATTCGGTTGAGAAGCTTTTGTCATCTAGTCTTCTGTCGAAAAGTCTGAAAGTTAGAATTTATAAAACAGTTATATTACCAGTTGTTCTGTATGGTTGTGAAACTTGGACTCTCACTTTGAGAGAGGAACAGAGATTGAGAGTTTTTGAGAATAAGGTTCTTAGGAAAATATTTGGGGCTAAGAGGGGTGAAGTTACAGGAGAATGGAGAAAGTTACACAACGCAGAGCTGCATGCATTGTATACTTCACCTGACATAATTAGGAACATAAAATCCAGACATTTGAGATGGGTAGGACATGTAGCATGTATGGGCGAATCCAGAAATGCATATAGAGTGTTAGTCGGGAGGCCGGAGGGAAAAAAACTTTTGGGGAGGCCGAGACGTAGATGGGAAGATAATATTAAAATGGATTTGAGGGAGGTAGGATATGATGATAGAGACTGGATTAATCTTGCTCAGGATAGGGACCAATGGCGGGCTTATGTGAGGGCGGCAATGAACCTACAGGTTCCTTAAAAGCCAGTAAGTAAGTAAGTATTATGTAAGAAGAAACAGAAACATGTCGAAATAGCAAATTTTTTTAGGTAATCATCTTTACTTCTTTATTTCTTTCTTTGTCCCTTTCTTGATTTCCTTATTTCCTTAAATACTTACTTACGTATTTATTTATTTATTTATTTATTTTATTTATTTATATATTTAATTTAAATTTAAATCAATTTCAATTTTTAATTTTAAAAACTTTTAATTTAAATTTTTTTAATTTAAAATGTTTAATGATTTAATTTTAATATCGTAATTGTTTAATATTGATTTCGTAATTTTTTAATATTGATTCTCTAATATTAATTTTCTAATTTATTTATTCATTCATTTATTTATTAAACATTAAACAGTTGTGGAAATAAAATTTAAGTGTCTGAGATAAGAATTTAGTACTGTAACAAGTTTTTGCTTTTAAACGATTCTACCACATACCAACTTTCATAGTAATAATTTTTGTCCACGCTCCTCCCCATATTCTTTCAAATAAACACAATGTATTTGTGAACGTCTATAGGCATCAATAGAAAATATGAAAATTGCAAACATTGCCACACTTGAAGATCAACCAGCATATAACAGAAACCTTACCAAAGTTTTTCACTCTAATCAGGCATAAGCAATTCAATGTTTCGAAAGTGGTGATGTAAAACTGAATTTCAGAAGATTGATTCTCATTCGGTCTGCTAGCTCTACACGAACACCCCCATTTCCCTGGAACTCTGAGTGGCAGAGCTCATACTGCCCCATCACTGAGGTCCTACGGCAACCCGCCGAAAGGGAATTTGGAAGTGTGAGGGCTGTCGCCTAACCAGACTAACAAGAAAAAAGTTACTAGGCGTGCCAACGTCCGAGCGCCATGGCTTCCCCTGTGATGAAAAAAAAAAAACATCTTACAAGCTAAACACTCCTGACTGAACGTCCATATTGTGCCAGCAAAAGGCTAACAATGGACACAAAGCTATGAACAACCACACGACGACAATGAGGGGGCCTAACGTGGAGGGCAGGAGGGCTTAAGAATTAAAACTTACGAACTATAAAAAAATAAACATCACAGGGTTCCGCCGTGACTCTTAATCCTAGGCCCTGATAATTAACCGGTGCCGCATCGGAGAACAGCTACCGGTGACACAGTAATTGCCCAGCCAATCTAGGGTCGGATTCGAAGGGCACACTTATGCCATGCTATGGCGTGCAGACCCGATACGGCTGCCGTAGTGAAAGCACTACAATCTGACTCGAACGCGGCACTTGGAGGTAACTCACTGTTTATAGATGACTTCAGGAGACTCCATCCTGAAATTGAAAAAAGCAACACATTCAGAACATGGGCAATGTTATGTGGTGCTTTGCTAGAAATTTTGGGTCTAGTACACATTTCGATACCAGACATTGGAACTATTTTCTTATGTGATGATGACGTATGTCATTAATCTCCGCGGCAAACCTCCTGCTTATGACCTTCAGCAGCTTCACAGCTCCCGCGAATCACAGGAGTGCAGCATAGCCTAATAAAGGAATATCGCTATCAAAGGGGACGTTGGTGGTCGGGGATTGATTTAATTCTGAAATTCAGAAGCTTGTCATTTATAAAGAGAATTCATTTATAAGTACGTCCGAAGGAAAAACGTAATTTTAGGTCAAACTGTTCCCTCTGTACAATTATTACAAGGATATGGGTTGCAGCGCAGTGTTCCATCTTAACGCATTCCGGAAGAATAGCCTATTTTTAGAACGCCTGCATCACTCAAGACACGTAGATACAAGAAAACAGAAACCAAACACACACAGTCAAGCTGACACACTCTTATCATTCTTCCTCTGTATTTATATTTGCATAAAATGCAGATCATTTCTCTTTCACATGAAAGAATATTTCCGTTACACTTTGTCGTTCAGTAAAGCAAGTGGTAGTGATGAAAGAGAGACAAAAGGTTGTGTTTTACGCAGACCACGCACAATTGAGATTTAGAGTTCACGAGTTATTATTTTTTTAATATTCCAGCGTTCTTTCTCTTTTAATAGACAAAAGGCTGAGTCTTCAGCCCTTAGACGAAGCAAAAACAGTCGTTTAATTCGCCATAACTTGGAAACCAGTAAAGATTTTGAATAGCAATAAATTTAAGAGTAATTTCCATTCTTTTCCAACATTTCTCACACTATGACCCCCATCTAAGGTGAGAAACAAATAAGTTTGTCGCTTACCAATTTCTGAAGATATAAATGTCTATTTTGAAAAGATAATTTCGAAGTTACTATTTTTTTCTCAGTTCCCAAAAAAAGATTTTGACTTCGAAGTTTTTTCTATGCTTTCCTCAGACATTCACCTATCAATAATAAAATTACAGCGTGATTGATTGACTATCTTAGGAGCTACAACATGATAAATATTTAACGCAGCGGGAAACTGATTTCTCCTTCCCTCTGGCTCCAGTATCCTCATCTCTCTCTCGCACAAGCCATCTATATTACAACGCCGCAGCATCTCGATTCGTTCTCCTCATATGCACGAGATATGCAGCAGAGAATAGTTATTCATTGCTGTGCCATAGGATAGAAGGCTGTTGGTTTATAAGGCAGTGGGTTTGAGTTTTTAGGTTTTAAATGTTGGTATAGTTAATTTAGTTGAGAGGATATTTAAGTGACGTAAGACCGACGAATGTGGAAAGTTTTGAATGATTAACGAGTAGGTAGGCCTACATTTTTTCTCCCGTGTGTAGTGTGAGGAGATACGGAAATTGCACCTTATTTTGTTGATACAAAATGTGTTGTATAGGTATATTATTATTATATTTTAGTGAAATTTATAACGAGTTTACTTCGTGATACCACGATTTGTAAATTTATTGATTAACAGTATCATATTTCCTTTGAATGTCCCCACCCAAAAACCACGGTTTCCAACGAGGGTCCCCTAGTGTCTTCTGTTAGTGATACCACCATCTTGTGATGTCATCGTCTTCTGACATTTGTGACGACATATTTGTGTAATGTGGTTTCATATGCCAATAACGTAATGTGTACTATTCCCGGAATTTTCATAGCAATTAAAATTACGAGAACATTAAAAGACGCTACTCACTTAACAGAAGAGATGAGGTGACTCCATTCTTCAGTAGGGAGATCTCGTTAACACCTTTGGTGATCTTCTCAGCTTAGATGAGATTAGAAATCTCCATTCTGAAATATTAAAAAACTCATTAAGGTCACGGGCATTTCTTTTGTTAAGTTTATTTATACAGGTTGTAACATCTATGGTCATAATCGCGTGTCCCACACAGTGACGTCGTGATCTAAGGCATCCTGCCTAGGACTCCAGGTCACATATGTTTTTTTTTTTTTTTTTTACCTTGGGGATTTAATTGAAGTGAATTTTAATGGCAGGCAGAGTAACTATCTCATGCCCCCATGTTTTAAATATCTACCAGTGCACTTCATTAAAACCAGGTACCCAGCTTCGAAGCCGTTAGCCCTGTGAACTTACAATATATTTATTTTCCCCTATTATCATAATACAGGGTTGTTATCTAAGAAATTAGCAAGTTCTTTGTGAGAGTAGAAGAGAAAGAGTGGGGAAGGGAAGTGGTCCATGGCCCATTTCTTTCAGGGCTCATCCCGACATTTGTCTTATTGCTCAAGGGAAACGACGGGAAAACCTAGAGCAGGATGAGGTGTCGTGCTGACGACAAGCCAATGGCTACAGTGGGATCGGAGTATGTTGAAGTGGGAGATTTTGTTTTAATCATTATTCAAAGTACATATAGTTTAAAAATACACAGAATTGTTTACGAGGAAATACAATTCATCTATACAGCCAATAACGTGATGACCCTGAAACAGAGAAATAACATTATTAGTGCATTAATTGACATGTATGTCTGAGGAGTCAAATGGTTGTTCAGTGTTGAAGTTGATATTCGTCTTGTACGTTGTCGTTCCAAGCTAGAGGGTGGAGTACGCTCTTAGGTCTTTTATGTTTATCTAATGCAGGATTGTAATTTCCTAGTGAAGAATTTAGTGGGTTTGTGCTGCTGTACGACTTGGTGTACGTGCAGAAGGCTTTATTTGAAATATATTCTTGAATTGTCGAAATTTCTAGTTCTTCATGAATCAATCTAACAGGAGTTACTCTAGGTAGTCCTGTAATGAATTTTAAAATTTTGTTTTGGAAAACTTGTAATTTGTTATGGACTGTAATAGGTGCATGTCCCCAAGCAGGACAAGCATATAATTTAATATTGGATAAAGCTCCACCATTCTAGAATTGGCTAGTCTGAGTTTTTGTAGTACATGTTCGGAGAAAGTGAGCCATCTGTCTAGTGTTACTCCGAGATATTTAACTGAAGTTTTCCACTTCAATATCTCGGAGTAACCTCAGCCTTATAGGCTTTGACGGCAACAACTTTTATCAACAACTTTATGCTGCCATCTAGCTATTGCATAAGAAGTCACGTTATAACACTAATTTGAATTGCATGGAGCAACTGTACTTCCAACCCATGCCTCCCATAGTGATGCCATATCTCGATAATAAAGCCGTCACGGCTGTATGTTTATTTGACAAAATCTGTTTATATTGAAATATAGAATACTCTGCAATACTTTATAGTACACAACTACGACCCAACCTGTATGAATTGAAATAAACTTCAGTACGGACCGGAAGTAACTTAGGCTAACCACCAATGGAACAGATGAAAAAAAAAGTACAGAGATAATTACGTCTAATATGGCATACACCCTCCCCATTAGTAGAGGCAAAAAAAGGAATTAAATTGACTTTAAAAACCTCCTTTGAGTTCCAAAGATAAAGAAGAGGAGGAAAGCCACAATCCCAAGAAACCGCACACAACATAAATGACGAGAAACTCCGGCTAGGCGAACAATGCAGCCCTTGCTGAGAACTCCTGGACAGCTCTCAAAACCAACTAGAACCCTGACGAAACCAATAGGCACTTGACGCATGCAAACTACCGGAACATCCACCCAGGACGTCATAGCCCACTGGGAAACCAGTCAAGAGCCCAACCTTACAGTAACCAAAACCCACCTACAACTAGATGACTCAGGGAGAAAGGGATGTAACCGATTCCCTAGCTCTGACATCACCCGCGGCGAAAAATCGTAGATCTCAGAATGCCAAAATACCTGAGCTCGCGTCCAGGCCACCACGAACCTCATCCACCAGGAAAGATCGGTAACACTAAGCAGACTATCAACCAGCCAAACCGTGAAATCTCTCCTCCCTAAACCACTAACTAAATCAAACACAAAACGAGCAGAATAAATCAGAAACGCTAAACCTTCCAAAAAGAAAACTAATAACCAAAAGTAAGAAGGAAAATAACGAAGAAAAAGAAAAATCAAACATGAGAACACAAGCTCTACACTAACAAAGAAAACAAATCCACCCATACTGCCAACTAATCGAACCGTCGTCTCGTCCCCCCACCACTAGCTTAGCGAGAAGAGATGCGGAATCGATGAGGGGGAAAAAAAGATCAAAACACGAGAGTGCACCCCCTGAAATAGTAATATGCGTTACAAGAGTGGTATGTTGTAGTTTTCATGTTCGAGGAAAAGTTTGAAAAAGCGAAACGTAGTTGAGCTTTTTTAATTTCTGAGAATTTAAAGAAAACATACCGCTCGTGTATCGTACATTATTTTGTGCGAAGATCATTTATTACATACCTGAAAGAGGAATTTCTAATTAGTTGCAATGAAATCTCCATCTTGGTTTCTGTTCAATGACGGCAAATTTGCAAAACAAAAATATCTATCTTCAACATTGTTGCTTTAAAATGTTTTCTGTGTTTACTATACTCCAGCAGGCCGTGATATACGTCTGTCTTTTTTTTTCCTCCAGTCTATAAATGCGAACTTAAAACAAACGGTAAGGTTATGTAATGATTTATTTTTCATTTTAATATTTTAACAATATTATTTATATAACATATTGCAGTAATAACATCGGCATCTGAAATCTTGTTGATTTTTTCACGGCTTCCTTAATGTTACTTGCATCACGAATGCAGTAACTTTAGTGGAGTTGTAGAGTTTACTTAATTTTTGCAAATATTTAAAAACAATAATTAACAGTGCAATTTAGGTGAAACTGCAGTGGTAAGTTTCCAATTTATAATTATTACTATATGGAACGTCTCTAAAAATAATATGTTGAAAGCCTAAAGCAGTAAAATCAATACGTCTCTTAAGCGGTAAGAAGAGGGAAATTGTTATGTGTGTTAGGTTGGAAATACTGAATGTGGAATTTTAGACTTACCGCGGATTGGTTTTGTGCGGAAACCAAGCAAATATGCACGATCTCGCACAAAATTAAGTACCCACTCTGAGAATCGAGATGGCAGAGCGTTTCTACAAAACCCTCGCCCAAATATGCCGACCCAACCTTAGACATGGCTATACATACTCATAACGAAATAACCCTAGGAACACCAAAAATAACCGCACCAAGAAAAATCCCTACTAATAAGTATACCGAGAGAGCCTGATAAAAGGAGAAAATGGGAATGGAACATGACCCCACAAAACTATAAAACTGTCACCACACATAGTCAAAAATGAAAATGAAACACGAAAAATGACAGCGAAAGAAATCGTAACATGAAAAATACGCAATTTCCAAAATATGACTAGTATCAACCGTAAAATCAAACCACGCATTCCTCACAACTGACTAGCCTGGCAGAATGAAGAACATATAACATAGCAACTCCGAAAACACAACAAAAAAACAGAAAGCTATAAAATCACTCACCCAAATCTCCATAGAAAACCCGAGAACAAAGAACAATGCTCCACCTATGGTCGCCTGGCTACAACCATGACAAGTAGCGTCAAATGCAGAGGAACGCCTTACTCGCCATCCTGATGGTCCTCCAGGACATAACTGGTCCAAACACTGGTGGCTCAAAAACTCCCGATTCATCATGAAACAATAACATACCACATAAGTTAGCAATCCCTAACTATCACAAATTTAATGAGACAACTCAAAATAGATCCGCAAAAGAGGATCTTTATTGTCATAATAACCAACTCATATAGTGCAACCTGTAAAGCCTGCTATCCGCCCGTCTCATTTTGGACTTCAATGGATCTTTTAGTAAAGACTTCTCGAGTTGTCTCATTAATACGTCAGAGTAAAATACAACATTATTCACTATAGCAAAGTATTTCATTAACAAAATAATGAAAGAAACACAACAATAAAGCAGAACATAACCATATAACATTAATGCAATTAAAATTCGACGAATTCCGATGCTTAGCCTCGAGCCCAATGAGGAAACCCTGTTAATCTCGTAACCTACATAAATTACTTTAACAGAAGATTTCTAGCAGAAATTGACATGAAACACTAGAAAAATGACGATCTCTTTCATGAATAATATATATATATATATATATATATATATATATATATATATATATATATATTTAGACAATACCAGGCACAACTAATAGAAAAAATAAAATAACTAAGAGAACAAAAATTATTACCGGTTGCTCTGTATGGTTGTGAAACTTGGACTCTCACTTTGAGAGAGGAACAGAGATTGAGGGTTTTTGAGAATATGGTTCTTAGGAAAATATTTGGGGCTAAGAGGGATGAAGTTACAGGAGAATGGAGAAAGTTACACAACACAGAGCTGCACGCATTGTATACTTCACCTGACATAATTAGGAACATTAAATCCAGACGTTTGAGATGGGCAGGACATGTAGCACGTATGGGCGAATCCAGAAATGCATATAGAGTGTTAGTTGGGAGGCCGGAGGGCATAAGACCTTTGGGGAGGCTGAGACGTAGATGGGAAGATAATATTAAAATGGATTTGAGGGAGGTAGGATATGATGATAGAGACTGGATTAATCTTGCTCAGGATAGGGACCAATGGCAGGCTTATGTGAGGGCGGCAATGAACCTCCGGGTTCCTTAAAAGCCACTAAGTAAGTAAGAGAACAAAAATAAAGAGAAAGAAAAAAAGGAGAAATAAAAATGAAAAATAGGAAAAGGATAGCCAATTAAACTATAGTGACGTAAGAAACGTCACACAGTGAAAGGGGCATTATTATATGCTTCCTTTGCTGGAGATTTTCATATCAAAGAATAAAAATTAAGAGAAAATTAAATGATAGTACTCAATGTTAAAGATGAGATGTGATGATTCCATCTTTTAGTGACGAGATCTCGTTTACACCTTAGGCGGTCTTCCGAACTTGTTAACAGGTGAGATAAGGAATCTCCATCCTGAAATTAAGTCACATTCAGACAACGGGTAGTACCATGTTCTTTCTTTGCTATAGACTTTTATAACAAATTAATTTGTATTATTAAATGCCGCAGAGTCAAAGACTTTTGACATAGTCAACAGTAACTGATAAAACGTAACTGATAAAACAAAACAAAAAGTAAAACACAATAGGGTTGAACTAGCGCTGAGGTAGTTACCTTCCTACTCTTCTTATGCATCTTCAACTGTTTTACTAGTCATATCAACTTAAATAGTGTGCATTCACGCTATACCTTGCATATACGACTCTGTGACAGGTTAGGTTACGAATCTGTGCAGGATTTTCAAAGCCTGACGATTTTTGTTTAGTGATGTTGTCAGTACTAGCTAGCGCAATGACGGACGTAGAAATGAAGTCACATTATGGAAAATGTGTGTTCATTTCATTATTATTTGTTGTGCTTCACTATTTTTCAGTGGTTATTGAATTAATACAAGTTTTGCGTTCTTCACATTACATCGTATCGTGTATTTTATATATGTACATTCCTCTCCTTCACTAGAAACCACAACACTTGCATTTCCATTACTACGTATCTCTCATTTTACACGTAATGTACTACATTTCCGAACAATTTCATTTTCTTTAATATTTTTCTATAAACTCTTTAACTTTTCAAATTCATACCCACAAAAAATTCCTTAAAAATTTAATCATTTTCACTTCCAAAATCACCAGAACTACCTCAGCACTAGTTTCTCCCACAATATTGTTTAAATCTAAAAATTCATTAATATTGTAAATTACCTTGTAGGTCAGCCAACCACAGACAAATCGTTTGGGTCTGGGACTACTGGAGAATACGATACGAAACTTTACTTTTTTTTTTGGGTAGATTGAATTTTCGTAAAGGAGAGAATCAGTGACAAGTTAGGTTAGGTTTGTTGAGGCTTCTGGTATGCCTTACATATATAATTATTGTATTACGTCATCGTCATCGTCTTTGTTTTATCAGTGGCGTGTAATTTGGCTATATTGTATTCTTCAGTAATTCCGTCGTTTTAAGGCAGATGGATACCCAGACCAGAGGTATGCATTTCCCATAATTTCGTCTAATGGAATATTCGCCTATAGTCAACATTTGTTTCTGTATACCTACATCATGGTATATTAAATCCAAATAACTCTTCGAAAAGTTACTCTAAATTGATTTTTCTTGATATGATTCGTCTCAATAGGAAATTTCCATAGGAAAACTCAGAGAATAATAAATTAAATAGCTCATAATGTAAGACATTTTCGACGAGAGAATGTTTCCGCGGTACTCATTGCATGTGAAGTAGGTAGTAGAATACAGATTTTACAAGCATTTATAAAGAAAATCAGAAAATTAAACAAATCTGCAAAATTCATTTAGCTGTAATCAACAAAATGCGTCTATGCTAATATTCATACAGCTACATTTGATTAAAGGACTGGACATAATGACTTGGTAATAAACATAGACTATAATTCCCTATATTTCCGCCATTATGTGCAAATTCCGTAAAAATTCAGATAACTCAACGTCTGAAGAAATCAACAACTTCAGATCTTTTGTCAAGAATTTGAAACATTTTCCGATTTCAATGTAAAGTCAATAGTTATAGTAAATCAGTAGCAAAAGAACTAAATGTTTGTGCAGGATCCTTTTAAATTCTTGACTACACGACATAACTTGTGTGTGATGAATTTTAAAGCGGCCATTTTTATTCCTGGTATAGATATTCATCTGCAATAGATTAACACTAAAGGATTCCAATCACTTATTATGAATAGTAATGTAAACAGATATTCCAACGTAACCCCGTTTCACAGCTTAAAATTTATACGATGAAAGAGTAATGGAACAGAGAAAAACTCTCTCCGGCGCCGGGATTTGAACCCGGGTTTTCAGCTCTATGTGCTGATGCTTTATCCACTAAGCCACACCGGATATAACCCCGGCGTCGGATAGAATCGTCTCAGATTAAGCTCCAACTCTTGGGTTCCCTCTAGTGGCCGCCCTCTGCACTACGTCATAGATGTCTATGAACGTAGGACCGAAGTCCACACATGTGTTGAGGTGCACTCGTTATGAGTGACTAGTTGGCCGGGATCCGACGGAATAAGCGTCGTCTTAAATCACTTCGTGATTTACGCATATCATATATATTATTTTAATGTACCGAAGTACATATGATATTTCCATGCAGATATTCTGCATCATCATACGATGAAAGAGTAATGGAACGGTGTGGCTTAGTGGATAAAGCATCAGCACGTAGAGGTGAAAACCCGGGTTCAAATCCCGGCGCCAGAGAGAGTTTTTCTCCGTTCCATTACTCTTTCATCGTATGATGACGCAGAATATCTGAATGGAAATATCATATGTACTTCGGTACATTAAAATAATATATTAAAATTTATAGTTAATGTGTTTAGCTACAGTGACTTGAGCAAAGTTTGATTTTAGAGAAAATATAATATAGCAAGAACATCCTAATACAAACTAAGTCCCTCTTAATATTACCACATACTTGCAATACGAAAAACAGAGTTTAATCAGTTTTCATTTCACCTCGATACCAGTGCAGAGTCACCAGTAAGAATGTCGAGTCAAACAGGGTAGCAGTATGACTTGCTTGAAGTAAAGTCTCAATATTGGGGAGAAATGCTCTACACCAGCCATGTCAGTATGCGCTCGCTAAGTAGCCCGCCGTACAAACAGTCCAGCTCGTGTGCATCGATGATCTTCCTCTCTCACGCCACATGAGGTGCACTGTTGGTACGAATCACAAAACTTCTTGCTTTACAGTATTTACTGAAACAACACAACAGCAAAATCTTCAAAATGACGGGTCATTCATTAAAATCCGTTCAGCAGTTTTCCCGTAATTTCTATTACCAGTTCAAATTTTATATATATATATAATATGATATGATATATTTATTCCACCAGCTTACATCGGTCGTGATGGCTCTTCACATTTCTGTATACAGTGCCATCACTCCCTTGGATACATGATTTTCTGCTTACGCTTTTTCTAAACCTCCGGCTATTACATATAAATGACCATGATCACTTTTCTATCACGTCCCTCACCTCTGTTTCCCTCCCTTCTTCTTAAATTTAACCTTCCCTTTCCTAGTTATCTATCTTATTCTTACTAATCTCATTTAACCAAACAATGACTTCTCTCAATCTCTTATTAATTGGTCCGAACATTGTTTATATTTGTTGAACTCTTCCATAGTTGTTAACTTATTTATTCACTTGAATCACTAACATTCACTAACCACTTATTCTCATTAATCTAATCTGTATATTTTCAGACGAAGTAGTTTCTACCATTTCATTACATTTCCATTCCCACTTTCTTTATTACATTTGTATCACTACTTACTTATTATCACTCTCTGGTTATTACTTGTATCTTATCCTTTTTCACCATTATTCCCTTGCCTTACCGTCTTTTCTATCACTATCACTCTTTTCACTTTGTCACTTTCTTACGTTTTGTCACTCATGCCACTCATGCACCAACCTCTTAAGTTATAAGTTTTCTGTCCCTTACTTCTTCCCACTGACAAACCTCTATTCGGTGTCCCTAATGTTACTTCATCCCTTCCGGTTCTTGTAGAATCTTGTCTTCTTATCTTGGTATCTTCTTCATCTCTCGATCCCTTCTGTAATTGCTGACCCATATTTGTTCTTTCAGCTGGATTCATTGAACTCTTTTTGCTGTTCTCAGCTCCTGTATGCCGTCCTTCTGTTCTCCCCTGTCTACCTGATGTCGTCATCATAATTTCAGATATATATATATATTTTAAAGTAAAAGTAGTCCAACATTTTATTAAAATATTGAAAATCTAACTTGAAGTTGAGGAGGGGTTGAAAATTTTGAAAAGCAATTGAATCAGTCGGAGCTAAAAGGAACTAAGTCACTTTTCACAACTTTTCAGGAGAAGCAAAAAAAAAAAACATTCCACTATATTAATATTTTTATGCTATAGAAGACCAAAGAACATTTAAAAGTCTGACTTAGTTCCTTCTTCCACCGTTCGATGCGCATGACATCTGTTGTTCAAATGGTTGCATAACCAAGAAAACTGCATATTTTTATTTAGTTCCTTTTAGCTCCGACCGATTCAATTGTACTACAACCATTTTTGCGGGGACCATTTATTTCAGAGTTCTTTCATATTGATCGCTAAGAAGTGATAGCTGGCATCTACAAAAATGGTCATTTAGTTTAACTACCGATACATTATTTAGAATAACTGCATTAGAGTAGAGCAGAAGATCTTGCAAATCAGAAGCATTTATCAAAAGTTCCTCTATTTTGAGAGAAATTAAATTAATTTTTAAAACAGTTTTTTATTCACCTGCGAATTTAGAGATACGAGGTATCACTTCTCAGCCATCGATATTGATTTAAAATTTTGTATTCTAAATTACTCTGCACAGTAATGTTTTATGTTGAGGTTTTCCATATCCAATACAAATTTAAAAGAACAAAAATGAACCCGTAACTTACTGCTTCTTTATTACTGATATTTACATAAGTAGTCAAGGTGACGGCATCATCATGAGATAGTGTGTTTATAGCTCTATGCTTTTCTTGAGTGAAATTTGGCATTTAGACTTACAAATTATAACACACAGCATGCCGGTTGTTCTGGCATTTTTAAAATGATGCAGCTAAATTAGAATTGCCCCACTGGTTATTTTCTAACTAAATCTAGTAGAAAATATATATATATAAACTAATTGGATTTGAGACATCATTGGATTTTGGTAGGAATACAATAATCAGAGTCGGAGAGGGGGCCTCTATGGTCGTCGGGGGGGAATTTCCTCCCCACCCCCAGTACTCCCATGGGATCCATTATGAGGATGTTTTCAGCAAGACTAAGAGAACATCAAAAAATTTATAAGACAAAATTTCACAAATAAGGACAAGCTTAGATACTTGTATATGTATGGAAAAGAAAAAAGATTGAATTACTTTAGTCTTATTTTGTAACATTCGTCAATATATAACAAATTTCGAAGAGGTGTTATGATATACCTACTATGCATTTGAATCAGACGGAGCTAAAAGAATTAAGTCACTTTTGACAAGTTTTCAGTAGAAGCAAAAAATATTTCACTAATAACACAAATATTATATTTTTGTTATAGAAGACGAAAGAATATTTAAAAGTCTTAGTTCCTACTTCCACCGTTCGATGTGCATGACATCAGTTGTTCAAATTGTTGCATAACCCAAAACTTCATATTTTGACTTAATTCCTTTTAGCTCCGACCGATTCATTTATTTATGAAAGGGTAGTGTCATTTAAAATATAGAATAAATTTAATATTTCAAATTGTTTCTATTACGACGTGAAATAATTTTATTAACAATTATTGTTTAGTACACTTACAAAAATATTATTTAACATGATTGTCGAAACTTTAATGTCCTAAATAAATTATCCTAGTTGGGCTAAGTATAGCCTAGTATTAACTTGTGGTAAATAACATTACTGTAGTAAATTACTCTCTATATAACGTATACCTCTGACGAAGGTTTATCTTACACTCCGCGACGTTCACCAACACCACAGCGATTGCAGAGTCCCTCTCCAATCTGATAGAGGGCATTTCGTGTCCTTGGCATTCTTGCTCTGCACAAGATATAATTATGTACAAGAAACAGACATGCAAATCAAATTAAAAGTATTTAACGAAGCAAAGAATTTTTAAACATTTTTAGCTTTGTACCTAATGGAACTTACTGCTTTGAATATTTCTTATAAAACATATTCTTACACAGAAAAGCCTAATTGGTCTTGTGTATGAAAGCTCTATGGAATTTATTGCACAATAATGTCTGAAGGCATTTGGGTAATTTTAAAGATACAATGGAAGGGACGTCGCAAATGTATTTGTAACCGATACAGCACTCACAAATTTACCACATTTTCTCGTAAAACAGTAAATAGCCTATTCACTGCACTAACAAAAGTTCCCTGCATAATATAAAACAACATAATTAAAAAACCATGCATCATACAAAAAAATAAAAATTCTGTGGTTTTCATAAAATTTCTTACGAAAATCAATGCAATATGCCCACCACATAGGATGCAAAAATGTTTACGTCAACAATAAAGTCCAAGTAAACTAAAAGAACTCCAAAAGGAAATAACATTTCAATGGATACCTAGTCATTGTGGTATACCTGGAAACGAGAAAGTCGATAATATTGCAAAACAGGTAACATATTTGCAACCAAGACCTCTTCAAGTGATATCTCTATCCAATGCTTTTACTTCAGTAAAGTCTCATTTTACAAACCTATGGATCAACAATTGGCTTTCTTCTGACAAAGGAAAAATTTTACAGTCTGTACAAAAGAAACCAAATGACCTGGAAATGTACAAAAACTCGCCCAGACATGTTCCAACATTTTTAACAAGAGCCAGAACAGGTCACATTGTCACACAATTGTACCTACACCGACTTCACATTTCTGATAATCCTACTTGTTTGTGGTATAATAATCATGATGAAGATCTGGAACACATTCTTCTATACTGTCCATCCATAAACCACAAAAGAAGTAAATTAAAATCATCAGTACCAGTTGCAGAAGACACAGCCCTGCAGTATATATTGACTACACCCTACCTCTGGCTACTAGCAACAGGCACCTATAATGAACACCGATCAAAATACCTCTCATTTCTCGTGAAAAACAACAACTGAATAGACTACAGTGGACTTTATGCTGTCAGCAAACAGCTGGATACATTAAGAAGATTGATTGAACAATCAAGTCCCGACCATCCATTTCGCATGACATAGAAGTCAAAGGTGAACCTTACGTATGTCCCAGGCACTATAGGAAATTAAAAAAAAAAAAAAAAAAAAAAAAACACTGAAAATACCTTTGATTTATAGTATGGAGTAGTAGAAGGTCGATGTGTTCACTGGGAGAGCTGTAACCCCTACCTGGGCGCGCTTCCGTACAGAGGCAGCAGCATTTCTCTAAGGTTAGAGCCCAGTTTAAGTGTGTGTATTAATCGAAAAAATGTCATATAAACATGCGTTCTAGTCTCAATATCTTCTAGCTCCTAATTTCACAATCTAAACTGTGCTCTAACCTTAGAGAAATGCCGCTGCCCCTGTACGGAAGCGCGCTCTCACTTAAACCATGCACTCGCTCATAAATCAATGTAATATTCTGTTGAATAAAAAAAAAAACACACACACACACACACTCAAATCATGCATTTTTCGTAGAAGCTGTCCTGGATAACTTTCAGTACACGGATTCCTTCCTTTCCCTCTTACTTCAGAATCTGTACACACAAAATAAATTATTGGCATTGAGAAGTGCCTTTTCGTGAGCATGATGATGCGCATTTGACAAACGCAAACAAATCTGCTCTTTTTATTATTTCAAGATATAGGCCTAATTGTCAATGAAGAATCCGTAGTATACTGAAATTTTCCCGCTGTCCTCTTATCACATCCACACAAATGAAACCAGTAGGAATAATATTACGATTTTCAGATCGTCCTCCCGACACTTCGTTTCACAAATTACAAAAGCCTTCAGACATTACGACGCAATGAAAGCCATAGGGCCTTCAAAAGTTAAACATTCACCACACTTCCAAGCTAAACTAAAACAATTCATCACTCAATCTGGTGCTGTAGTAGAGAAAGCCTGATGGCCTTAGCTTCACAATAAATAAATATAAATAAATAAATAATCACACACCATATCCGATTCTGAACCAACAAATCAGATGTAAACAACATTCAAACATCGGAACTATCGGAAGTCTACGATATATCGCACGACTCAACCTATCGATTATCGATCACAATAACATGGCATCAACAGTGTTGCCAGCTGGACGGAAATTCCGTCAAAACTGACGGAATTTCAACGTAGCGGACGGGGAAAAAATGCCTTTGACGGGTGACGGATTTTCTGGCGGAAATTACAATTTACTTCATTTTTTTTTTTACTTTTTTAGCTGCTGTCATTTTTAATTATTTAATTTTTGGGGAAGCGTAGACCAACCCAGCACATCAACTGCAGATGATGTGGATGGATAATTATTTTAATCAAAATTGCTAAGTTATGTTAAAATTTTCTTTTTAATTTTATATAGATATATTGAGTGAGTCTTATTACTTTTAATTTTGACGGATTTCCAGGTGTTAGACTGAAGGGAATACAAGTTATTTGTTGGCAACACTGGTCATCAACGAGTTAAGTATCTAACTCGTTGCATGTCATCATTGAAGTAATGATTTCCAACATATCTTTAAAATCACGGAATATGCTATACTTGTTTTTTTTTAAGATGGGACATGACAGGAGCGTAGCGATCGGAAAAACAACTGAATGTCACATACCGTGGTAGGCCTGTTGCTATGGTAACAACGTTTGAGTTGCCAAATTTACCGTTCCCACATGGCGAGTGCTTAATAGCTCTCTTAGCGAAATTTATTGTGCACACAATGTTAGCATTGGTACGTTTCGTCTTTGATTCTCTGTCGATTTTTGTGTTATTTTCTTACCTTCGCGTCAATTGTCAATGAATGTTCTAACGTCAGCCATCGTAACGTCAGTTGATACCTTCCATCAGCTGGCAGCGTGGTAGCAGTCCATATTGGCAACATAGCACTGTTGTTCTAAGCTCGGCCGCTAAACTGTCATGTCCCATCTTTCAAAAAAACAAGTATAATTATGATATTTCTACAAATCTTGAGATGTTAACATATCTAAGAAAAGTACAGTCTTTCAATTGAGTTAAAGCAAGTATACTTGTTCATCACGACTAACTTAAAAGGCATATTAGGCAGAACTTCTGTTTCTAGCCTTTTCGTGAAATTAGAGACATTTATGTCGTCATGGTAGTCGCCTGTCTTCTGCTTTGATCAGAACATTAGCAGAGCATTTTTTTACAAAGCCATTTTCTCCTCTTTCATTAGCTAAACTCAGTCCTTTACCAATACATAGATGCTGTGACACCTGCTTCGTCATGAGAGCCCCAATATGAACCAACAGTGTGGCCAGCATTTACATATGTCTCATCTAAATATATATAATGCCCCTTTTCTGTTGATGGTATCTTCGAATTGCTCGGAGATAATTAGCAGGCCAGGAAACAATCTCGGATTTTCCATTAAGACGTTTTCTCTTGATACATATTTCTTCCATTTGAAGCCCGGTTAGGGAATGAATTTCCTCAGGTACTCACTGTGCATTTTAAAATTTCACTGTTCATAAATCAGCATTCAGTGTTAAAATTGGCACAGTTTTCCTTATAGTAATTATAATGTTCGTGTCTTTTCCTTCTAACAACTCCCTCACTGAAGTAATTGATTTCCATTTTCTTCTGTCTCTCTTCAGATCTCCCCTTCACAGTTGAAAATATGACCTGACCAGTGGTGCGTTCAATATTATCTTTACCCAGCGGATACAAAATCTCGAAACATCACTTGTCGATTGAATAATACAGTATATTTAAAATTGAATTCTTTTATTCTTACAAGTATTTCACAACTTTATAAATAATTATTGCCATAGCATCGCTTTTCAATTGGCTGCCAGTAACACTAGGTTTATTATTCATTCTTACACCATAATTGAGATTTCACTACAGAGAAGGAAGTATTAAGTATAATACATTTTCAGAACTTTGGTTATAAAACGGGTTGAAAGAGAATTTTAAACAAATGGAAGGAAATTAGCCATTACAAAAAAAATTATTTAAAATCAAGAAGTTCAAAGGAAATACACAATTGAAAATACTAAACAAATACAAATATGGGTAATGGGTAAATTAATAGGAAACAAAAAAACTCAGCTTAAACCTGTAATTTATTAAAACTCAGAATCACAAAACACAGTAAAAAGTACTTGATGTGAGACGATCTGTCATGAAGCAGCTCTAGAACACAACTGATTTCCACCAAGACCTTCTGTGCAGTACCGATAAGTGGTCTGTGATGTAGATTTTCTTCTATCTAGTGTACCTTTAGTTCACTGACTTAAAAAAGAAATTACTTTTACATAGGACAGACAGGCAGATCATTTCAAACACGTTACAAAGAACACATCACAGCCATAACAAAATTACAAAACACCTCCACATATGCAGAACACATCACAAATGCCAACCACACCTACAGAGACATCAACACAGACATGGAAATACTGCACATCCAACCAAAAAGCCAGAAACTCAACACACTAGAACAATATGAAATATACAGACACACGAAAACACACCCCAATGATATTCTCAACACACAACTCAATTTCAAAGCACATACACTCTTTGACTCTACACTACGAACGCACCCACACAGGAAACAACAAGAGGCACCAAGACCAACAACGACCAGTTCCGAAGATGACCGAAAATAGGTCGAAACATGTTAACAAGGTACGTTAAAATTTAAAATTTAACAAAAGAAAATTCTTATCATACATATTCCGAAGTGATACAGTGTTAAAAGTTGTGTAATCAAGATGTATAAAAAAAGAAATATGAAATAAACACATGAATATATTTCTATGTATACCAAAACTATATGCCGGTTCACTGACTTAAAAAAAAATACAAAATAAATAGATAAATTAAATAAACCTGTATGTTTAACAAAATTATTCACTGCTTCAAGCTTGTTTTCTCCTCGCATTGTCACTCTTGACGTGTGGCTGAAAACTCGGGCTGTATGATGCCAGCAGAACAATCACTGCAACTACGTTGATGCAAATCTGCGAGATGCAGGAAACATACCGTCTAGCCGAGGAGACAGCCTGCAAACAATATCAATGTTACAGCTGAAAAAGTGCAATACAGTTAAATTTTGATATCTCGAAGTGCTTGCAGAAACTGGTAATGCTTCAAGTTATCGGAAAATCAAGATATAAAAATATGAAAAAATTACCAATACCACAAATTATTCTCGATGACAAATATTACGTAATTAAATTTCTAATTTTTTAGTTACTGTTCATGCACTTAGGGAAACCCATACCACATAACTTTCAACAAAGAGAAGTCGTAGATTGCCCATAGACTCTTTCTATTTCCATTAGGTTTAGCACCATGACCCACTTCCATCTTCATATATTTGGTTTCATCTATGTTGATAACCAGAGACCGGAAGTTTAGGCATTATGAATCATTAAAATAGGCAGGCAAAAAGGCATCATAAATAGCTAAAATAGGCGGCAAAAAGGCATTATAAGTAGCTAAAATACGCAATAAAAGGCAATTACAAAAACCTTGCACTAGACCCACAACCTTGCACTTTCCACAAAGGGATTTCGGCAGCAAGAAAAGCTTTACATAAGTCGAATGCAAATTGAGATTTTCGACTCGATGTTGCAATTACTGTTGGAAGCAAAGATATCTTCTTCCCAGTAGCCTTGGAAAGTGCATTTTTGTGTTTGGATGTACTGATATGTTGCGATATGAAATATTTAACTAGCTACAACAACATCGCAATGAACACTGAAAGAAAAATAGCTGTTAAAAATAATGTTAAACCTGCACTCATTGTTGCCTTGTCAAATAAACACAAGTGATAACTAAAACGCTTCGGTACTGTTATACATTTTTGAATGGCAGCACTCATTGTTGCAAAGAGAATATGAACTGACTAAAAGATAATAATATACATTCGGTGAAGTCACCTTCATTGTAGCGGTTATAGAAATAAATTAAAATATACCTGTAGGCAATTTTTAATAATAAATTAATAAATAATAGATAAATAACCAAATAAAGGCAATAAAAAAGTATTTACTTTGTAAATTAGGCATTTATATTAAAAAAGGCAGAAAAGGGTAACATAAAACTGTGACGTTTCAATCACAAAGTATAATTCGTACAGATTTACTTTCAAAATGAAGATACATTTAACACATTTAAAAAGGCATTCTGCCAAAGTTCTGGTCTCTGTTAATAACCAATCCAGCTGGTTTTCCTGTTGTTTCTATTAATGATACCATTTCTTGTAGAGCAGGGATATTTCTTGCTATCAAAGCAATGTCGTCTGCATAGACACAGGCTTGCTTCTAACTTGTATAATATCGTTCTAGACAAATTAAGTTCTTTCAACACTTTACCCATAATTAAATTAAATAGTACTGCAGACAGACCATCTCCTTGTCTTACTCCGGTTGATAGGGTTCCCATATGCCTCATAAAATACGGGAACATCCCTTTTTCCTTCATGTGTGCCATTTGTCCTTAAAGAGGTTTTGGTACCGGTACATGTTTTTGTCCCTATTTAAAAATTAGAGCCCAAAAAAACAGAACTGGGAATATCAAACGCTATTTTATCATAAATATCAGCCTCCAGTGCTATTTATGACAATGGAATTTATTACATTAGCAACATTGGAGGTGACACTACTGCTACCAGATCAAGCAATGTTGAACTCATTTGTTTGATGAGATCATAATAACTGTGAAAAGTGTTCTGAATTCCAAAGAAAATAGTGAATTGAAGGACATTCTTTTAATTCTTAAATCAAAACATTTATATGAAGTCTAGGTGGATCTGTTCAAAAGTGTTGACGAAGAGCTCCCAAAAAAAAAAAAAAAAAAAAAAAAGCGCTAGAGTTCATTCTATTTATCCTTGGCACAAATGCAAATGTTGAAAGATTGTTCTCCTGCAAGAACTGACAGTGGACTGATGACAAAAACAAGTTGCATATAAAGATAGTAAAATCAGTGCTTATTGTGAGATCATTTTTCAGTGAAGATTGCGTTACATTTCATGATTTAATGCTTTAAAACAAACAATTGTACAAGAAATTCCTTCTAGAAATGTATTGTACGAGTCAGAGGCGTATACTGGTTAAAGGGTTTGGGCTACCGCTGACCCTATTATTACACAAAATATATCTAACAATTACTTTAATTTTAATTACTATGGTAAAACTAATAATACAAAATTATTACATTATGTTATATTATAAACTTTTTCTTTTGTAATTTCCTTGGGCTACCGCCCGCAAAATACGCCCCTGGTACGAGTGATTCTGATTTATAACAATATATTATCTGGTGAATCTATTTTGCAAGAAGTAAATTTTCAATTTATTTTGTTCAATTTATTCTTTAAACACTCCATTTCCTTCAATAGTAGTATTTAATATGATTTAACTGTATTGCTTTAATCTCTTCGAAGATAACATCTACATGCACGATGGAAAATACATACCAAAGCTAAATCGGCACTGAGTGTCTCATAATTTTTTCAGCTGTTTCTGGAAAACTTACCCTGAAGCAGTGGTTAGAGCAGATATTGGGTTACCGTAATGCAAAAGTTTGTAGCATTTTTTCACTATGAAAAAAAATTTTATTTGACATGAAAAGAAGACAGAAAGAAATTAATCAGTAATGTAATTATTCTCCTATATTATCTATGACTCCCTGCCAATGCTGGGGTAGTTTTTCAATTCCGCGTCTGAAGAAATCTGCTGGTTTGGAGTTAAAAATGTCGTCAAGCCAAGTTTGTAAAGCATCTTCGTCATCAAAGGCGTTCTCTTGAAGACTGTTGCACGGAGAACGGAAAAGGTGGAAATCTAAGGGCGCAAGATCGAGAGAAAATGGACTCACCTCCCAACCAAGCTCCTCGAGAGATGCTTTCGTTATGTTAGCTAAGTGCGGGCAGCACTTGATGCAGTCTCCTTGGTCGTTTTTCTAACTTTAATTATGGCTGCAAGGCATCTGAATTGTTGGCAACAAAGTTCAACAGTTATGATTACATTCCTGGGAAGCAATTTAATGTACATGATGCCTTCTTTATCTCACCAGATGCATAACTTCATCTTCTGTGGATGGACATTAACTTTTGTACAGAGTGTTGGGTGAAAACGTAATACGGCGAACGCCAGTAGGGGAAGTTATCCCCACCCGCGCCGCTCGGCACCTCACTTGCCTGCTCTCTCTCTCTCTCTCTCTACTATCTGTCCCGCTTCGATGGATCACTACCTCGCGCCTCGCACGTATTTCGTAACACGTACTAACAAAATTGGGGCATTAGACAACAGCATAAAACCAAATTGGGACACATTAGACAACAGGCCACCACATGTACTACACAACACAACACAACACAGCCCACCACATGTACTAACACAACACAATACAATGTAATGTGGTTGTTTCATTAAACAACACTCACCTGTTAACTTCGCACTGCCCCACTGTCCAATGCACACCATCCAGTAGCATCGCTTTTCGGCGCTAATTTCATATTTTTCCCACAGCTTAGACACTCGTAATGACTAGCAAGTAGTCCATGCTCCTCACAGTACCTTACCGTATCCTCCTTCAAATTCTCCCTGCACAATTTGAGGAAGAAGTACACGTCTTCGGTACGGCTCAACACGACACGTGGTTACGTCTGTACACGAAGCTGGACACGGACACAATGAAGCTCCACCAGCGCGCGTTAACACTTATGCCACCCCCGCAGTCAACCCCTACCAAGCTACATTCACAAGCCCGCCACTTTCTACCCTCGGTCATTGTCCCCCTCACCATTCTTCTGCAATACGTTATGGCAGTTCCCTTAAACAGAAATAAATTCATTTTCTCTTCTACACCCAACTCGCCTCGGTAGCCGAGAGTCTAAAGCGTGACCAAAAAGCGTGCATTTAGCGTTTAGTTACGAACTTACTCGGATCGAATCTTACCCTCTGCGAAGTCATAAGAAAAAAAAAAGAGAGAGACATGAAGCAAGGAACAGAGAAGGAGAGACTGAAGAGAGAGAGATGAGAGAAAGAGGCAGACAGGACGAAGTTCCTCTTCTGGTTCATAAATGTCGCATTTATTCTTTTTGTTCCACTTTCCTACACTAGATGTCACCCCACCCTAAACCCCTATTTCCACTCTTTCCCGCTAGAGTGTGTGGTGAGCTTGTAGGGGAAAAGTGGAAAGGGGTCGTGGGCGGAGCTTAGCGTTCGCCGTATTACGTTTTTACCGGGTGTTGTGTGTTGAAACGCCAACCATTTTCTTGCAGTGCTTTCTCCGATGACATTATACCCGTACACATCACAAATGTTTCGAGCTGCCTCCGCTGCCTTTGTTCCTCCATTAAACTCAAACAGAAGAATTTGTCAGAAGTGTTAGTTTTTTTTTTTCACTTGACACTCCATCTTCTTTAGCCCACATATAACACAAAGTTTCTTCAAATCCACAAAATTCAAGGCGTATTTAAAAGCACAACTCTCCAAATAACAAATGACAAACGGTAAACTATCTCCTAACAACGCAGTGTTGTGATGACGAACAAAAACGCTACAAACTTCTGCATTGGCGTAGTGTGAAAGTCCGACAGTGGAACTTTCGTGACTGAAACAGAAGAAACCTGTAAGAATACAAACGTAGATAACTTCCTAATGTTTGTTATTTTAATTACTTCATAATATAAATGTATAATGAGAAATGTGTATCATTATATGACATCCAATATTTTTCTCCTTCCTCCATGCATTGTGAACTACAGTCAGTCCAGAAATCACGAGGCACTGCTGGGCAGGAAAGGAGACAGTTCAAATGATGCACAATATATTATGATTAGTTGAAAATTAATATTTAATGTTCGTCGAAATATAACCGCTCAGTTAACACAATGGCCATCACACATCATATTAGTCCATGACGCCTGTTGTCTCTCATTGTTGTTAGAAGGGTCTCCTCCAGTTGGCGAGGCATCTCACTCCACAACCTTTTCGTCCAGCCACGGCCTGAAGATGGGCAGTGTCGATGGGTAATGCGTTCCTTGTTTGCGACGTAGTGTGCCATCTGGTGATCGCAAGGGATAAGTAGCGAGCATTATTGGGAGCTGCAGTTTGATTTCCTTCTCGAAACTCTTTGGGTCAATGATGAACTAGAAGAGAAATGCAAAGTCACAGTAAGTGACATTTATCTTACAAAAACAACAACACACTATAATGAATTCCAGATTAGAAAAATCCTGAGATGAACAAACACTTGATGTCACCTACTTCAGACAGTAATATTAATTTGTCTTTACTCTTTCGAGGGGGAGGGGTGAGGGGGAGAGGGAGGGGGATGGGGGAGGGAGTGGGGAGAGGAGGATGTGGGGAGGGAGGGGGAGGGCGGAGGGGAGAGGGAGAGAGAGAGGGTGTGTGTGGCTTACTGAAAGTTTCAGCGATGTGAAAAATATTCCAACCGGAATTTCAACACATGCTTCTTCAGTTGAGCACAATATGCGTTGCTTTATAAAAGTTAAACATTTACTGAAACAATCTCATAGCATAGCAACTCATTTGGTGAGTGACATGTTATTACTTTTCATTAATAATAATAATAAAAATAATAATAATAATAATAATGATAATAATAATACTTACTTACAACAACTTACTTACAAATGGCTTTTAAGGAACCCGGAGGTTCATTGCCGCCCTCACATAAGCCCGCCATCGATCCCTATCCTGTGCAAGATTAATCCATTCTCTCCCTCAAATTCATTTTAATATTATCCTCCCATCTACGGCTCGGCCTCCCCAAAGGTCTTTTTCCCTCCGGTCTCCGAACTAACACTCTATATGCATTTCTGGATTCGCCCATACGTGCTACATGCCCTGCCCATCTCAAACGTCTGGATTTAATATTCCTAATTTCATCAGGTGAAGAATACAATGCGTGCAGTTCTGCGTTGTGTAACTTTCTCCATTCTCCTGTAACTTTATCCCTCTTAGCCTCAAATATATTTCTAAGAACCTTATTCTCAAACACCCTTAATCTTTGTTCTTCTCTCAAAGTGAGAGTCCAAGTTTCACAACCATACAGAGCAACCGGTAATATAACTGTTTCATAAATTCCAACTTTCAGATTTTTTGACAGCAGACTAGATGACAAAAGCTTCTCAACCGAATAATAACACGCATTTCCCATATTTATTCTGCGTTTTAATTTACTCCTGAATGCCATTTATATATGTTACTGTTGCTCCAAGATATATGAATTTTTCCACCTCTTCAAAGGATAAATCTCCAATTTTTATGTTTCCAATGATGATGATGATGATGATAATAATAATAATAATAATAATAATAATAATAATAATAATAATAATAATAATAATAATAATAATAATAATGCCAATCATAATAAAGTATCACCAATAATAAACATTTTGTATGGGAGGTAGTCTACTTAAACTAGTTACATCAGGCCTCACCAAGGATTTCAGTCACTGGCTGCTACTGCTATATGCACGATTTGGTATAATGGTATGGGAGGTGGTAAAACTCTACCATTTTGTTTACCTCGGGATATTTATCTGGAATTCAGTTTAAATAAAGCAGTTGTATCTACAAATGTATCAAACATATAGATAACAAAATGTGAACATTTCCTGAAAAACAAAATATATGCATTGGCAACTCAAGATCTATAACCGACACCTATCCAAACAAACTGGAAGAAGTGACTTAAGATGTTTGTATAAGATCAGATTTTCGTCAAATTCAATAACCGACATCTATCCAAACTGGAAGAAGTGACTTAAGATGTTTGTATAAGATTAGATTTTCGTCAAATTCAAAGCTTCACAAGACATTTCAAGACTTGCCAATACATCACAAGTCATTGTCAAATTACTTATAATACTGTAAACTGGATTAAACTTGACCACAAAAAAAAAAAAAAAAAAAAAGATTTACATCATGATAATATCAAAAGCACTAAATATATTTTTAATGTTCATTATTTTTCCTGCATTTCTTAAGTATTTTTTTTTTATAATTCTAAGTCACAATTAAGGCTGAATAATTTAAATCTTTCATTCTTTTTGGTGGTCAAGCTTACCCCAGTTTAAGATACCGGTACTTTACAAGTCTTTAATTGTCTTGAAAGTAAATAAAACATGTTCTAATCCATCAAATACTTGTTAATTCTTTGAAGGAATTGACCAATGGGATTCGAAAATATTATGACGCCATGAACCACAAAAACATAGTGTCCTGGCCGAGAAAACTTAGCTATAATTGTAGTAATGGTTGTATTGTGTGTACTTACATAAACATCATACTGTATTTTTATAAGGTGGCACCCGCGCAGGTTCGTGGGAGGGAGAGGGGGCACGTACAGCTGCTCGTTCTTCCACTCATCACTCTCCCCTGGCCGAATCTTCCCCCGGCTAAGTGAGGCCAGTTCTCGTGTTTCAGTCTGCAAAACTTTGCTGCGGGCCATGTACTGTATTGTCTGGAACATTAAGCAGCTTGGAAATCACAGAGAAAGACGCGCAGCTCAATGCTTCAACGAGGCATCGCAAAATTATGTTTCGTGAAAGTGCCTGAACTCTGATATAAGTTCTAGGTGACACTCCTCTCTGCGCTGAACCCCTTTCTCTAGTATTGTCTGTGCTGTCAGCAGTACCTCATTCCGTTATCCAGCATTATCTGGATAGTGATTTGGCGTTCATAACAGATATTTCTGAACAGCTGAACATGGAGTTTGAAAAGTTCGAAAAATGCAGTTTGACAAGATTGAAAAATGTAGTTTTAAAAGTTTGAAAATGGAGTTCCAAAAGTTTTAAAAATGGAGTTTGAAATGTTTGAAAAGTTTGCGAAATTTCAAAAATAGAATTTAAAAGTTTAAAAAATGGAGTTTGAAAAGCTTGAAAAATGTGGTTTGAAAATATTGAAAAATGTGGTTTGAAAAGATTGAAAAATGTAGTTTGATAAGTTTTAAAATGGAGTTCCCAGAATTTGAAAAATGGAGTTCAAAAAGTTTGAAAAATGGAGTTTCAAATGTCTAAAAATGCAGTTTGAAAACTTTGAAAAATTTGAAAAATGCAGTTTGAAAATTAAAAGAAATGGAGTTTCAAAAGTTTGGAAAATGGAGTTTGAAGTGTTGAAAAAACAGAGTTTGAAAGGTTTGAAAAATGGACTATAAATTTTAAAATGGAGTTTGTAAAGTTTGAAAAATGGAGCTTGAAATTTTGAAAAATTGAGTTTGAAAAGTTTCAAAAATGAAGTTTGAAATGTCTGAAAAATGAAGTTTGAAAAGTTTGAAAAATGGAGTTTGAAAAGTTTGAAAAATGGAGTTTGAAAAGTTTGAAAATGGAGTTTGGAAAGTATAAAAATTTGAAAATGGAGTGTGAAAATTTTGAAAAAAAGGAGTTTGAGAAGTATGGAAAATGGAATTTGAATTGTTGAAAAAATTGTTTCAAAGTTTTGAGAAATGGAGTATGAAAAGTTTGAAAAGTTTAAAAAATGTAGTTTAAAAATTAAAAAAAATGGGGTTTGAAAAGTTTGAAAAATGGATTTTGTAAGTTTGAAAAATGAAGTTTGAAAAGTTTGAAAAATTAAAAAAATGGAGTTTGAAAATTTTGAGAAATTGAGCTTTAGAAGTTTCAAAATGGAGCATGAAATGTTGTAAAAATGGAGTTTGAAAGGTTTTAAAAATGGAGTATGAAAAGTTTGAAAAATGGAGTTTGAGAAGTTTGAAAGTTTTTTCTCCTCTTTCTCAACTAGGACTCTCCTCCGTTCTCTCAGGTAATGTTTAAGGCGCTTAGGGCGTAAAAACACGCTGCTTACACAACCCTAGAGCGACACAAAACGCGACACTTACACAACTCTTGAGAGTCAAAAATGCGCCGCTTACACAAACCTAGAGCGTGAAAAACGTGCCGCTAACCAAACACTAGAGCGTCAAAAACGCGCCGCATACACAACTCCAGAGCGTCAAAAACGCGCCACTAATAGAAGCGTAGAGCGTCAGAAACGCGCCTCTAAGTCAACCATACAGCGTCAAAAATGCCGCGCTAAGCCAACACAAGAGCGTAAAAAACGCGCCGCTAACCCAACCCTACAACATAAAAACCCAGCCGTTTACACAACTCTAGAGCGTCAAAACCAAGCCGCAAAGAGCGTGAAAAACGTGCCGCTAACCAAACACTAGAGCGTCAAAAACGCGCCGCATACACAACTCCAGAGGGTCAAAAACGCGTAGCTAACCCAACCTTAAAGCGTCAAAAAAGTGCCACTAACAGAAGCGTAGAGCGTAAAAAATAAGCCTCTTACAAAAATCTAGAGCGTCAAAAACGCGCCGCTAGCGAAAGCCTACAGCGTCAAAAAAGCGCCGCTAACAATATCGTGGAACGTCAAAAACGCGCCGCTAACCCAACCGTAGAGCGACAGAAACACGCAACTTACACAACTCTAGAGCGTCAAAAAATGCCGCAAACAGAAGCCTAGAGCGTCAAAAACGCGACAATAAGCCAACCATAGAGCGTCAAAAAACGCGCCGCTTACACATCACTAGAGCGTCAAAAACGCGCAGCTGACAAAAACAAGAGCGTCAAACCGCGCAGCTTACACAACTCTAGAGCGTCAAAAACTCGCCACCAAGCAAACGCTAGAGCGTCAAAAGCACGCCGCATACACAACTGTAGAGGTTCAAAAATGCGCCGCTAATAGAAGCCTAGAGCGTCAAAAACGTGCCGCTATCCCAACCATAGAGCGTCGAAAGTGCGCCGCTTATACAACTCAGAGCGTCAAAAACGCGTAGCTAACTCAACTCAAGAGCGTCAAAAACGCGCTGCTTACAAGCGGAGAGCGTAAAAAACGCGCCGCTATCCCAACCTGAGAGCGTCAAAAACGCTCCGTTTACACAATTCTAGAGCGTCAAAAACTCGCCGCTAGCAAAAGCCTAGAGCGTCAAAAAAGCGCCGCTAACAATATCGTAGAGCGTCAAAAACGCGTCTTAACCCAAACCTAGAGCGTCAGAAACACACACCTTACACAACTCTAGAGCGTCAAAAACGCGCCGCTAAGCCTACATTAGAGTGTAAAAAACGCGTCCCTACTACAACCGTAGAGCGTCAAAAACGCGCTGCTTACACAACACTAGAGCGTCAAAAACGCGCAGCTGACAAAAACAAGAGCGTCAAAAACGTACCACTATCCCAACCATAGAGCGTCAAAAATGCGCCGCTTATACAACTCTAGAGCGTCAAAAACGCACAAACACAACTCAATAGCGTCACAAACATGCCGCTAACAGAAGCCTAGAGCGTCAAAAACGCGCCGCTAAGCCAACCATAGAGCGTCAAAAATGCGAAGCTTATACAACTCTTGAGCGTCAAAAATGCGCAAACACAACTCAAGGGCGTCTAAAACGCGCTTCTTAGAAGCCTAGAGCGTCAAAAACGCGCCGCTATCCCAACCCTAGAGCGTCAAAAATGCGGCGCTTATACAACTCTAGAGCGTCAAAAATACGCAAACACAACTAAAGGGCGTCTAAAACGCGCTTCTTAGAAACCTAGAGCGGCAAAAACGCGCCGTTATTCCAACCCTAGAGTGTCAAAAATGTGCCGCTTACACAACTCGAGAGCGTGAAAAACGCGCCGCTAACAGAAGGCTAGTGCGTCAAAAACGCGCCCTTAATCCAACCCTAGAGCATCAAAAATGCGCCGCTATACAACTCTAGATCGTCAAAAACGCGCAGCTAACACAACTCAAGAGCGTCAAAAACGCGCTTCTTACAAGCCTAGAGCGTCAAAAACTCGCCGCTATCCCAACCCTAGAGCATAAAAAATGTGCCGCGTACACAACCCTAGATTGCACTCGTGTTTATTCAACTGACCCTCATTTGTGATTGCATACCTCTGTGAGAGAAGCCTTGGTCGCCTTGACGGTGACTCTGCTCTTGTTGTGGATGGTGGCCGAGATGCCGATCGTCTCGCCTGGCACATAGCCTCCTCTGTCCAGGGCCACTCGACAAACCACAGGGCCAGAGTTAACGCAGCTCACCCCCAACTTATGCTCGATTTCACAGCGAAATGGTTGCTGAAACAGCACAGCAAATCAAAGTCAGGAGTGTTTCTGGTGCTAGGAAAGGAGAGAATTTTCTATGTGTGACTGAACTACAGTCAGTCATTATGAGTCTAAATAGTGGCTAGATTTCGAGAGATTTATCTCGAACAGAACCTGGGATGAAATTCCATGCTGCTTTTGTTGCAGGAAATATGCAAAGGGCTATGATTAGAATCTTAAAAAATAATGCATCTGGTGAAGCTGTAATTATCGTACTGTTTATATTCACAATCACATGAACTATGGTAGGCCTATATTGCTATGGAGCAATCATGTTTCTTCAAAAATACTTTTTACTCTACAGAAAAGAGCACTCTGATTAAATCTGGTGACCAATGCCAACTACTTTTTATTAAAAGAGGTATTCTCACATTACCTCCATTGTTTGTTTTGGCGGAACTCTTTTATGTTAGGCATAATAGTACATTGGCGTTCAAAGACATCTGAACTACGATTTTATGATCCTGTATGGCGAAACTTATCAACAACTTGTAACAAAACCGCGTTTACTCCGCGGAGCTTTGTGAAACTTATCACGAAACTCATCTGAAACTTGTTTCAAACTAGAGCCACTTGCGTGTCCTAGCCCATGTGAACGGAAATAATACTCTACAATAAACAGTTTTCCCTCAGTTGTGAGAACCCTTTTAGCAAATCGTCACCATATTATGTATCAACAGTACAACAATGAGTTCAGATAAACAAACTTCACCATGGATACGATACGTACATGCGCAGTATCAGTGCGAGAATTTTAGTAGTGTTTGTTTTGCGCATACCGTATGTGCTGAAAATTTTACTTATTTTGAGTCTGTTATATAATACGAGTACAAATGAATTCTATAATCATGATTTTAATACCAGTCTTTAATTTGTACTTATTTCTTGTACCTTGACTGCTATCCATAACACCTGATTAGCGTCGATGATAGAAATAAAGAATTGAATTGATGCTTATTCCATAATAAACCTTATATTGTGCTCCAGACGCACAGAATTATCATAATATAATAAAGAGATAATATAGTTTTTTGTTTATTTTCCGTCTTGACTTATTACGATGTTAACTTAAAAATATTTTGTTAACACATTTATTTTTCTTATATTTCTCAAGATTTTACTTACGACCGCAATATTATGATCAAGTCATACACCACTATCAATTAATTGTTATACAACGAATCGTCACAGCAATACAAGATCGACCACAACAACTTAATATTATCCATCGCAACAAGTTGACTTTATTACTATTACAATAATGCATATTTAAAACATTCTGGTTTAACAGATTATCATGACATCAATTTAGTTTATACAAACATCCATGTTACACTCTCAAAACCTTCGTCGCCAATCGTAAGTCCTTCTTTATTTACACCATTTTTCCACAACAGTCAAATAGGATCCCATAAACCTTTCTTCCTTTGATTTCAACACATTGAAGATGCTTCTAAATTATATATGTAATATTTCTGTGTCATACCATACTAAAATATGCACATTTAATTTAAGAGGCTTATCTTTCAACAAGTATTTATTTGAGTCATTACATATTTTAATCTAATACAATAACTTGTTCACGATCTACATGAAGAATATGACATTAAATATGCATATTTATTACATAACTAGCCATACCCGTGCGCTCCGCTGCACCCGTTAGAAATAAATATAAAGTAATTACATAATTAAAATAGGACGTTTGATCCAGGGAACATTCGTGTTTGATAGAAGGATAAATCGTTTAATATGTTACTTAATTTAAATTGCATCCAAATAATTAAAATGCGATCATTTTGGTCCAGAGACACTCATTTGGTGCAATGACAATTCCTTTAACCTGTTTCTTAATTTTTATTACATGCAACCATAGTTTAATGAAGATTGACATTATTTAGATTTAATGTGTATATTTTATTTCACTTGTTATAGGTTTCCATTGAATTATGGTAATAACTTAATTTTAACTCTTGTTTTCTACGTATTCAGTAAATGGCGCTTGGCCCACTATGGTTCTGAACCCTTCAAATAACTTAAATTATATTATATAATATTACATATTATATTATATTATATTATATTATATTATATTATATCAGAAGTTACTGTAATAACATTATAGCATTATGTCCATCTAGAGAAACTACACTTTCCAATGGTGAAATAATAATTAATTATACAAATCGGTTAATTTAGCTTCCGATATTACTTCATACAAACACAGAAACATTCTCTGTAGGCTATCTTTCATAGCTTTCGATTGCTGCTGTCCAAGGCCCCTTATACACGAAGTCATTTGTTCTTTAATTCATTACACGGCCTTAGATGGCAGTTATTTTAATTTTAAAACTCATTTATCTCATTAAATATCAGTCCTATCAAAATTGTTCAAGGAATAAAACTTATCGCAAATTATTTTTAAAGAAACTTTTGTTATGTAACATTTTTCACAAAAATCAATAATAAGCGAGATATTTCGATTTATTTAATTTAGGCCCCCTTATAACCCCCCTTTTAAATAATGTATTTTGAATGCCATATAGCCTAAAATATAAGTTACAACGAACTTAATTTATATTCCAATTTTCATCGAAATCCATTCAGCCATTATCGCGTGAAAAGGTAACAAACATACAAACATACAGACAGATAGACAGACAGACATACAAACAAGAATTTCAAAAAAGCGATTTTCGGTTTCAGGGTGGTTAATTATATATGTTAGGACCAATTATTTTTGGAAAATCGAAAATTACCAGGAAAATTTCGGCTACAGATTTATTATTAGTACAGATTTGTTGCTGTGTTTTAGTATACTTTTCAGAAAATATTTTTAAATGTATTCATATATTCTAACTAATTAATTTGTGTACTTTAACATATATTATGTAATTTAGGTACAAATATCTTTGTCTGAAGATGCCCACAATAGGGCGAAAACGTTCATAAGAAAAATAAATGTGTTAACAAAATATTTTTAAGTTAACATCGTAATAAGTCAAGACGGAAAATAAACAAAAAACTATATTATCTCTTTATCATATTCCGACTTATTTGACAATCTTTTTAAAATGTATTCAAAATTTAAATTTATCATAATATAAGCCAGGAGCTCGTTCTCCCGAGCCATTTTACTCACAGCAAGAATAGGTGGCTCTAAGTTGAGATCTATGGGGTTCATGACGATGAAAACCTGCTGGTTCTTGTGCGTCAGACCGTTTGGCTCCCGCAGCGCTGCCTTGCAGTAGTACTGCACCCAGCCGTGCTTCCCCAGGAATGTGGAGGGCAGGCCAAGCGGCAGACCCAGTTTGAATGGGAAGCTGTGGATTCCAGGGGACAGCAGCACGGGCCCCTGTCCTGCGACATGAAGTACAGTGTTCATTAATAAAAAGAGTTCATCAACACTTAATACACGTATCAGACTTAAGGCTGGTTCACAATAAACCGGAAACGAGAATGGAACGAAAACGAAAACGGTAAAATTGTTAAAATGTGTACATTTAAATGTGAGCATTCACAATTAAGGAAAAACCTTGCCGGAGCCCGGGACCGGGAACGGAGAGTTGGCCAAGTTTCACCTTTGGCGTTCACGTTTCCGATCACAGCCCACTAGATTCATTCTATTGCCATCTAAAAGCTATTTTGTCGTCGTATATTTTGTAGCAAGAAGACCGTGACATAACTTATGCATTATTTTGTTCTGTGCTGTGCATCATGGAGCAAGTCTTATTTGATGAGATTCTAATATTGAGTGCTGAGGAAAATCCTCACGTTTACGATAAGCGGTGCGCCTCGTATAAAGATGATGACGTGTCTTTCAATAGCTGCATCTTTCAACACCGATCGGAAGAGAATCATATTTTATTACTGTATTGGTTGTATTACACACTACATATTCACGCTTCAATTCCATAACTACTGTTGTGTTCATTTTTTGTTCTATTACAAATGTTTCTTCTCTAATTATTTTACGTTATGGTAGACTTAAAATAGGTTGTGATAATAAAGATGCATGGGCATATTTATAGTCCCGTACCTAATGAAATGTTTCAGTTGAAATTTCGAAGTTGGTTAACCTGTGTTTATGTTGGCAGCCTTGTACGCATGAGAGAACGCCATTTGTCAATTATACACAAATAACATCAGAATGCATAATATCGACTTTACATATCGTTATTGACATGCATATCGATATGCATACTCGTCTACGTTCTCGGTTTATTGTGAATAAAAAAATTTCATATTCACGTCCTCTGCTTCTCGTTTTCATTCTGATTCTCGTTCCCGGTTTATTGTGAACCAGCCTTTAGTGGTAGAGCAATGTTCTTTCGTCGAAATAGCACGGGTTCAATTCTTGGCCTAGTCGTAATGAAATAATGAGTGTCCCATAAAGAACGCAATTTTTAAATTAGCGCCTTTGCAGGGTTACCAGACCTGAAATTTAACCGCCTGGGCTGCTGATCCGGAGCTGCGTTTGGGCTTGGGTTGGATCCCCCTTTGGTCTCATTGAATGGTTTCTTCCGAGGTTTTCCCCAGCCGTGGGACTGAAGCCGGATGGTCTATGGCGAGTCCTCGGCATCAACCCCTTTGATTTGATTACCTGGTTGGCTTTTTCCGAGGTTCCCCAGCCGTGGGACTGAAGCCGGATGGTCTATGGCGAGTCCTCGGCATCAACCCCTTTGATTTGATTACCTGGTTGGCTTTTTCCGAGGTTTTCACCAACCAAAAGGCAAATGCTGGGTAATCTTTTGGCGAATCCTCGGACCTCACCTCATCTCACCAAAATATTGTAAAAAACTGCACAAAATTGTAAAAATTGTAGAAAATTAGCTACTAAATTGTAAAACTGTAAATATTTGTAAAAATTGTAATTGTAATATTGTAAAATTTTGACTTGTTCCACATCTTAAAGCTTCATTGCTCATGTAAGATCTATGGAATAAAATGAATGAATGAATGAATGAATGTAATCTGTTTGTATTGCGATTATCGGTTGTCATTGTCAATTGTCGTTTGTGTGTATTGTTATCAGCAGAGACCGGAAGTTTAGGCATTATGAATCATTAAAATAGGCAGGCAAAAAGGCATCATAAGTAGCTAAACCAGGCAGGCAAAAAGTCATTATAAATAGCTAAAATACAAAATAAAAGGCAATTATAAAAACCTTGCACTAGACCCACAACCTTGCACTTTCCACAAAGGATTTCGGCAGCAAGAAAAGCTTTACATAAGTCGAATGCAAATTGAGATTTTCGACTCGATGTTGCAATTACTGTTGGAAGCAAAGAAATCTTCTTCCCAGTAGCCTTCGTAAGATGAAGATTACATTTGAATTTTTGTGTTTGGTTGTACTGATATGTTGCGATATGAAATATTTCTTTTCGTAGTTCACTGACTGCTCACATATTTTGCATGTAAGTACTTTACCGTCAGTACAAAATACGTCGGATCCAAAAGTATTAACGTAACTTTGCAATGTACTGCGTAAAGGAACACTGAATTTCGGCATCTTGCTGCTAGCTACAACAACGTCGCAATAAAAACTAAAAGAAAAATAACCGCTAAAAATAGCGTTAGACCTGCACTCATTGTTGCCTTGTCAAATAAACACAAGCGATAATTAAAACGTTTACTATTATAAATTTTTGCACGGCAGCACTCATTGTTGCAAAGAGAATATGAACTGACTCAAAGAAAATAATATACATTCAGTAAGGCACTTACATAACTTACAAAGCACTACTAAATGACACATCAATGTTTATGTGTGTTACAGTACATTTTTTTTAGTGGTGACAGCTCTTATCGTTTGTGGTGAGAGAGCAGACCTCAGTTCCACAGGTCCACAGACAGGCAATTCCGAGAAACAGTTGCTAGCTGTCACGTCTAAGCAACTGCACTGAACATTCGGGTGATGATTAATCTGAAATGGGGCTTTTGTCGAAAATTATTTGATGAAAACTTAATTTTTATGTGTGTTTATTTGAATATTTGAAAATATGTATTTACATTTAAAAAATCAAAATATGTGTTTTATGTGAAATAAACTTAAAAAATATATGCTCAGGTGACCTTGTCCAAAACTTAAAACACAATTACGAGTTGCTATTACAGTGCAAATAAAATATTTATTTACCTAAGAATCCTAGCCTTAATAATAACGTTAAACAGTGTATCATTACTTAAGTTTGTTCTACTGTGTAAAAGTCTGATTTTTGACGGATTGACGGATAGATTAGGTTCAGTAGGTTATTTTACGACGCTTTTTCAACATCGTAGGTTATTTAGCGTCTAAATGAGATGAAGGTGATAATGTCGGTGAAGTCAGTCCGAGGTCCAGCACCTAAAGTTACCCAGCATTTGCTCATATTTGGGTTGAGGGAAAACCCCGAAAAAAACCTCAACTTGTAACTTGCCCCGACCGGGAATCGAACCCGGGCCACCTGGTTTCGCGGCAAGACGGGCTAACCGTTACTCCACAGGTGTGGACGCGCAGATTGATACAATTTGTTTTGTTTACACGTAGGCTCATCCTAAGGGGGAACGGAGCATCGTCTGATTTTCGAATCCTGTGTGCTCACCAGGCTCTCCTAGCAGCCGCATACGGAAGTCAATGTAGTTTTCTCTGTCGTACACTCGCTCCTGGCGCTGGCTTCGCAATCTGACAACGCCCTCCCCCACCACGTGGAAGTGTAAACCTGAAACATAGGTTAGTAATTAGCAAGGCTCGTTAAATATCAGTTAAACTACGCGCTAAATTGAAAAATGATTTTAAGCAACTTTTTTTTAAATTTTATACAAGGAATGAGAATAAAAAAAAAAAAAAAAAAAAAAAACTATAATATTTTGCAATTCATTTTGATTAATTTTCAGAAAAGTCTATGATATATAATATGAATATTTATTTTCAGTCAATGACTTTACTTTTAATATATGTAAGGTGCGAGTCCTTTACCGTACGTAATGATAAAACAAGAATACGGGCACGAACAAATCAGTTTACATAGTTCAAAGACTGTAATGCATCTCTTCACACAATATAGTATACAGATTTCATTTTATTTTTATTATTTTATCAGTGAAGACCTACAAACATATTTGTACAAATACTGTAATCACACGTACGCTTTTAATCATTTGACAGTAGGGTGTAGTCACACAAGAAAGACACATTTATGTCCTAATTATGTTGGTTTTTATCATGTTTTTATCATATTGTATGCTTATTAATATATATTGTATTTTGGTTTGTAGAGACATATGTACCTGTTAGTGATGATATTGCTATATAGAATGGTGTATCTGATGATGTTGGTATGAAACCGACGAAAACGTTCATACAATATTAAATCATGTAATGTAAGGACTCGCACCTTACATAATAATAGTAAAGTCATTGACTGAAAATAAATATTCATATTATAAAAAAAAACTATAAGCTTCTCTTTAAAAAAAAAAACATTAGATTAATCTTCAAATGACACTGAAAACTATTTTCAAATACAATTATTTGCTTTCCCCTCAGAGACAATTAATTTTCACTTAAAACATTTCTTTCTAAACGCTTCGTTTTTCATATCTTTTGCATTATCAACTTAAATGGTCCACCCAATATATATTATATGGGCGGAGGAAAAACAATTGGCTGGATCACTCGCTGAGAAGAAACTGCCTACAGAATGATACACTGGAAGGATGGTGAACGGGAGAAAAGTTCGGGCCAGAAGAAGATATCAGATATCAAACAACATTAAGATACATAGTTCGTAAGCGGAGACTAAAAGGAAAGCAGAAAATAAGAAAGATTGGAGAATGCTGGCTTTGCAATGAAAGACCTGTCATTGGGACAAAAACCATAGGCTATATACAGCCTGTATCTTTTGCCCCCATTTTTCGGGATGTAGACAGCAATGCATTTTAAGGGATGACAATCGAATTCAGGTGACCTTCGTATACGTATAGGGAAATCTCCCTGCATACAAGTCAGACGCTTTATCCCTACGCTACTGGTGACTTTGACAAACAAGATAACAGTCATGCGCACAAAACTGCCTTCACAAAGGATGCGCACACCGGCTCAAGGAGCACAGGTTTGTATTTACGGCACTGCCTGTGAATGTGCGAGACTATATAACACCCGGTATAGAGTATGTATATGTGTGTGTATATATCCAGTCTGCTCTAAAAAAAACCGAAAGTTAGAATTTATAAAACAGTTATATTATCAGTTGTTCTGTATGGTTGTGAAACTCTCACTTTGAGAGAGGAACAGAAGTTAAGGGTGTTTGAGAATGAGGTGCTTAGGAAAATATTTGGGGCTAAGAGGGATGAAGTTACAGGAGAATGGAGAAAGTTACACAACGCAGAACTCCACACATTGTATTCTTCACCTAACATAATTAGGAACATTAAATCCAGATGTTTGAGATGGGCAGAGCATGTAGCACGTATGGGCGAATCCAGAAATGCATATAGAGTGTTAGTTGGGAATCCGGAGGGAAAAAGATCTTTGAGGTGGCCGAGACGTGGATGGGAGGATAATATTAAAATGTATTTGAGGGAGATGGGATATGATGGTAGGGACTGGATTAATCTTGCTCAGGATAGGGACCGATGGCGGGCTTATGTGAGGACGGCAATGAATCCGGGTTCCTTAAAAGGCATAAGTAAGTAAGTTATATATGAACGGGTCAGATATTTGTGCGAAAATGTGGTTGAAAGTACTTAAGATTTCGTCAATTCCGTGAAATTTTTTATTCCAATCTTAGTGTGTGATGTGGTTAAAAGATATATCCCTTTCCCACTGCAGTTTTAAATGATGTAGCTTGCCTTAGATGCACTTAACTCATGTTCTTGGAAATGTCACTTGTACCCCTTTGCTTCTGACCCCCTGTATATAATAAAGATAAAAATAAAGATAGAAAAAAAATGAAAGATATGGGAAAGATTAAAAAAACTGAGTTAGAAAGAAAGAAAGAAAGAAAGAAAGAAAGAAAGAAAGAAAGAAAGAAAGAAAGAAAGAAAGAAAGAAAGAAAGAAATTGAAACAGAAAATAAGAGATTGAAGATTGGTGGGTTTGCAATGAAAGACTGCTCTTGGGCAGAAAACTATAAATATATAATAATAATAATAATAATAATAATAATAATAATAATAATAATAATAATAAGATAGACATAAAGATAGGAAAAACAGAGAGAAGATACGGGAAAGATTTAAAAAACTGAATTAGTAAGACAGAAAATGAGACAGAAAAAAGAAAGCGATCAAACAAGCAAAATGAAGCGAGACATAACGGTGGGGGGCAGGCAGGGCGTTGAACCGGGCCGAGAAGGACCCGGAGCAGCGGTCCAGTTCCGCCAAGGTAACCACAGGGTTGCCAACGGAGCTGATGTTTTGCGTTGGCTTGCGGTATTCCTTTCCACTACGTATGCACCTCGTTTCTGTCGTCAGGAAAGAACAAACAGAGATGTGCCACTTGTACTGATTGAGAACGTGAAATAAAATACAGAATGCGTTGCCATAACAACGCCGAAATCTGGGTGGAACACCGCCATGTGCTGCAGGTATCTCCGGTCTCACAGACCAATGTAATTTTATGACTCTTGAGCCATAAAAGCCTCTCTCTTTCCAAACGCGGCACATAGTGGGTAAGGTTTCCATTACCATTTTGAATAAGAGTTTCAATGCAGTCGATTACGTTTTGAAAGAGATGCCAGCTGTGAGATACGAATGGCGGAGACAATTTTCATATGAAACATGGAAAACAAGCCGATATGGCATATCGTTAATAGGACTGATGAAATGTGACTTTAATAGAGAGAGAGATTTAAAGAAAAGTAAATCGTCCAGCTTTAATTAAGGATGGCGACGAGGATCCGGAAATTAATAGAAAAATATAATGAATTAAAGATGAATGAATGACTCTCACTTTGAGAGAGGAACAGAGGCTAAGGGTGTTTGAGAATAAGGTGCTTAGGAAAAAATTTGGGGTTAAGCGGAGAATGGAGAAAGTTACACAACGCAGAACTGCACGCATTGTATTCTTCATCTGACATAATTAGGAGCATTAAATCCAGACGTTTGAGATGGGCAGGACATGTAGCACGTATGGGCGAATCCAGAAATGCATATAGAGCAACCGTGGCGAAAATGTGATCGTGCGCCGAGCCACTATGTAACCTGCAACGTGCATAGCACCTATGGAGGGAGGCGGACACCCGAAGGGGACGTGAAGCAACTGTCTGACTTATAAACAGATTTTCATTTTCCTTACGTCAAGCACTTAAATATAATTTTATACAGTACAAGGCTACAAACTAATATTTAGTACGTGTAACGAAGAAAGAAATGAACAATAAATTAACAATATCACAACCTAAAATTAACTGTCTTCAGAATGTCTCTGCGACAGAGTTTCAAAATCAGGAATTATGTCACTTACTGCCAATCGTAGTTGATCACGAAGATATTTGTCTGTCAGTCGTGATCTAAATTTGGTTTTTACTATTTTTATTGTTGAAAATAATTTTTCACAAACGTAAGTTGTAGCGAACATGGCTTTAAAAGAGCAAGCGAGAGAACGAAGCTTCGGATATTTATTTTTTGGCAAAGATTTGAAAAGTTCAACATTTGTCAAGTCCTTACATCTAGCTTTCATTTAACGTTACATTGTAAATATGTTGAGTTTAAATTGAAGATCTAACCTCATTATTCGTACATCTGCTGAAAAAGGATCGACGTACAGTGATGATGATGATGATGATGATGATGATGGCGACGACGACGACGATGATGATGATGATGATGATGATGATAACACTTAACCTTTTAATGTTTCATCAGTAACCTGTAGTATAGTGTCGTTTTATGTTATACAACCGTTTTCCTCGAATACTTGTGAACAAATAATACATTTACTATTCTCATCATATTGGCAGCAAAAAAATGCGTCCTCCCATCCAACTTGAAACTTTTGTTTTTGTAGAGGTACGGTTTCGAGAGAGACATTGCGATGATACGCTACTCGCAGGTCAGAGACAAATACAAATGGAACGGAGTTTGACTCTAGTGAGTGAGAGGGTGGGGATTGTGGGAGGTAGGAAGGAAGAGAAATGCACAGCTATCATTGTGAGCCACAATGTGCTCGCCAGTCACATTTTCGCCACGGCTGATATAGAGTATTAGTTGGAAGGCCGGAGGGAAAAAGACTTTGGGGTGGCCGAGACGTAGATGGGGGGATAATATTAAAATGGATTTGAGGGAGATGGGTTATGATTATAGAGACTGGATTAATCTTGCTTAGGATAGGGACCGATGGCGGGCTTATGTGAGGGCGGCAATGAACCTCCGGGCTTCTTAAAAGCCATAAGTAAGTAAGTTGTTTGTAAGAGCAAGTGGACAGTTTCAAATACTTGGAGTGTACTATATGCAGTAACATGAGCTGCTGCCAGGAAGTCAAAAGTAGTATAGCAATGGCAAACGAAGCAATGGAAAAAGGAGCATCTTCTGCGGACCGCTGAAAAAAGAAGAGTCTGGTGAAGTGCTTTGTTTCACGCAATCACTGAGATTTTCTTAAATCTCCTGTCGTTCACTTCAATATTACATTGTTTGGATTGATAAAAAAGTAATAAAATGCTCCTGATTAACATTTATATTAGACACCGACGTAGCTCAGTACACTAAGCGCTTGCCTGACGATTCGGAGCTGCGCTCGGGTTCGATTTCCGCTTGCGCTGATTAGCCGCTTGGGTTTTTTTCGGAGGTTTTCCCGAACCGTAAGTCGAATGTCAGGTAATCTATGGCGAATCCTCGGCCTTGTCTCGCCAAATACCATCTCGCTATCACCAATCCCATTGACGCTAAAAACCTAGTAGTTGATACAGCGTCGTTAAATAACCAACTTAAATATTTACGCTCGACCATGCCGAAACGTAGTAATTATACACCTGGTAGCAGACCTTTAATGCATGTCATTAAAGTACACCTACTCATTAAAGGTCAGGTCTTTCAGCCAATTACGACTCAGGTTACAACTGTTCAGCCAATGACAGGTCAGCTTTCTACCGTTATAAAACCGCAAGTATCGATTATTCTCGGATATGCAATCGAAAGAGAATTAGCGAAAAGTCACGGAGGCTGGAAATCCAATACTGTCGCAGAAGGTTATGTTCTGTTACTATAATAATTAGCGTTAATTGTAAATAATATTCAAATAAATTCAATTTGTCATCTCGTTTTTCAATGTCTAATTTAATTTCAATGTTATCTCTGTAGGTTCTTATGGCCTAGCAAGGTCAATGTGGACATCTGTTCCTCGGAAAAAATCAATACTTTCGCGTCTGCGCACATCTCACAACATACGGGACATTGCTCCAGGTCAAATACAAATAAAATTAACAATATCAAGTTAGAAATATGGTCGAGCATAAAAAGTCGTATGAAACTCGCCTATAATTGTAATTAGGAAGCTCGTATGAAAATTATGAAACTCGCTTGCGCTCGTTTCATAAATATCCATACTCACTTCTTAATTACCTTCATTATAGGCTCGTTGATTAATGTACTATCATCTATTCTAATCTATTCATTATATTTGCGTCCTATTCTAAATAAATCTCCTCAAGTTAAATATCTCGGGATAATAATCGACCAAGATTTACGTTGGGATAAACATGTTCTTTTTCTGTGCAATAGATTAAGAACGATTATTAACTATTTTGTCATCCTACGAAATTACTTGACTGTCCATACTTTACGACTGATTTACCTCGCATTAGTACAAGCTATATTACAATACGGCATTATAAGATGGGGTAGTGCTTACAGTACCTCCCTCATGCCAATAACTCTGCTACAGAAAAGAATAATAAAAATATGCCTTAATAAACCTCTTGATTATTCTTCACAGCTGCTGTATTCAGAATTTAAAGTATTTGACTTCCATCAAATTTATAACGATGTATTGCTGAATTTCGTACATAAAAATCGAAACATATTTAATTTATATTCACATAAATATAAAACCAAAAGATCAGACAACATATGCTTGACAGTTCCTAAATGTACCACAACTGTAGCATATAATCACAGTAGCAACTTTGGTCCAAGGCTTTAAAACAATATAATAGCTAAATTCCCAAACATACAATTTGCTAATGCTCCTTATTTTAAAAAATTGATAAAAAATTGCTGTTAACAGAAAAATTTAAGGTTCAATTATTGTGATATGTGGTTTTCTTCTTCTTTTTTTCTTTTATTACTTTTTACTCTGTTATTCAATAAAACTAGTGGCTTGTGCAGCAAATGCTGCAAACTAAGTTCATTAGACGTTCAAATAAACATTTTTCAGATTTATTTTCAATGAAGAATACCAGCCATTCTGAAAGTTATTTGCTTCCATAATAATGACTCTCTCTCGAACCAATACTGAAGAGAACCACGCATATAAATATCTACACCACACCGCCATTAAATATATGAAAAAGACCCAACCCCACTTGATTAATAACTATAAAAATATTTGATTTTTAATAATATTATTATCTTACGTAAGTTTTATAGCTTTCAGTAACATATACTATATAGCTATACTATATAGCCGCCACTCAGTAAAATATAGAAATCAAAATCTAATTTATGTTATTCTCTACATCTACTTATATAACCCCAAAACGTTTCACTTTCATATCATCAATATAGCATTAATAGGTATAATTAATGAAAAATAGTCACATCACGGCATTAACTACAATAATATTTCATTTCTAATAGTAATAATGTCATCAAACCACCTCAAGTTTTGTAGTTTTTAATATCCAATACACAGAAAATTGCACACCACAGAATCGAACCTGTAAATTATTTTTAGTAAGTTAAGTTTTTAATAACCAATTTAATTTGAGCTCTAAATATGTCAGCATTCTTGCAGATCATGGCCTTCGTGTAATATTGTTTACTGTAGTATGTGTTTTGTTTTATTCTGAAATGCAACACGGCCGACTTGATGCTCGCTTCGCTTCTCCTGAATGCAATTAGCTAGTTCTCAAAACTGACGACAGATGGATTTTGTAAAATAGGAAAATTATGTAGGAAAATTGACATTTCACTGAAAACTACTATTTTTCCGAAAAACTTTGGGTTCCAAGCTTCAAAATGAGGGGCCATTTATTAAAATCCGTTCAGCCGTTTTCCCGTAATTTCCATTACCAGTTCAAATTATATATATATATATATATATATATATATATATATATATATATATATATGTCTTAACATTAACTTATGTGGAATGCCCCCTGAGCACGAATATGTAACTTACTCTTTCTAGGGGCGCTAGAGAGTTCTTATATTAAAAAAAATAATATGTATATTTGTTCTGGCAATAAAGTATTATTATTATTATTATTATTATTATTATTATTATTATTATTATTATTATCAACACTTGTTCAGACTATGTTGGACAAATTAATGAATTCAACACTCCAAGAAAACACAAGAAAGGGAAAGGAAAACGAAAATGTAAGTTACACAGATAAAGATCTGAGGAGAACCATCAGTCATATTAAACGAGACATGCCACGAAAGGAAGATAGCAAGGCGTTTAACTATGTAGATCACTCTACGAACCGTATTAAGAGATTGTATACCAAAGCTGTTGGACGTCCTACAACACTAACCCAGTTAAGAAATGCACTATTTCCTGGATTTCAAACATCAGGCCTAGTTTTATTTGCTTCTACAGCAGTTTTTGGAAAGACTGCATGTGCTGAAAGCGAAGAAAGTCGCCCATTAGACAAATGTCTCCTGGAGATGTTGCAAGAAATGAGAGAATGGGAGAGTGGAGAAGATAACAAACGAGGTAGAGCAAATTGCTGAGCCGGAAATCATCACTTTATTAGACTGTGATGATCAGGACTTCCATCCGTGGTCAACTTGGTTGTCTTGATGGAGGTAATTGTGTTGCACATGGTTGTCGATTTGGTAATACTAGGCAAAGTGGTCGAAACGGGAATGATGGTCAAAGTGGCCAAGGTGGTCATAATGGTCGAGTTTGTCATAGTGATCGAAGTTGTCAAAGTGGTCCAGTTGGTCGATATTCGAGGTGGTTAAGGAGGTCGGTCGAGTTAATGGTCGAGGTGGTCAAGCTGGTAAAGGCGATAATACCGATTATGTTGACCAAGGTGGTTATACTGATCAAGGTGGTCGTGTTGGTCAAGTTGATAATACTCGACATAGTAGTAAAGATGATAATACAGATCAATGTTGGTCGAGATAGTCAAGGTGGTTATATATCACAAGATTGTCATGTTGGTCGACTTGGTCAAGTTAGCCATGATAGTTGGTCGCGGTGGTCATGATATCCGAGTTACTTATTGAGTTGGGTAAGGTCGGCGCGATGGTCGTGTCGTGGTCGATTTGACCAAGGAGATATTTAATTACGCTTTTATCTTCAGAGGTTATTCAGCGAGGAGGTTCATTGCCGCCCTCACATAAGCCCCTCATCAGTCCCTATCCCGTTAATCCAGTCTCTACAATCATATCCCACCTTCCTCAAATCCCAGATCACACAGGCTCAAATCCATTTTAATATTATCCTCCCATCTATCTCTTGGCCTTCCCAAAAATCTTTTTCCCTCCGGCCTCCCAACTAACACTCTATATGCATTTCTGGATTCGTCCATACGTGCTACATGCCCTGCCCATCTCAAACGTCTGGATTTAATGTTCCTAATTATGTCAGGTGAAGAATATAATACGTGCAGTTCTGCGTTGTGTAACTTTCTCCATTCTCCTGTAACTACACCCCTCTTAACCCCAAATATTTTCCTAAGCACCTTATTCTCGAACACTCTTAACCTATGTTCCTCTCTCAAAGTGAGAGTCCAAGTTTAAAACCAAACAGAGCAATAGGTAATATAACTGTTTTATAAATTCTAACTTTCAGTTTTTTAGAGAGCAGACTGGATTATAAAAGCTTCTCAACCGAATAATAACAGGCATTTCCCATATTTATTCTGAGTTTAGTTTCCTCCCGAGTGACATTTATATTTGTAACCATTGCTCCCAAGGTAATTGCATTTTTTTCCACATTTTTATAAGATAAATTTTCAATTGTTATATTTCAATTTCGTGCTATGTTCTGGTCACGAGACATAATCATATATTTTGTCTTTCGGGGTTTACTTCCAAACCTATCTTCTTACTTGCTCCAAGTAAAATTCCCGTGTTTTCCGTAATACCTTGTGAATTTTCTTCTCACATATTCACATCATCCGCATAAACAAGCAGCTGATGTAACCCGTTCAATTCCAAACCCTCTCTGTTATCCTGGACTTTCCTAATGTCATACTCTAGAGCAAAGTTAAAAAGTAAAGGTGATAGTGCATCTCCTTGTTTTAGCCCGCAGTGAATTGGAAAAGTGTCAGACAGGAACTGCATTAAACGGACTCCCCACTTGCTCTACTGCCTCATTTAAAATTCGCATGTTTACTCTCTTTATTTTTCTTCCTATGACCATGGTATTCATCTTGTTTGCATTTAACTTCAGCCCATATTGCTTACAGTTATCATTTAGTTGCAGTAGCAAATTCCTTAGTATTGCCTCCTCTTCTGCTAACAACAGTATATCATCAACAAATCTTATGCACTTCATTTTTCTTCCTCAGCCCTCTCATGTTCTGAAAACAACTCTTCACTAAATCCTCCAAGGATATGTTGAATAGGGTAGGTGATAAAGGACATCCTTGTCGTACTGTTCTTTTATTTTTTTTATTTTATTGGGTTATTTTACGACACTGTATGAACATCTAGGTTATTTAGCGTCTGAATGAAATGAAGGTGATAATGCCGGTGAAATGAGTCCGGGGTCCAGCACCGAAAGTTACCCAGCATTTGCTCGTATTGGGTTGAGGGAAAACCCCGGAAAAAACCTCAACCAGGTAACTTGCCCCGACCGGGATTCGTACTGTTCTCCCGGTTACATATGTATGGTTCCTCTATAACTAAGCCTACATTTTTTTTTCAGAAAATTTATTTAACTTGTTCCATTATAATCCTAGTAATTTCCATAAGTGTTCGATAACCCCTACATTCTTCTATGACTCTACTCACAACGCATGCCCTTTCGATTACTGCAATGATCGATCTTGCCCATGACACATTACACTGTCACTGACAGTTGACATCAACCTCAGCGCATCTGATGACGTACTTTCTCCTGCACATCGTCAATGCCGATCTCATAGCAAACACGCAAAATGTGACCATGTGAATTGAAGCCCGGAGAATTCATGAAAATATTAAAAATGCATGTCATCAATATTTTTGATCGCGTAAGAGTGATCTTGGTAGGAACGAGTAAAAGAAACTAGACGTGTTGGCAACCCTGTCATTACGTCAGTGAAGACCTCCCACTGTAACCTTGTCGGTAACGGGACGAGAATCCCGGACCCCTGGGCTGCGAGGTTTTGTGTCAAGGATCAGACGAGGCGGTCCCGAGCTTACGTCACAGTCGCCCACTTCATCGCATCTCGCTTCGCACAGCTGCGGATTGCTTCGGCGACAGAACCCATTCCTCCTCGTGTTTGATGCTTGTGAGGTTCAGACCCGTCTTCGGACAGTTGAATAATACAAAAAGGCAAATCAAGATTTCAGTTATAACTCCCTGTAAAGTTGATTTGAATAATTTCGAGGGAAAAATTGTTCCGGAGCCGGGTATCGAACCGGGACCTTTGGTTTAACGTACCAACGCTCTACCACTGAGCTACTCGGGAGTAGCTCAGTGGTAGAGCGTTGGTACGTTAAACCAAAGGTCCCGGTTCGATACCCGGCTCCGGAACAATTTTTCCCTCGAAATTATTCAATACAAAAAGGCTTCAGTATTTATAAAGTAAAAATCATTAATGCAATAAACATGCCTGTTTTTGGAAAGTTCCTTCTCAAATCTGGGTAACACGTGAATGATAATTGTATCAGTACGGTTATAAATCTTGGCAAAATTAGTAACCTGATAGTAATAGTGGGGAGAATTTTGACAAACATGTATAATTATATAAATAAAATTACAAAATCTAGCAAAATTAATAAACCAAAATTATTGTTATTATTAAGTTGTTATTATTATTATTATTATTATTATTATTATTATTATTATTATTATTATTATTATTATTATTATTATTATTATTATTATTATTAGACCTATTATTTCAGAGGATAATTTACAAAGACGATTATATACATTAAATAAAATATTAAAAGATTTTGGGATGGAAATTTCAGCACAAAAATAAAAAATAATGGCATTTTTAGGACAAGACCCAGTCAGAAGTAAGATAATACACAATAACCAATGCCTCGAACAAGTGCAAAATTTCAATTATCTGGGTTGCGAAATATCTTATCAAAATGAAAAAGATGTGAACAAGAAAATTACCAAATTTACACAAATTCTAGGAATAATAAACAATACATTAAAAGCTAAATTAGTACAAAAATCTACAAGAATAAAAATATACATAATACACTAGCATTACCCTCCCTTTGATACGGAAGCGAGATTTGGACATTAAAGAAAAAAGACGTGAACAGAATCAAAGCAACGGAAATTAGATTTTTCAGGAGGACAGCAGGATATACTCTTTTAGACCGAAAAATGAATTAAGAAATTTTAGAACAATTAGAAGTAGAGTCAGTAGAAGAAAAAGTCAGCAGTTACAAATTCAATTGGCTAGATCATGTAAGAAGAATGGAAAATTCAAGAATCCCAAAAATTATGATGCAGTATAAACCTAGAGGACATCGTCGACCAGGAAGACCTTTTAGAAGACAGCTAGATGGGGCCGAAACAGGTCTACAGAGGCCTAATTCGTGAAGGATGATGACGAGTATGATGATGATGATGATGATTATTATTATTATTATTATTATTATTATTATTATTATTATTATTATTATTATTTTTAGGATTTTACATAATGCTGTAATTTTCTGCAACCAAACAAACTTGTAAACCAAATAATAATAATAATAATAATAATAATAATAATAATAATAATAATAATAATAATAATAATGTGTTCATAGATATTGGTATTCCGAAGAAACTAGTTCGATTAATTAAAATGTGTCTCAGTGAAATGTACAGCAGAGTCCCTATAGACCAGTTTCTATCAGACGCTTTTCCAATTCACTGTGGGCTAAAGCAAGGAGATGCACTATCACCTTTACTTTTTAACTTCGCGTCTAGAATATCCCATTATGAAAGTTCAGGATAACAGAGAGGATTTGGAATTGAACAGGTTACATCAGCTTCTTGTCTATGCGGATGACGTGAATATGTTGGGAGAAAACTCACAAACGATTAGGGAAAACACGGAAGTTTTACTTGAAGCAAGTAAAGACATAGGTTTGGAAGTAAATTCCGAAAAGACAAAGTATATGATTATGTCTCGTGACCAGAATAGGTTGAAATCTGGTGAGCGCGAAGGCCAAGCATGTTATGATCTCGAATTGACGACGAGCTGCGGCCTGCATTCAAGCAGGAGGTCGACATTTTGAACAGTTCATCTAAGGAAATGTACACAAACAGAATTCATCACAATAATTCCAACAAACAAATGAACAAGAGTGCACAATCATCACATTTGCAAGCTCTACTCAGAAACGAAACATTCCCGGACGCATGTTGATACAATCATTTTTTTCTTGTATCCATACCTGATGTTTCGCCCACTTTTTTCGTTACACCCTGTATAACATTTGAATTGAAATCTTCATACATGATTCATGTTGGAATTGTTTTCAGAAAAACTATTCATAGGACCTAACCCAGATTTAATAACAATTACTATAAAAAAGAAGTGAAATGTGAAGGGCCAGCAGAAACAGAAGTTTAGTGTGAGAATAAACCGTATCATATCGTATCGTATCGTATCGTATCGTGTCGTATCTTATCGTATCGTATTATATCCTATCATATCATAAAAAGAAGTGATGTATTATTTGTAGGTAATAAAAAGTAGGGCACCTAACAACTATTTCCAATGCAAACGTTACGTCTTCTTTAAATTAGCATAACCGGCATTAGACAATGAATATATCTTATTTTGGATCGCGATTCTATCATTCTTAGTATAGGACATAGGAAGATGTGAATTCTTACACTTCCTGCCGGTCTTTGTTTACACCTGGGAAGCTGGTTCTTCATAAATGTGCATGTTGTCAAAGATGAGTAACTTAAGGTACAGTTAAACAAATGTAGGAACACTGTGAAGCCTCGCTTTAGCATATTTGATTGTTGTTAATTATAAGAACGTTAATGATGGCCCTACGATAGATTTCCTCCTGGTGACATCTAACAACAACCAAAATATAACATTCTTTAGGGCGTAGCCCTTAAAAGTCTAAAAATTGTAATTAGTGGAGAACCAAAATCGACCCGTTCTTGAGCTTTTAGCTTAAGTATGGCTAATATAGTCCATACGTTCGTTATTTTCTGATGCATAGAATTTAACGGGTGGGAAAACATACTCTGGAACCACACCATGAATAGTGTACAATTTATAACAAAAAACCATATAAATCGTTTTGAAAGTCCCATCAGAATAAATTACGTTACTTCCCATTTTCAGTTTTTACAAATATCTTACTTTGTTACTGTGATAACGAAATGGTGAACATGCGTGTATTTTCAGCGTGTTCTCGACTATTGCAACAGATGGCACGAATGTGAGCGTCTTTTCAGCATGTTCCCGAATAGTGTAACAGATGGCAGGTGTGTACGCCATATTTATTGATTTTTTGCAGGGCTTGGTGTGGAGATTTTAACCTCAAAGCAACACACATTAAAACACCGGAAATTAACTCAATCTAACAATGCAGCTTTTGTAACAAATGTGACAATTGTCGGTATCGTTTTGTTCAAAATCGAATTGCAAAAATTAGAGTCCTTGCGATGTCTCCCCATATAGATCCACGATTACATATTCCTATACACGACTTGGAAATCAGGTCGTCCTGTGTTTTGCTTCCTGTTGACCATTCTCACTAGTGACATTGTTTCAGGCAGTAACACAATAGTTTACTCATCTTTTATGTGTGAAAGTTCTTGTCATGATAGATTGTGGAGGTTCGTTTGGGTGTGTTTCAACTCTTTCAATTGTTTGTTTCATATTCAGTTCCAGCAATGTTAGCGACATGAATGTGTGTTCCTACACATGAATATGATACATCTCTATTTGTGCCACATCGTGCGTGACAAACGTTCCTTTTTTCACACCTCCAGTTTTTTTTCTGATTATTCTAACGTATGAATGATGATGGTAACAAAAATGTTGGTAAAAAATAAATGAATGAAAATATTTAATTTATACATCTTGATTACACAACTTTTAACACTGTATCACTTCGGAATACGTATGGTAAGACTTTCCTGTGTTAAATTTCAACGTACCTCGTTTACATGTTTCGACCTATTTATGGGTCATCTTCAGAACAGGTCGTTGTTGGTCTTGGCGCCACTTGTTCTGTTTCCTGTGAGGGTGTGTTCCTGTGGTATAGTGTAGAGTCAAAGAGTGTGTGTGTTTTGAAGTTGAGTTGTGTGTTGAGCATTTAGTTGGGGTATGTTTTTGTGTGTCTGTATATTTCATATTGTTCTAGTGTGTTTAGTTTCTGGCTTTTTGGTTGGATGTGTAGTATTTCCATGTCTGTGTTGATGTCTCTGTGGGTGTGGTTAGGATTTCTGATGTGTTCTGCATATGTGGAGGTGTTTTGTAATTTTGTTATGGCAGGTCGTTTCAAACACGTTACAAAGAACACAATATTACAAAACACCTCCACATATGCAGAACACATAAGAAATGCTAACCACACCCACAGAGACATCAACATAGACATGGAAATACTACACATCCAACCAAAAAGCCAGAAACTAAACACACTAGAACAATATGAAATATACAGACACACAAAAACACACCCCAACGAAATTCTCAACACACAACTCAACTTCAAAACACACACACGCTTTGACTCTACACTATACCACAGGAACACACCCTCACAGGAAACAGAACAAGTGGCGGCAAGACCAACAACGACCAGTTCTGAAGATGACCCATAAATAGGTCGAAACATGTAAACGAGGTACGTTGAAATTTAACACAGGAAAGTCTTACCATACATAATCCGGATTTAATTTATAATAAAAGTTGCACTTTCACACAAAGTTCGTCATAATTTTTATCATCATCATCATCATCCTTCACGAATTAGGCCTCTGTAGACCTGTTTCGGCCCCATCTAGCAGTCTTCTTAACGGTCTTCCTGGTCGACGATGTCCTCTAGGTTCATATTGCATCATAATTTTTGGGATTCTTGAATTTTCCATTCTTCTTACATGATCTAGCCAATTGAATTTGTATCTGGTGATTTTTTCTTCTACTGACTCTACTTCTAATTGTTCTAAAATTTCTTCATTCCTTTTTCGGTCTAAAAGAGTATATCCTGCTGTTCTCCTGAAAAATTTCATTTCCGTTGCTTTGATTCTGTTCATGTCTTTTTTCTTTAATGTCCAAATCTCGCTTCCGTATAGAAGGGTGGGTTGTTTCAGTTGTACCTTTTAGTTTCTTTTTTGTTTCTGTTATTGCTGCTATTTTAATCTGCTTTTTATTCAATATTTCATCTAGTTCTTCTTCTTTATGCATAATTTTTATACTATAATTAAAGCTTTACCTGAGGTTCTGGCTAATATGTATAGGCTACATCCATTATCAGGCAGTACATCTCACATGACGATATGTGTCAGAGGAAGAACAATTGTTTGTATACATCTGAAGTCTGATTAGTGTAATATGTAGCTAGTCAGGATGTATGCAATGAAGGTGGAAAGGAACTGGCCACCCTACCCAATTATCTCCTGGCTCAGTTGCCTCATAAGCGGTGCCATGTTGGAATCACTTGTGAGGTTCAGATCTGTCTTCGGACAGTTGACTAAACAACAACAATTAAAGCTGCTTAATATACTTACTAATACGCAATTCAGGATGTCCCAAAAAATATACTCACTCTTGTACTGCCTATAACTCTCAGGCAAGCTTTTTCTTATAGCTGCAAGTTACGTTGTTATATGTATTAACATTCACATCCACATCTTAAATTTCATATTTCTTCCGGTAAAACAAATTACACAAATTCAAAATTGAACATTTTCTATCAATAAATTTTTCTGCTTCATAAAACTCACGATAAAATCAATCAACTTTGTTATGCATATTACTTTGTACAATTTAATGGATTAAGCTTAGATCACGAAAATTTTTAAATATCTGATGATACCGAAGAGGCGAAAACGTTAATATCTATTTGAGATGTAATAGCAAATAATACAATTTGCAAATAGATAAATCATATTTATTTATTCATTTTAATTAATTTATTTAATACTTTACACTTGAGCTACATTAGGCATTGCAGCCCGAAAGAGCAGAAGCTCGTGCTCGGGCGCAGTTCAGATCAGTTGTACAAAATATATCACAAAATTAAGAGTTCATTGAGCACAATAACATTGATAAATGGTAAAATACATACAGCATGTAATAATAGGGTCTATATACAAATAGAAAATACAAAAGTACATAAATATAAGAGTATCAATTTTTAACTCAATTAGCTTAAACAATTAAATATTTAATCTGATTTGTTTCTTAAATCTGTGTGTGTTAAGTGTACTTAGCTCAGGGTAAACTCTAATTAATGCCTCATGTATTTTGGGTCCAAAATTTCTGCTGTGTTTTAATCCAGCAGTTAAAGTTGATTGAGCATTTAAAATAAATGTATCACCTTTGGGGAGGCCGAGACGTAGATGGGAGGATAACATAAAAATGGGTTTGAGGGAGGTGGGATATGATGGTAGAGACTGGATTAATCTTGCTTAGGATAGGAACCGATGGCAGGCTTATGTGAGGGCGGCAATGAACCTCTGGGCTTCTTAAAAGTCATTTGTAAGTAAATTTATTAGACTTTTTAAAGCATTATGCAAAAATATCAATAATTATTATTTTATATCGTAGCCTACAGAAAATTCTGCAGAAACCAGAAGAACACGACAGACGGAAGAATGCAATAACATGTGGGGATGTCGGAAATACTCGTACGGGAGAGATGGCAACCCTGTTCCAATAAAAACTGAAATCTGGCTAAACCGAATCTAGCACAGAACCTACAGATTAAAACATGGAGTAGACGTAATGTTATTCCACAGAGCTGTACATTCACTATTACTTTCAGTTTCGTATGACCAGCAAATTACTCACACAGTTGCATCACACGCCACATCTCTTAGTCATTATTAATAATAGCAGTTAATGTTCACACGCGTTCGTTGCCTGACGATGACATTTACAGTATCTGCATAACAGAGCCTTTGTGCAGTCACTGAGGTAGTTCCTTCAGCATTATCGACGCAGGATACGTTGGGTGGAACTCTGAAGTTGAAGTGAAAATGTTTGTATGATATTTGATAAATTTTATTATTTTTTTAAGTGTTACTAGCATTATATGGTACTAATTTTTATTGTATTTATCTGATGCATGTAACCTATAAGATAAAACATTGTAATAAATATAAATAGATCATTTTCTTAATTAATAACAGTGTATATTTCCAATAAATGATTCCTTAGCATCGCCACAGATACACTTGATTGTACTTGTCACTAGAAAGTTATTGAAGTTTATATTTTCCCCGCCATTCATAAAATATTTTGATATGATACCTCTTGCACAAAAGGAGAGATCTATAACTGAAACTCGATTAATATATTTCAGTATTATTTGTATTTATCCTGGTAATAATGAACAGTTTGACTCGTAGACATTTTGTTTTTGCAGCATTAACTTCCCATGATTGTACGAGAAGATTCGAAGAGAACGGCAGTTACGTAGACTTTCGGCTCCCCCCTACAACACAATGTCAATACGGCGGTTGCTGTCGTTTGCGATACAACGAACTTTTCAGTTGATTTTCGAGTCCGTCATTTTTTCCGGTTATTATATGCTTATTTAAGTTGTGTTAACTCTTGCTAGTGGTTTTATATTTTATTTTATCCGTCTTAGTACTTATTTTATTATTGTAAATATTTTTGTTTTATAACTATTATTATTATTATTATTATTATTATTATTATTATTATTATTATCAATATTATTATATTAATTAATTATTTTGTATTGTAATCTTAGTATCATTTGTCACTATTATTATTATTATTATTATTATTATTATTATTATTATTATTAATAATATCAATATTATTATTATTATTATTAATGAATTATTTTGTATTGCAATCTTAGTATCATTTCTGTCACGATTATTATGCTGTTATTGTTATTATTATTATTATTATTATTATTATTATTATTATTATTATTATTATTATTATTATTATTATTGTTGTTACTATTAAAAAACATTCTTATTTATTTATTTCTTTTTACACTTTATGGAAGTATGGTTCATCCTGCTTAATTTGGTATTTGGTTTATTAAAATATTATAATATTGACTATTTTTATATATTTTAAAAAAATATTAGTGTAGTCATGTTTTAGAGAAAAAAATTTACCACTTTTCACAAAAAAAAATGTATCTCAGGAACTAATTGTCTTAGAAGGCTGTGACCTCTGATTGAGGTGCTCGCTGATATGTACAGTAGTGGCAAAAAACCGGACCGACCCTTGTAGCCGATTTCAGAGTCTTGTTCACTCCAGAGCACGATAGACTGGTAACTAAGACTTTCGTGGTTCGAATCCTGCCTGGGAAGGAAACTTTTCTTTTTTGTTCCTTATTCAAATTTATTCCCAATACTTTTCCTTATTGTCGATTTTCAACTCATTTTAAGAACAGTATTCGTTAGTTTGAGTTTTGATTTTATTGTGAAACGTTCGTGTAACGTTTTGTGCATTTGACAGCTCATATTTTTAATATAACATCTTGTATACAAGTGTAATAATGACACAAACATTTTTCATTATACAAAATTAAACAGAAATCAAAATTTGTTCACAATTGGACGCTTGTAAAAATATTACGTTTCAAAGATTTTATAAAAATATTCATGAATATGTTCTATTAGAACATGGTATAATATTAATAAATGTACCGTCATAATAATAATAATAATAATAATAATAATAATAATAATAACAATAATAATAATAGATAAAATTTAAAGTACCTATAATGTAAATTGTAAAAAAAAAAAAAAATCTTAATAACGATTTCCCCCCTTGATAAAATTCTGAGTATCCCACTGATGTCGCATATATTTTATCTCAATGCAAAGGTATTTACTTACTTACAAATGGCTTTTAAGGAACCCAGAGGTTTATTGCCGCCCTTACATAAATAAGCCCGCCATCTGTCCCTATCTTGAGCAAGGCTAATCCATTTCCTACCATCATATCACACCTCCTTAAAATCCATTTTAATATTATCTTCCCACCTACGTGTCGGACTCCTCACAAGTCTTTTTCCCTCCGGCCTTCCTACTAACACTCTATATGCATTTATGGATTCGCCCATACGTGCTACATGCCCTGCCCATCTCAAACGTCTGGATTTAATGTTCCCAATTATGTCAGTTGAGGAATACAATGCGTGCAGTTCTGCGTTGTACAACTTTCTCCATTCTCCTGTAACTTCATCCCTCTTAGCCCCAAATATTTTCCTAAGCACCCGGGTAGCTGAGTTGGTAGAGCAGCTGGCTACGGACTGCAAGGTCCGGGGTTCGATACCAGGTGGTGACAGGATTTTTTCTCGTTGCCAAACTTTCAGAACGGCCCCGAGGTTCACCGGGTCTTTCCCGGGGGTAAAAGGCGGTCAGAGCGAAGTGCCGACCACACCACCTCATTCTAGTGCCGAGGTCATGGAAAGCATGGGGCTCTACCTCCATGCCCCCCCAAGTGCCTCCGTGGCATGTTACGGGGATACCTTTACCTTATTCTCGAACATCCTTAACTTCTATTCCTTTCTCAACATGAGAGTCCAAGTTTCACAATCATACAGAACAACTGGTAATATAACTGTTTTATAAATTCTTTATGTTGTGGTTTCGTAATGAGCTGTTTTTTTACGGTGATGGGTTGTTAGCCCTTCGCCCAACCCCCAAGCAGGAGGACTACCCCTTATCAGCTGTCTGTGATTGCTTATTGAATATATTCGCAGCTACACTCCACATCTGGGAGATCGTCTCCTCTATTCGCAACCTGAGGACGCGCCATGCTGTGGTGATAGGGATCCAAATTCAAAAGTAATTCAAATTTAACTCGATGTCCTGCATTTTTACTTCCTAATCTGGCACCCAAAGCTCGATCAAGATGCCACAACGTTCTTCCGTGACTATAGCAGTACTAATGGTAATCGTAGCTGTTTTGTTTATGCCACGTTCTCCCACTCGCCGCTGTGGCGCGCTCCTAAAAAGGTACGGCGTTCAACTAGGCGTGACCACTCGCACGATGAGCGCTGCCTGCCTTAACGTTTCACCACATATTGCTCTCTGGAGCTCGACATGCGGCTGGGGAACTCAAGACTCTGTCCCATAACTGTGTTGTGCAAACAAAATGTACCGAACTAACGACGCGTTAGGAGGGCCAAGCCCACATTTCGCTGCCACACAGGAAATACTTTCATTACAATAAAAAATTGTTGTTTTCAGTCTGGGGGCCTGATTTCAAAACCAACTATGACATTCTTTACTGGACGTCTTCTCGCATTAGTATGCTCCCCACGTAAACAAAGAGGAGACGACATCAACTTACTCTCACTACAGAATCGCAGGCAGAACATCATAAACGAAGAGAAGTGTTACGAAACGCTTAAAACGTTTAATGAGAAAGTCCTCAGTGTGCGCACTCCACGTTACATTGTAAACGTCTTCAATTTCATATTGGTCAGTGGATTACTAGCACCAATGGAATGCACACTCCTCACTTTTAATTGAGTTTTATAGTTCATCATTTCGCTAACGGCGTTTCGCTGTAACTCTTTCTTTCCATGTCTTTTTTTTACCAACTGCCTGCCTTTGTATCGACTTATACTTCTAAGATGTGTAGGACAGGGCAGGGTGCATCATTTAAGTTGAGTAACATTTTGTCTATGCGGATGACGTGAATATGTTAGGAGAAAATCCACAAACGATTAGGGAAAACACGGAAATTTTACTTGAAGCAAGTAAAGAGATAGATGTGGAAGTAAATCCCGAAAAGACAAAGTATATGATTATGTCTCGTGACAAGAATATTGTACGAAATGGAAATATAAAAATTGGAACTTTATCCTTTGAAGAGGTGGAAAAATTCAAATACCTGGGAGCAACAGTAACAAATATAAATGACACTCGGGAGGAAATTAAATACAGAACAAATACGGGAAATGTCTATTATTATTCGGTTGAGAAGCTTTTATCATCCAGTCTGCTGTCAAAAAATCTGAAAGTTAGAATTTATAAAACAGTTATATTACCGGTTGTTCTTTATGGCTGTGTAACTTGGACTCTCACTTTGAGAGAGAAACATAGGTTAAGGGTGTTTGAGAATAAGGTGCTTAGGAAAATATTTGGGGCTAAAAGGGATGAAGTTACAGGAGAAAGGAGAAAGTTACACAACGCAGAACTGCACGCATTGTATTCTTCACCTGACATAATTAGGAACATTAAATCAGAGGCGTATTTTGCGGACTACCGAGGCTACCGGCGGTAGCCCAAGGAAATTACAAAAGAAAAAGTTTATAATATAACATAATGTAATAATTTTGTATTATTAGTTTTACCACAGTAATTAAAATTAAAGTAATTGTTAGATTTATATAAGCTCTCTGCTCTCGAAAAGAAACAAGTTGTCAAGGCGGCATCGCTGGAGAAACCGCTTGCTACGTGAGGTAGCCTGTGACCGTACCGCAACACGCTGTCCTTCGCATAACTGCCCATCCCCCCGCTCTCTTCTGTTTCCATCGTGCAATGTAGGCTGGGTGAGTTGCCGCTCTCGTGATCGGTTTCTTCGCAGGCGCGAAGCAGCAATACGCTTAAAGTGCATGAGGATTAAGTTGGCGTGATTTCTACTGTCCTTGTCTGAGGTCCTTGTCTACCGATTGCCACCAGATGTGACGGGCAAGAGGTTTCCTTTTGTACAATTCTTGGAATTCCCTTTCTCCTCCCTTCTCCCTTCACACTTTTGCAAACCCAATTAGTGGATCTCTCAGTGGCGCTTCGGGGTTGTTCGAGTTCATTAGTTAGTAGTATTTTGTGAATAGTGAAGTGAGTTTGTGTCTTTTTTTATTGGGTTATTTTACGACGCTGTATCAACAGCTCAGTTATTTAGCGTCTGAATGAAATGAAGGTGATAATACCGGTGAAATGATTTCGGGGTCCACCACCGAAAGTTACCCAGCATTTGCTCGTTTTGGGTTGAGGGAAAACCTCGGAAAAAACCTCAACCCAGGTAACTTTCCCGACCGGGATTCGAACTCGGTCACCTGATTTAGCGGCCAGACGCGCTGACCGTTACTCCACAGGTGTGGACGAGTTTGTATCTTGTTGTACCAATTTAATATAATATAATTCACAAATTAAAATGTTTTCGGAGATGCATGGTTTCACTGTTACCTTAAATATTGTAAAGAGTGTTGTGCTCTTGTATTTAATAATAATGGTAGGCAATACGGGAAAACACGGGAAAGCCTTGAAGTCGGACGGTATGAACATGGTTATTAATGCATATTAATTCTTTACTGGAGAATATGAGGCACTGAAATGCGGAAAACAAACAATATCTGTGCCGAGTTTTATCGAAAGAACTGCTGCAGCGACAGATATATCATCTCTTGGTGTTAACAGGATTAAAATAGAAAAAAAAAAAACAAAAAAACAAACAAACAAACAAAAAAAAAAACAAAAACAAAAAAAAACAAAAGAAAGCGGAAGCGGAATTGGAAGCGTGCTGCGATCTCCAGGAAAGAAACCCCCGAATAGGATTCTTAAAAAACGTGTGTAACAGGTTAAAAATGAGCGCACTTGCAAAAGTGACGGAAGAAAATTAGAGGAAGGCCTGTAAACACGTAGAAAAAAGTTGAAAAATTTTATTGGGCGAAGGATGGACTTGTAGATGGAAATTTATTATTCGTTCGTAATCAATTTGGACGACACGGACATGGACGAACTTTCTGGCGGAGTGGAGTCAGAATTTGAAGAGGAAGAGAATGCCGCCACTGGTAACTCGTGGTCGTTTGAAGGAGTGTCGACCATCATAAATGAGGGTAGAGAGAGATGGTGAGTATTCTCTCTCTTTCTAAAAGGGACTAGACAAGTAAATCCTCATGGACTGTAGCACGCTAGCTCATGAATGTAATTATTGTGTTCTTGCAGTGCAGTATTTTAAATTTGTGATTTGTTCGAGTGTCTAAGAGTTATATTAATTGTGAATTATTAAGTTTTTAATTTCCCAATTAAGTGATATTGTGAAAAATATGGCAGAACAAGTTTCTGGAGAGGTTTGTGTTGAAAATGACTGTGTAATAGAAGGTTTATTAAAAGTGCCTTTTAACCGTCGTACATACAACGAGGAAGTTGAAATTGTGAAAATGGAAAGACCAACTCCTGAGTTAAATTTGTCCATGGACGTAAAAGAAAAACAGCGTGAGTACACACGCCATTTCACTTCAAAATCATATGGTAAGTGGAATTGGTTGTGTGGTAGTTCTAAACTGTCTAAACTATTTTGCTGGCCATGTTTGTTATTTAGCCGCGAAACTAATGTGTGGTCAAAAGAGGGTTTTCTAATATCAACTCCCTTCGAACGGCAGTCCTAAAACACGACAAATCAAAAGCTCATATTTGTAGTAGCATGAACTTTGCAAACTTTGGGAAGACAAGAATTGATTTACAGCTAGATAAGCAAAAAGCTCTACATATCAACCAACACAATGCTCCTGTGGAAAAAAAATCGGGAGATTTTACTGCGTCTTATTAACGCAGTCTGCTTTCTAGGAAAACAAGAACTGGCTTTTCGGGATCATAATGAGAGTGTGGAATCAGACAATAGAGGAAATTATATTGAATATTTAAGTTCCTTAAGTGAATTTGACCATTTACTGGCCAATCATCTTGAGAGTTCAACAGTATTTCGTGGTACTTCTCCCGCAATTCATAATGACTTAATATTTGCTATAAGTGGGGTTATGATAAAGAACATAAAATCTGAAATAGAAGAAGCACCTTTTGTGGCCATTCTTGTTGATGAAACAAGTGACTGCTCTAATCAGAGTCAATTGTCCACTGTTTTAAGATATGTCGATAGTACTGCCAATGTTCAAGAACGGTTTATAGGATTCACAAATGTCAGTTCGGGCAAAACTGCTGCTGCTTGGTTTCAGCATGTGGAAGGTGTTATAGCAGAATACAATGTCGGCAATAAGTTAATTGCACAGACTACGATGGTGCTTCAGTTATGGCGGGAAATATTAATGGCTTAAAAACAAAAGTTCAAGGAAAGTATCCTCAAGCACTATTTGTCCATTGTTACAGCCATGTTCTCAATTTAGTTTTGCAACAAACTACTTCATCCATTCCAGAATTCCGCATTTTTTTTCAAAACACTGTCGGGTTTAGCTGCATTTTTCTCATCATCTCCTAAAAGATCAGAAAAAACTCAAGAATTTATGAAAAAGAAACTCCCAAAAGTAGCACCAACTAGATGCAATTTTACATCTCGGCTTGTAAATACAGTAAAGGAATACAGAGAACAACTGACTGCTTTCTTTGAAAATATCATTTGTAATGACTCTGAAGAAAACTGGGTTGATGATGTAATTGTGCAGGCTCAAGGATATTTGTATTTTTTTCACACAGTTTCAGAATATATTTCTTCTTGAAGTCTATGATAGAGTGTTCGCACATACAGATGTGCTCTACAGTATTCTTCAGACAAAAAGTCTAGACATAGCATACTGCTTGCAAGAGGTATCAAAGTTAAAAAATACTATATTCGAGTTCAGACGTAGTGGGTTTCCGTCCATATGGAGTAATATGGAAAATGAAAATTCTTCAGCCAATACAATGGAACCACCATTAAAGCGAAGAAAAGGAGATGATGAATTGAAATACAGGCAGCTGTACTACAGCATACTAGATCGTATGCACATGGATATTACTGACAGATTTTCTGATTATAGAAAGCTTCAGTTCACATATCTTCTAGATTCTCAAAAATTTTCTGCTTATAGAGAAAACTTCCCGAATGAGGTACTAAACAAATTATTTCAGTCCTATAACAGTCACTTTGATCAAGTACGTTTGAAAAATGGATTAAGTGTAATATATTCAGCAGAATTATTTGATTTTTCGAACAAACCTATCCATGAAATATTATCTGCCATATATGAAAACCAGCTGAACCAAGTTATTCCTGAAGTCCTTAAATTGGCAACATTAATTGTGACAATACCAGCTACGTCAGCATCAGTAGAAAGAACATTTTCTGCGTTGAAGAGAATAAAATCCTACTGTAGATCAACTCATACACAAGAACGTTTATCCGGCTTGGCACTGATGTCCATTGAAAAGTCATTTCTACAGAAACTTCGCAAGCGGCCCAACTGTAATTTCAATGACGAAGTCATCAAAGTATTTTCGTCCCAATCAAGACGTCTGGAATTCATATATAAATAGGTAAGGAATTTTATTATAGGGACTTTAAAATATATTTTGTGTAATAATAGGGTCAGTGGTAGCCCAGGCCCTTAAACCAGTATACGCCACTGCATTAAATCCAGACGTTTGAGATGGGCAGGACATGTAGCACGTATGGGCGAATGCAGAAATGCATATAGAGTGTTAGTTGGGAGGCCGGAGGGAAAAAGACCTTTGGGGAGGCCGAGACTAGATGGGAGGATAATATTAAAATGGATTTGAGGGAGGTGGGATATGATGATAAGACTGGATTGATCTTGTTCAGGACAGGGACCTATGGCAGGCTTATGTGAAGGTGGCAATGAACCTTCGGGTTCCTTAAAAGCCAGTAAGTAAGTAAGTAACATTTTGTCAACACCTTTCATATTCATAACCGTTCGTCCATCTTAGAATACATACGTATTTGTTTTTCTTATCTACAATTACAACACCGGAAACATGGTCATGAAATGTGTAAGAAGCAGTCTTGAGTGAGGAACAGAGACTTAACAATGCCGTCGAAGACTGGCATAGTAAAAAAAAAAACTCATGGTTGTTCATCATCCCAGCATTTGGAAGTTTCTGGAAGTCTTGCTGGATGAACAGGAATCAAATGAGCAGGTGATTACTCAACTCTTGGGAGGACACATGCTAGTCGTGCACAATTAAGTCAGACATATGTATGTCAATAATCATGACTGCATCAGGGAAATGGTTATACGGTATAAAGACTACAAGAACGACGGTCGGCTGGAAACATAAGTGAGAGGAATTTCATATAGTTTAAAAATTAATCCTGCTGCAGTTCTTCAGGAAAAAGAAAATGATGATTAATCGTGTTTATAATATAAACAGTATGTATATTCAACAATATATTTAAATTTAAATAAATTACTTTTTCACCCAATGAATTATGTTTCATATCATCTATATTTTTTGCCATAGTGGACAAAACTTAATGGACGAATCATGAAATGGACGGATGTGTCAGTGGACAAAAAAAAAAAAAAAAACCGGATGAAACGTAGGGGACCAAAGACGAATTTATCGCATGGTCTTCTCTTGTTTAGTCAGTGTCGCCAACTGTTTCCCCGTAAATCGATGAGCATGAATCGATTGTACTAAATAAAGTACGAAATCCTACTTTCACATCTACATCTTCATCTTCTAATTCCATGTCCATTGTATCTAAAGAAAATGACACTCCTTCATAACAATTGTTCATTTAATTAATGTATTAATAAGGTTGTTTGTAAATAGATTATAAAATGTTTAAATTAAATTATGATTTCAGCAGATAATGAAAATGTATTTCTTTTATAATAACAAGAGAAAAGCGCAGTACATGTAATTAACATTGTTGAACCTGTATTTCGCTTTTCTCAATTGGCATTACTGAATAACATCCAATTTCTTTATTGCAGTAATCGATATTCATCTATTTCAACCTCACAATGTCTGAATAGTATCCGTAAATATACAATTATTAACATTTTGTGAGCGAATTTTAGGGATATATTACTTACATTTTTATTCACGGAATAGTCCTAATAAATGTCACTCGAGGTCTGAGCTATCCCAGATAATGCCAAAAAAGTGTTTTACAAATTAATGTTTCGAATAAAAGTTCACTGACTTTAAGGGGGAGGGAAATTGCATTATTTATGTTCTATTTGAAGGACATTTTCAAGAAGGTCAATCTTATTTTAAAGAGAAGCCTATAGTTTTTATTTTTTCTTCTCATTCCTCGTACAAAAATAAACAACGTTTGTATAAACCATTTTTAAATGTAGCGTGTAGTTCCAGAGATACTTCAAAAGTGAAACATAATCACCTGAAATTTGATTATAAAAGAAAAAAAAGAAGATTATTTTAACGACAAAGTTGATCGATCGATTTACGAGTACCAACGACTCAAGACAATATCTAACATGTTTCATTATGTTCTTTCATTGATAACTAAAAAACTAAGGATTTTCGGACATATGTTTATATGAACTTTTTTTCTTGTTTTGGTGTGAGGAACATGCCCCCCAAGATTTGTCAAAGTATTTCTGAAACACTCTGTATATATATTATTATAATTATTACTATTATAATTATAATAATAATTATTATTATTACTATTATTATGAATATGATTGATTGTTATCATTATTATTGTTATTACTATTATTATTATTATTATTATTATTATTATTATTATTATTATTATTATTATTATTTTAATGGTACTTGATTGGTTAGGTAATGCACAGTACAGTCCATAAAGCATTACAAACTGGTCTATCTCGTGTCTGTGATACAAGCGTGGATTAGTAACACAAGACTTTACTGCCGGACAGGATATTTCCTAATATATACGCTTGCGCAATACATCTCGCTCTATTTTATGCAATACTATCACTTTAACTCTCTGCCTAAACATGCATAGGCCTACTTATCGCTCACGTCAAACACTTGCATGTTCTTTTCAACCGTTCACTTGGCATGGTCACTGACAACTTCTTCGCCTATTTGTTCACAACAGATAGACTACAATTTATGTGGGAATAAATCATTAACGTTCAATTTAAATTAATTTAACTGTTACTTCCAACACGTCTTTAAATATTCAAATATCGAAGTAATCTGTAGAAGAGGTGCAGATATTGTGTCACCAGGGATATTCATTCAGTATGTACGACACTTCAGATACAGGGAAGTGTTTGCTAGAATCTACATACTTCCTTTTCCTGGGAACAGAGAATATTTGTACCTTCCATTAAGGATTTTTACCTAAAAAGGCATAATTTTTATTCGTACAAGCACTTACGATCATCTGTACACTTAATACGATTATTACCAATTTACATTATGAAAAAATTCACTTTCTCATCCAAGACAACATTTCTATTGGTTCGCGTTTATGTAGCCTACATACAGAGCGAGTGAAAAGTATTAAACATTGCTTCAGATTAACTATTAGTTTTATTGAAAAATGATGTCTGTAACAGTTGAAGAGTTCGCGGGAAAAACGATGAATGTCACAGTTTTGTTAAGGTTGATGTCATTATCTAATTCATGGATCACTACGAAATTTAATGTTGTTCTTATGAAAAATGGTAAAAAAGGAGAATTATCACCACGAATACAGTAATCCTTTCCTTTATTTTCTATAGAAACAGCACTACATCTTGGAGTTATAGACTCAATTAGATCATTATCTAATCCTTAACAGAAATGTGACATTCATCGTTTTTCCCGCGAACTATTCAGTTGTTTTACATCGCGGCGTCCTCTAGATTCTACCTCGAGACTTTTAGAGGCCTGCGGATTATAGTTTGAGGAACGCTGCCCTAAAAAATATTTAAAAGGAAATTCCAAATGTTTCAAACGAGATGGTAAAAATGCCAAAGCAAATGTTTGTAAAACCTGACCTTCTTTAAGAGTTTGTGTTTATGTTTGATGTGCTGCTAGGCTCTCTTTACACGAGTTCTTTATCTATTGTATAAAACTGTGTTAAGTGCACTCCAAACGTCATCGAAGGCTTTATTAATGCGTGAGTCAGAAGCACAAACCATGGATAAATATATAATAGGATGCGAAACTGCGGTCAGCACCATCTGGATTTGGTGCTCTGAAATAAGGTGATCAGCGCCCGGCGTCGTAGGTGGTGAACATTAGAACTACGTATTGGGTACATTACTGAGAGTTCTCTATTTATCCGTTCGAGATATTGTATGGGAGAGTCGAGGAGAGAAGATGGCGGACTGAAACTTACTAATAAGTGAACATAAAGTGATACGTGTGTGTATAAGCAGTGTATGTTAAACAGTGATGTTTATGGACGTTGTAAAAATAGTGTTGAATGTATTGTAAAGTAATAGTAATATAATAAATTGAACTATCTACGTAGTTCTTGCAGACTTTCCATTGTGCTGTACAATAAATATCCAAAGAATACAATCCCAATTATCTAACCTTTTGCTTTATTTTTTGTCTCTGTCTGGTTATATTTTAATCGGGTAATGTAAAACACATCGTCTCTTTTATCTTCCTGTTGGCTCCGGTAAGAATTTTCAGTAGAATATGCTGTGTGGAGTAAAACTGTAAATGTTTTATTTTAAATTAGGTTAGTTTTGAATATCTATGAGGGTGGGAGGGAATACTTTCTGGACAGTTTAACATTTTCGTCACCAGGTGCGCTGCTAAATGCATGGAGTAATTACTCTTTTCGCTACTTGATGCGCTGCTATTTGTAATAACGCCTCTCCCAAAAATAGATGGCAGCAAGATCAATTTCTATAACAGCGCCTCTAGTATGTGTTACGGGAAACTCATTAATTTTCGCATCCTATTATATATTTATCCATGCACAAACTATTAGCTGATTACAAACACTGCGGAATTGATAGTAATTTGTTTGGGACCAGTCGTTATGGCAAACATAATGTATGAAACAATCCGAAACCAAATCTTTAATTCATTTGCTTGTGATATCGTCTGTATTTCACGCTTCCCGCTATCGTCTTTCTTTTCTTTGCATTAGTGGATATTTCTGTGATTTACTCGTTTTCTTATAAGTTTGTTTGCATAATTCTGTGAATGTGCAATGTCATAACATCTGTTTCACAGCCATGAGTAGGTCTAAAACCGCTTATACATTACAACAGATTTATCATCATCATAATTATCTGTAGTAATTGTTGCACGACTGCTGTTTCATCTTATTGATAATGTCACGAACCCGAAGGACGGATGAAATTATGCTAATAAGATGAAACCACGATAAACGAATAAAATTATATAACTTGCAAAACCGAATTACTTACGTAAATGATAATTATTATTGTAAAACACAGCAATAAGTCATTATGTTTCCTTGTAATGAAGTTCAAAAACAAACTGCTATCTATCACGGCATACTAAATACTATTGCCAACTACTCAGAGCGGAAATACGAAACAACAATACTTAACCTCAAAAGTAAGATTAGCCGAAATGTTACATTAACAGAATAAAAACACGAAAGGTTTTTACAGATATTTATTTATTACCTGAAGTTACAGTTACTGAAAAAGCAATTATTTTCAAAGTTAAATTTTGTTTCCATTTCTTGATTTTCTGTGATTGATACTGAAGTATTGTACGAGGCGTAGATTACGATGCGACGTCACATTCTTACTCATAAAATGGCCAACGTTGAACAAGTTTATATATAAATGCATGTTTAACATGAGTTTAATATAGCAATTCCTTTGTTTTTTAGAACTTTGGACATGTATTTATATTAGGCGATCATCAAGATGGCCATGTGATAATCACGTGACCCCGATTCGTGCCGAAGCCTGTCTTTCTCGTTAGCCACGTGTACGAGGGGTCTTATCAAGAAACACACTAAATTGTGATTGACTTAAAGGCAGTTCTGAAACGTTATTGGCCAATACCGCAAAATAAGAACTTGAAATGAACATTCTTTCTGTAGATTTGTGTTAAAATTTTGATAATTATACTTATGTAGTATTAATTCTTTTTTTTTTTTAAGTTAATACTTGTATACTAGAATGTATTTTCCTGTTTGTGATTATGTATTCAGTCTTTTTTTTTATTATATACTAGCCGTACCCGTGCGCTCCGCTGCACCCGTTAGAAATAAATATAAAGTAATTACATAATTAAAATAAGACATTTGATCCAGGGAATATTCGTGTTTGATAGAAGGATAAATCGTTTAATATGTTACTTAATTTAAATTATATTTAAATAATTAAAATGGAATCATTTTGGTCCAGAGAGCACTCATTTGGTGCAATGACAATTCCTTTAACATGTTTCTTAATTTTTATTACATGCATCCATAGTTCAATGAACATTGACATCATTTACATTTAATGTGTATACTTTATTTTACTTGTTATATGTTTCCATTGAATTATGGTAATAACTTAATTTTAACTCTTGTTTTCTACGTATTCAGTAAATGGCCCTTGGCCCACTATGGTTCTGAACCCTTCAAAAAACTTAAATAACTTAAATTATATTATATTATATTATATTATATTATATTATATTATATTATATTATATTATATTATATTATATTATATTATATATTATATAAAAAGTGTGTACCCCGATAAGTAAGTTTTCAATTTGTTATGGGGGCTCTTGAATCTCAGGAGGAACAAATTTTATTTTACAACAGGGCAACATAATCTGCTTGGCTCATTACCCAAATTTTTTGCATTGCATTTAATGCATATGTATTTTATGTATTTTAACTCGACTCAATTGAGCATAGTTAAAATTTGGATTATAAAATAATGAAATGCTAAGCTAACATATTATTACTGCATACGAAATCAATACACTCTCGTTGTTCGTTAATTCTCTGAGATAAATATTATTTTAAGAAATACAGGAAACGAATACACAGAATAGCCTATCAAGTTTTCTGTGCATAAGAAGCTATTTTAATCTTACCTGTGCTCAATTCACTCACAAGTTACTGTAATAACATTATAGCATTATATCCATACAGAGAAACTACACTTTCCAATGGTGAAATAATAATTAATTATACAAATCGATTCATTTAGCTTCCGATATTGCTTCATACAAACACAGAAACATTTTCTGTAGGCTAAGATTCATAGCTTTCGATTGTTGTTGACCAAGGCCCCTTATAGACGAAGTCATTTGTTTATTTCATTACACGGCCTTAGATGGCGTAATTTTAATTTTAAAACTCATTTATCTCATTAAATATCAGTCCTATCAAAATTTTTCAAGGAATAAAACTTATCGGAAATGATTGTTAAAGAAATTTTTGTTATGTAACATTTTTCATAAAAATCAATAATAAGCAAGATATTTCGATTTATTTAATTCAGGCCCCCTTATAACTCCCCTTTTAAATAATGTATTTTTAATGCCATATAGCCTATAATCTAAGTTACAACGAACTTAATTTATATTCCAATTTTCATCGAAATCCGTTCAGCCATTATCGCGTGAAAAGGTAACAAACAGACAGACAGACAGACAGACATACAAACAAAAATTAAAAAAAAAGCGATTTTCGGTTTCAGGGTGGTTAATTATATATGTTAGGACCAATTATTTTTGGACAATCGAAAATTACCAGAAAAATTTCGGCTACAGATTTATTATTAGTATAGATATATTTATTATTATCATTATTTTTTTAAGTTAATACTGATTGTGTATATGTATTCAATCTCTATTTTACTTTATTATTATTATTATTATTATTATTATTATTATTATTATTATTATTTTATTTTTTTAAGTTAATATTTGTATACCGGTAAGTATTTTTCTGTATTTGATTTGATCCTGGTTGAGTGGAAGAGAAGACCTGATGGCCTTAACTCTGCCAGGGAAAATAAAACTATTATTATTATTATTATTATTATTATTATTATTATTATTATTATTATTATTATGTAGCTAGTCGGCGATGTATGCAATGGAGGGAGAAAGGAACTGGCCACCCTACCCCATTATCTTCTGGCCTAGTTGCCTCATAAGTGAAGAGTCCACTGCAAGAATGATGGATGTCATTTGGAATACATTTTGCAGGAGAAGCAATTGAAAGTTTGAAATGCTTAGCGCTCAAAGCTTAACTGTGATTTTCCGATCATTACTGGACAATGACTATCAGTGTTAATGCCATATAACTCTCTATGTACATTCTGTATGTCTTAAGCTATGCATTAGCAGTCTTGGTTAATTTTCGACAAGAAAGTGACATCCATCATTCTTGCAGTGGACTCTTCAAGTGGTGCCTTCTTGCTATCACTTGTGACGTTCAGACCTGTCTTCGGACAGTTGACCAAGCAACAACCGATGTTTATTGATAGTGATATCTACATTGAATTCACACTTCTGAAAGTGTATATATATTTTTTTCTATTCTGCAGATGTTTTATTTTAAATTCCAGGTCACAAATCAGGATGGACCCTTGCCTTCTCAAAGTTGTTACAAAATTATCGATACAATTACCTATAACGTTACATAACCTATAGAAAAAGAACTGCCGCATCAAAAGACAGGATAAGACTGGACATATGAAATTATAACAAATTTATATTTAAATATCCTAATCTTGTCAATTCTAATAGTTCTAGTATTCAATTTAAAAAGTTATGTATGGATTTTATAAAAATTGAAAAATTGTAAATTTAAATTTATATATTATAAATGCATAGTAGACAAAAGACAAATTGTATTATATACTTATTAATTTCAATTCAGGAATCGGCCACTGAGCACGAGTTCTACTCTTTCAGGGGCGAACTAAAGTTTTTCTGTATATATTACTGTATATTTTATGTTACAATTATTAGCATTATAAATAAATAAATAGATAGATAGATAGATAGATAGATAGATAGATAGATAGATAGATAGATAGATAGATAGATAGATAGATAGATAGATAGATAGATAGATAGATAGATAGATAGATAGATAGATAGATAGATAGATAGATAGATAGATAGATAGATAGATAGATAGATAGATAGATAGATAGATAGATAGATAGATAGATAGATAGATAGATAGATAGATAGATAGATAGATAGATAGATAGATAGATAGATAGATAGATAGATAGATAGATAGATAGATAGATAGATAGATTAGATAGATTAGATAGATTAGATAGATTAGATAGATTAGATAGATTAGATTAGATAGATAGATTAGGATAGATAGATAGATAGATAGATAGATAGATAGATAGATAGATAGATAGATAGATAGATAGATAGATAGATAGATAGATAGATAGATAGATAGATAGATAGATAGATACATAAATAAATATATAGATAAATAAATAAATAAATAACTAAATAAATAAATAAGTAAATAAATAAATAAATTAATTAATATTGATACTTTTACAATAGTTCAAATTACCTTAGTGGAGAAACTGGACGAGATGTTAATGAATGGATAATCTTACTTATTAAATATTGAATATGGTTACTAAAAAGACTGATATTCGTTTATAGTGTGGTAATGATCTGCTCTCTGTACATGACAAATATGACTTTCTGCCCAAATTTCACATACAGAGTGATCGGAAAATATATACATTAAAATGGTACAGAATATTCTATACTGCAAAACAAACTATTTCATATAAAAATATAGCCGGTACTGCTGCGTTATCCGGCTAATGACAGTAAAAAATCGGAAGAAACAACTTGCTATTTCACATGGTAGCTATATTATTTACAAGGATAGTGGCATATTGCACTTCACAGGGGATGTTGGAAGTGTCCACCAGCACATTCACAGCACAATCGAACCCTCTTGCGTCATGACGATTGTGTGCGTTTGAAGATGTTTGATATTTCGAATCTCATTTTCCTCATCCACAATTACTGCATTCAGCAGATGTTCCCGGGTTGATTGCCGTTGGAAGTAGGCGTACACAGTATTCTTTATGTACCCTACAACCTAAGGTCACAGGGCGTCATCGGGCGAACGCGCCGGCCATGGAACAGGTCCGTTACGTCCAATCCATCTACCGGGATATGGCTCCCCCATTGTTGCAGACGACTATCTCTCACACCAGTTGCTTGAGTAGCGTGTCTCCTAATGTTGCTTGACGACTATTGCACATCCTCCGCCACGACCGTTAAGCAATCTCGATAACGAAAACGATTCCGGCTATAATTTATACGAAATTACCCTATATACAGTATAACCGTATTCAGAAGCAGATAATAAAATAAGTTTTGTCTTGGTAAGTATACATATTTTTTTTTATAAAAGTGGAGAAAGTGTGTGTTAATGTGCATGTACTGCGCTTTAAGATTCGTCACTGACGTCAAGGAAGTGTCAGTCCAAAGTAATTTCAATAGAAATAGGTGTAGTATAATACTATTTGAACGCTACTGGCGTCACACGGCACCAACTGCAGTAATAACGACAACGGCATTATTGTTTACTGTGTTTTGCGACGTCATGCTTTTTACAGAAACATTAAATTGTGAAGTGACGTTAAGGCTAGCGTTGTGTGACGTTAAATCGGATGAAAGTAGTAACCGTGAAGTAAACGCGAAGCACTGGAACGAGATTCTTAAATTTTGTCCGATCTGGAATGAGTTCACAAGTGAAAGAAATAATGAAAAAAATATAATAATTTATTGTGAAAGAAAAACACGATTGCTTATTATTAAAATAGTTTGTATGCCTATGTGTATAATATTGTAAGAGTGTGTAATCCCCTTATCTTCTTTGATATCGTTTTATAAATAAAACCTAATGCCTCATAATAGTTATTTGCGATATATGTATCGTCACCTTATCATATTAGAGTAGGAGGTGGGAAAAGTTTCTGAAAGAGGCAGAAAGTCAAGTTTAATAAATCATCGATTAAAGTAATATTACGTTGTTATGACAAGCATATTGCACAATGATTTATCAGCTTCCAACTTCACTATTAATGAAATTTCACTATTTCAATGTTATTTCACTTTCCACTAATTATGCCTAATCCAAAATTCTGACGTTTTATTACATTTGACAATTTCTCTCTCGAGAGAGTTGACAGTATTTTGTTTAAAACAAATGAATTTGCATTAGTTACGGTAACTAGGTCACTATAAACAAATTATACTAGGAGACAAATACTATTCATTTTCTGTCATAATTCTGTATCATTGCAAAAATGAGTGATACAGATGAAGTTAAGTGTTCCTCTGATATTGATATTGCAGGAAATTGTAAAAAAAAAGTTGTGATTAATGTGTACAATAATTAAATTACTTTAAAACTAGGCCCATTCCAACGTGTACTTCACTTCTTCGCTCGAGTGCCATCGGTCATCAACGGAAAGATATTGTCGCGCTCTATTCCATCAGGTCACAAAAGACACAATGACGCTTCTAACAGATTTACATTGTGAATGATTGACATGTTTGAAATCTTCAGAATTTAACAAATATGTCTTCCCTGATTCGTCAGGCGGGAGTATCGTGACAATTTACCTATAAACATCCCAGCTGCATCTATGCTATAGTTTCGTCTAGGGAGATTCAAATTTTTGTTTGCCACAATTTTTCGTAGGCCTATGTTGTATTGTATTATATTGTATTTATTTACATTCCGTGGTATTCGTACATCGCTTCACAGCTACAATATGGAACATGTTAAAAAGAATCTTAATAGTAATATAAAGTTTAATTATAGATACAGTCTATATATATATATATATATATATATATATATATATATATAAGAGTTTTACAATATAGTCTACTAGTACAACACAAAAGGTTAGTATCAATACTTAATACAACACAGAAATATTCATGAAGCGTTGTTGAATGTCATAAATTCACCCATAGATTGGAAGGCGTGAGAAATTAGGTACTTCTTTAATTTGGCCCTAAATAATCTATGTCTTGAGTTTGATTTTTTATGTCCATAGGGAGACTATTAAAAATGTTTACCGTCATATAACGCACTCCTTTTTGATAGCACGACAAACTTTCCGATGAAATATGAAAGTCATTTTTGATGCGTATTTATGCTACGAACTGTTGAATTAGTTACAAAGTTTCCACGATTTCATACGAGGAAGTTTATTAACGAAAAAGAACATACTGACAAGCCATGAGCATTATTTGTAGTTTTTTAAATGGTCCTACACGATTCCCTAGATTTGGCACCTACCATTATTCTAATTGGTCCACACCTGTGGAGTAACGGTCGGCGCGTCTGACCGCGAAACCAGGTGGCCCGGGTCCGAATCCCGGTCGGGACAAGTTACCTGGTTGAGGTTTTTCCCGGGGTTTTCCCTCAACCCAATATGAGCAAATGCTGGGTAACTTTCGGTGCTGGACCCCGGACTCATTTCACCAGCATTATCACCTTCATTTCATTCAGACGCTAAATAACCTAGATGTTGATACAGCGTCGTAAAATAACCCAATAAAATAAAATAATTATAATTACTCTTTTTTGTAGTAGCAATATATTGTTACTATCTGTAGAATTTCGCCAGAATATTATTCCAAAACTCATTACCGAGTGGAGGTATGCAAAGTAGGCCTATATTGTTTTTTAAGAGACTGATATTTACTACCTCTTGTATAGATCCAATAGCAAAACATGCTGAATTTAGTTTGGGGATAATTTCTTTAATACGATTTTACAATTTAACACATTATCGATTTGTAAGCAAAGAAATTTGGTTGTTGTTTCTATTAGGGACCCGTTATTAATTATTGGGCTTGAAATTTGCGAGGTTAAATTTTGGCAGGATTTAAATTGGATTATGTTAGTTTTGTTACAATTTAATACAAATGTATTGGCTCGGTTGTTTAGCATATACTCGTAGCAAAAGAGTAAATAATCCTGACGTATTGTATTTCGGCATAGAAGCTTTCTTCTATGAATTTTACGGAGTATTGATGGCCTTTCTGCACACACTATCATTTTAGACAACTCTCTGAAAAAGTAAATTTTTCCGTCCGATTTTGTAACGTGCAAGGCATGTCTGCAGCATCCTTGTTTTCCATTAATGCAATATTTTCTTATACAGGGACATCATTTTATTTTTACTAACATTTCTAATATTAACCTGGCTATACCTTTGGATCAACGTTTGAGAATCGGATACACCGTTTGCTACCCCCTTCCACGACTGGAGTTCGATGATACTGGCGTAATATACAAACAAATCACTTTACTAGGTATAGGAGGGAAAGAAAAGTAGTTCATCCATTTACGTGAACTAGGAAATATCACGCTTTTGAGTTTGATAATTTTCATTAGGTTTTTGTTTGATCAAAATATAGCACAGTGTTAACAATGAGTGTTTTTACTCACGAACTGAGCTGTCCATGCGGACGTATTCATTATGCAGTGTATATTATACTGTCTACAGCACATTAGCGTACAATGTAGAGAATGAAGTTAAATTGAAAAATAATCATAATATAGATATTTAAACATTTTTGAAAATGGTGGCCGTTCATTTCGATACAAGCTTCAGTTCTAATATGCATATTATCGCACTATAGACTATTGTACGTAATTCCAAATACCAGTTTCGTCCTTCGTACGAGTAACTCATGTTGAAATAATTCTGTACCTACTCTATAAAAGAGTACCTTACGTACTGTAAATTCAATCTTCACTTCTGCCCGATCCGAAAACACAAAATTATTCAGACATGATATCTACTGTCCGTCCAAGTGGTTATGTCTCAAGGTCGTAAAAAGGGAGGAAATCACGTGACAGTTAATTACTTAACGAGGCCCTTTTATTTAAGTTATTTTAAACAGTTGTATGGGTGTAATATTGCGTAGACGTTCAATTCCTAACAGAAAATAATGTTCTCAGAAAAGAGCTAAGACAGCCCAGCCACTATAGCCTTTACAGAGAAGCGAATAGAAGCACGTGGGGGAAACCGGGATGCGACGTAGGCAAATGGACGGCAGTATTTGTGCGAAAATAATTCAATATTGAAAGCTCTTTCGTTACTGGAAAACGCGAACATATTTTTGGAACGTACTGTTTACTATAACCGTAAGGTTACTATGACTGTATATGCGGTCTTGGATCTGTGTGGAGGACGGTTGAACTTCATTAGTAGAAGGGGTGGGAGTGAAGCACATTCAAAAACTCAGGTACAATAAAAATTGAAGTAAAAATAAAATGATGTCCCTGTATATATTAGTATTACAATGGGCCTATATATTTGCGTTTTCGTCCTTTTGTAACTGAAAGACAAGCCTTGCACTGAATTGCTTACCCTCCAGTTCCTTCACAATATCTCACTTAATATTTATTCGTTGAAGCATATTGTTTCCGCTGTATGCACTGAAAAACTCAACTTGCGGTACCTCATATAACACCGCCTCCTTAAGATCACTGTAATCGGTGGTTGTCTTATGCTGAATAAACAGGGACTGCACGACGTAGACCAGTGGTCACAACCCTATGTGCACATAACTTATTTTTTTTTTTTTTTTTGTTTGGGTTCCAAAACCGCCAGTCCTGCTAATGACCTAGCAACAAGAGTTACTTGAATAACATTCAGTTTGTAAGTACATGTCACGACAGACGATATCGCATTTCAGTTTAACATATCTCATCGGTAGGGACCGGATTATTATGTAATTACATATTATATTCCTTTCAATCTAACCGTATATAAATGCAAACCTTGTAATTACTGTTAATGTATATTAAAATTTGATACTACATATTTTTACATATTTACCCCACATTACGTATTATGACTTGATATTACATAAATCTACATATTTAGGGGTTTTATTCATTTTTACTTCTCTAAAAGGAAAAAATAAACTTCTGCCGGGGAACTTTACAATTTGAAATACACAGATTTAAAAAAAGCCTTTTTATCTACCCAAGAAAGGATATATTTCCGGACGAAACATAACATTCTTAGTTCAAGGAAGTAATAGACGCACTCACCCCATACCACCCACTGTAAATATGAGTGAACAAATGGCAACCTTTCTCATACAACTACCTTCCATTGTAAAAATCACTCAGAAAGTAGCGTTGCCTTCATGCGGTGGAATGAGACGAGGACGACATGATTTGTCTCGAACTGTAATTGTTCTGCACAGTCTTAACAAGCCATTGCCATGCAATTTGCAACCTTACCCACCCTCTTCCTAATCCTCCCAGGGAAAACCCGTGTCAAGTCTGGCATGAGCCGCAATAAAGTAGCCGATTTTGAAAAGAAGCTGAAGTAAAGGAACAAACTGGAAATATGTTCAAAGATTAAAATAAATAGTTTTTCAGGTTATTGCTTGACCTCTTTACTTTAAATTTAGTAGACCTATACGGAAATGGGATTTTCCGAGCAATCAGAAAGTAGGCTATGATTCTCGGCTGGAATAATCCTACCCTTCTGAATGAGACAGGAATGTCACTTTTCAAACAACAGTTTGCACATGCCTATAGTTTGAGATTTTAGAGGTACGAGTACTTTGTTTCTTACAGGAAGCAGCTAAAATCCAAGTGTCTCACATCTCCTATTATTTTCTCCTAACCCAGTAAAGCGAAACAGTGCTTGCAGTACTGTTGTGTCATTCATTTTACTCAGTTCTCTAGTTTTAGTACTTACAGTATAAAGTGCAAGTGAGTTTATCTACTGCTTTTAACTAACTAAAATGGCCCCTGTGTCTTCAACTCTAACGAAAAAAATAAAATCATGGATTGCGATGGACGAAGCTTTCACTACAGATGGAAAAATAGTAACGTGTCAAGTGTGCGGTAAAAAAGTCGGGTGCTCTATGAAGTCACAACTGGAAAGTCTTACCTATCCTATACCTGCCAGATATTGATATTAAATATTTTCATGATTTTACATATTTTGGTACATATTCAGCTTATTTTTCTTACATAAATATGTACATATTTCACACCTTAATATTACATAAAAATCCGGTCCCTAGTTATCAGCCATCCAACGATGCGATAGTTATGTTCTGTTAAGTATACCGGTATTTAAATCTTTGCAGGGCGTTGGCTTACGTCACAAAACGCAGTGTTTTCAGTACTCGTGTAGAATGACCCTTGGTCAAACAGCTTTCCACGTCAGAGATCCGAGTTAAATGCAGACAAGATGAAGTACAATTCGTGGCGGATGAAGGCAGTCACGAAGCAGGAGGGTTCGTGTACGTGTTGCCAGGCGCAACATCCGAGCAGCTGAGATCGCCGCCAAGCAAGAAGGTTGCCACCAATTTTAACATCGCCTTCGTCATCGTTCCATGTGGCCTTGTCAGCCGTAACAACTTCAACATTGACTAGAAATTTCAAATTTGACCAGTTTCTTAAAATAAATACGGAATGCGAGAAATAAAATAAAGTAGCTACCACAAATCAAGTTTGAAGCAAGAATTCCCATATTTCTGATATTATTGAATGCAAAGTCGAATTAATATACACAATTAGGGATCGGATACCTCCTGTTTTGACAATGTTAAATTTTCCATGTTCTGGTATACACTCAGCCCATAAATTGTTTAAGATGCTGAAACTTTTACAGATTGTTGTTCAATGCCTTTTCTGTACATTTAAAACATTTAAGTTGGTTTTACTCTCGTGATGCTTTCCCCCTGATTTTTTTTTGCAAAATATCCAAAATGTAACATTTTTTTTTATAATTAACATTTTTTTTTCTCCCAGAGCAGGCCTGAAGAACTGTAGCTCTTGACAGCGACTGCTTTCCTCCCCTTTCTTACCTCACCCACCTTTTCTACCTGTGCGGTCACGGCGTTTTAGTTACGCTCGGCTGCATCAACATTCATTCTCGGGGCGGAAGTCGATCATCCCCAATAGAAGTGGAGTGAGGCTGACGTCATAGTCCCCCTACTTTGCGAGTTCTGCAGGCCTTTCCCAGAGTATCTTTTCAATTCTCATAATTTTACATTTAATACAAAGGGCATCACTATGGCAATATGTGGTAAAAGAATTTAACTGAGAAGAAACTGCATACTGAAAGATGCACTGGAAGGAATGGTGAATGAGAGAAAAGTTCGGGTAAGAAGAAGATATTAGATGATAGACAAGAAAATAATAGTGGAAACACTAGTAATGCCCCACTTCGATTATTGTGATTTTCTACTGACTGACCTCAATGTCAAACCAGTCGCAAAAATTACGTGTTCATAATTCTTGTGTTCGCTTCGTCTGCGATGTCCGTCGCGCTGACCACATTACCCCATCCTTCCAAACTCTAAACTGGCTACGGCTTAACGAACGTAGAAATTTTCATTCTCTTGTTCTCCTTTTCCAAGTCCTTCACACCTCTACACCTACCTACCTTGCCTCCCGTTTCAGTTATCTGTCATCATATCATAATCTCTTCACACGCACGCAAAATAGCCGCATACTAGTCATACCAACACATAAGACATCATCGCGCTTGTGGAATACCCTACCCAGTGACATCAGAGACTGTCGGAATTTAGTAGCGTTCAAAAGCAAACTTATTAAGCATTTTCTTACTGCGTAGAGTAGGTTTAATTTTTACTTAATTAATAAAAAAAATGTTTCTCTCTTCTTAACTTTTACAATAAACTGTCTAGCTTTTATTAATCAGTTAATCTTTTAGAACTTTGATTTTTATTGTATTCGTAAATTTAATATTAATTGTAATTATAATTGTAATTGTATTCTTAATATTGTAGTTGTAATCCCCTGGTAGAGGGGAAGAGAAGGCCTGATGGCCTTATCTCTACCAGGTTAAATAAATAAATAAATAAATAAATAAATAAATAAAATGGTTCGCATACGGAAACTAAGAGGAAGGCAGAAAATAGGAAGAAAAAGGTAGAAAATATAAAAGAGTGGAGAATACTGGGTTTGCACTGAAAGACCTGCTATTGGGCATAAAACTATGAATGAATGAAGTAGATAATATTGCACACCACCGCCTTAACCCTTGTGTTATGTAAATATGCGTACATAAAAGTTTCAAACATGATAAGTATATTACAGAATACAAAGTATTAAAATGACTTGAGCATCTTCTGAGAATAAAGTCACAAATCCTTTTCAAATATGTGTAAAGAGTATGCGACTTAAGCCGTTTATTTTTGTTTAGGCACCCGAAATAGCAGTCGAGGTATGTGGGAAGTATTTAATTGTTTCGCAGGCGTAATCAGGGTCAGGTATAACGTCCAATGATATCGTTACAAAAATGTTAGGAAAGTTAGTCTTCGTGTCAAAATGTTACGTTAAACATGTGCAGTTGGCCTGTTATGTTAATTTATTTAATTTATTTTGGCTTTCCAATGTTTCTTCTATTCGTGTTTATTGTTAGTGTTTTATCTCGACTCATTTGCTCTTCTAATAGTTCCGACAATATCATATCTTAATACGTAAGGTATCTCCAAACCTTGAAATAAATGTATTTATTTTGCTTCATTCGGAATAAACAACAGACATAATAAGTTATCTTTAAAGAACAGACAATTTAAGTCACACAGAGTTAGTGTGCACTCAATGTTGGTTGCTTGACGGTTGTCAGCCCACTTTGAAGTCTGTGGATATAGAGGGAAAAATTGGATCGGTGTCTGGCACAGTTCCAGGGTAGCTCAGTTGATAGAGCGTTGGTACGTTTAACTAAAGGTCCCGGGTTCGATGCCCGGCCCCGGAACAATTTTTCCCTCGAAATTATTCAGACAGCGTAGAGTTTTAACACAATTTATTAATTTATTTCAAGATATTTTTAACATGTAACTCTCTTAGTAACACTACTACGTTGCCACTGTTATATTATTTAAGTCAATATATTCGTATCAGTATTATGGTTACGATAGCTTAAGGCGTGACTATCGAAAGTTTATAATCCGATGTGTAAGGACACTGAATTGTACTGTAGAAAGGCTGAGCATGTACGTGGATTGAAAAAGAAAATATGTGACTAAATAAGATCTGAGAATAAATATATTATATTCAAAGAAGGAAACGAGGAAGACAAAGAGAACACGGAGGGAGGGAGGGAGAGAGAAAGAGAGAGAGAGAGCAAGAGAGGGAGTCGGACAGACAGAGAAAGAACTCGGAGAGAAATATTGAGAGAGGAAACTTGGATGAGAGATATTGAAAACATCGATCAAAATGGCGACTCAAATGCAAGAAATGGCCACGACTATAAAATACCGCATCTATAAAGTAGACAGATACAATGAATTATAGCAGTAATGGTTGTTTGATGGACACAGAGCTATATTTTAACGCTTCCTTTTCTCGGTATAATAATCTTAAATTCACTATTTCATAGACTGATGAGAGCTTATTAGATTCTGGTGGTCCATCACAGCTAGATCAGAACTTCGAACATCTGGAAAAAAATATGCAATGATCATGGTGCTAATATCTTTAATGAATCTACAGAATTATTGTATTACTTTGTCACTAAAACAGAGCAAAAGTGACTTGGTGTTATTACTTATTTACAATTGGCTTTTAAGGAACCCGGAGGTTTATTGCCGCCCTCACATAAGCCCGCCATCGATCCCTATCCTGAGCAAGATTAATCCGGTCCCTACCATAATATATCACCTTTCTTCAAATCCATTTTAATATTATCCTCCCATCTACGTCCTCTCCAAAGGTTCTTTTTCCCTCAGATCTCCCAACTAACAATCTATATGCATTTTTGATTCGCCCAGACCGTTGTGTAACTTTCTCCATTCTCCTGTAACTTCATCCCTCTTAGCCCCAAATATTTTCCTAAGCACTTTATTCTCGAATACCCTTAACCTCCGTTTCTCTCTCAAAGTTAGAGTCCAAGTTCCACAACCATGCAGAACAACCGGTAATATAATTGTTTTATAAATTCTAACTTTCAGCTTTTTGAGAGCAAAAATAAACAAATAAATAAATAAATTAATAAATAATAATAATAATAATAATAATAATAATAATAATAATAATAAAATAATGGTGTATTTATTTTACAGTGTTATATTACCGGTTGTTCTGTATGATTGTGAAACTTCGACTCTCACTTTGAGAGAGAAACAGAGGTTAAGGGCGTTCGAGAATAAAGTGCTTAGGAAAATATTTGGAGCTAAGAGGGATGAAGTTACAGGAGAATAGAGGAAGTTACACAACGCAGAGCTGCACGCATTGTATTCTTCACCTGACATAATTAGGAACATTAAATCCAGACGTTTGAGATGGGGAGGACATGTAGCACATATGAGCAAATCCAGAAATGCATAAGTTATAGAGTGTTAGTTGGGAGGCCGGAGGGAAAAAGGCCTTTGGGAAGGCCGAGACGTAGATGGGAGGATAATATTAAAATGGATTTGAGGGAGGTGGGATATGATGATAGGGACTGGATTAATCTTGCTCAGGATAGGGACCGATGGTGGGATTATTTGAAGGGTGGCAATGAACCTCCTGGTTCGTTAAAAGCCAATAAGTAAGTGTTTATTTTATTTTTTAAAAATTGTTAATAGCGGTACTATCCAAACCTAAAACAAGCAAATACCACAGAACCTAGACATAAGCGTAACCCTGAAAATTAACCTTAAAATTACAACTTCCAAACAATGTAAGACTACGTTGGCAACGTTGTAATCTCTTAAGCGTGGAGAAGGCCGAAGTGACGCAACAACGAAAGCGACATGGCTGGCACTGACATCACTCGCGATTTCTCTGGTACAGATGACCACGCTTCAACAGGAGTAACAAGAATGTCATGTGTGTTGAATTCTCCATCAGTTAAACTGTTTTCAACACGAAAGCAGGGATACTCTTGTTACAGCCTTCATATAAAGAAGACAATTAGTACTCTGCACACAAAATATGGCCGTCTAATCTGTTTCAGTACTTCTAGCACGAATACGTTTCATTTTTAATAAGTCTTTAAATATTAAAATCGTATGTATAAGATGTGTATGTGCCGATCTTGTGTGGCAGGAAAGATGTGAGGTTATTGTGCGAGACATTACAAAAAGAGAGACAGACGTTTGTTAAAACCGATGTACTCACTCGTATGATGTATTTCCCTTTCCTAATAACAGAGTACTTTTTATACCTACCAGTAAAGACTGTTACCATAATTATACAAAATGTTAAATTAGTCCAACCGCATATTATGTAGGTAATTACGATTATCTAGTATTATTATTCGCAATACATGTCTGTTTTTGTATATAGTGAAGACTGTATTAGTGTTATTTGCTTAGCAATAACTGCAGGCATGGAAAGTGTCTTACTACCCAGGAAATGTCTGTCACGTGACGAGTACTTCTGTCTCAACATATATTTGTTTCCGGACACATGTTTGTAGGAACTTTTTTTTCTAGTTTCGACTAATGCTATCTCCTGTAAAAATATGCGACACTTTTTAAACACCCTGTATAACTGAGTAGTGATGTTTCTTTTTTATGATACGAACATCATATTGTTACAAATTTAGTAACTAGATGAATTACCTCGAATATCAAGGATTTCTAGAGTTCTACAGAATAAATGTGAGCTGTTATATTTCACCGATATTGCAAAAATGCGTATGTAGGTAACTTAAATATACAGTATTATGTTTAATTAAAATATATATACGATAATAACTGTTCTTAGCATCATAATCTATACTAATAATAAATCTGTAGCCGAAATTTTTCTGGTAATTTTCGATTTTCCAAAAATAATTGGTCCTAACATATATAATTAACCGCTCTGAAACCGAAAATCGCTTTTTTGAAATTTTTGTTTGTATGTCTGTCTGTCTGTTTGTCTGTCTGGATGTTTTTTACCTTTTGATGCGATAATGGCTGAACCGATTTATATGAAAATTGGAATATAAATTAAGTTCGTTGTAACTTAGAACTTAGGCTATATGACATTCAAAATATTTTATTTAAAAGGGGAGTTATAAGGGGGCTTGAATTAAATAAATCGAAATATCTCCCTTATTATTAATTTTCATGAAAAATATTACATGACAAAAGTTTCTTTAAAAATAATTTCCGATAAGTTTTATTCTATGCAAAATTTTGATAGAACTGATATTTAATGAGGTAAATGAGTTTCAAAATTACAATAACAACGCCATCTAAGGCAGTATAATGAAATAAAAAACAAATGACTTCGTCTATAAGGGGCCTTGGACAACAACAATCAAACGCTAAGAATCATAGCCTACAGAGAATTTTTCTGTGTTTCTATGAAGTAATATCGGAAGCTAAATTAACCGTTTTGTATAATTAATTATTAAGTGTAGTTTCTCTAGATGGACATAATGCTATAATGTTATTACAGTAACTTCTGAGTGAATCGAGGACAGGTAAGATTAAAATAGCTTCTTATGCACAGAAACCTTGATAGGCTATTCTGTACATTCGTTTCCTGTATTTTCTAAAATAATTTTTATGACCAAATGAGTGGTCTCTGGATCAAAATGATCGCATTTTAATTTTTAATACAATTTAAATTAAGTAACATAATAAACGATTTATCCTTCTATCAAACACGAATGTTCCCTGGATCAAATGTCCTATTTTAATTATGTAATTACTTTATATTTATTTCTAACGGGTGCAGCGGAGCGCACGGGTACGGCTAGTGATAAAAATAAGCGTTTAATACAGTCTGTCATAAGTTCCATTACTATAATCTTGTCATTGTTATTATTAAAGAAAATAGAGTTTAAATCATTTCTATCAAATAACTAGAGCATATGATTATGACTTCATTTCAATTCTTATCATCCGCATTATCATAAAGTTTGATAAAAGAATCATAAACATAAACTGTTTATCAAAATAATACAAGACCTTTGAAAATAAAAAACTGTATTACAAAAACCGAAAATTGCCAAGAAAGCGATGACATAGACTGACTACTGAACCCGCATGGAACACAAAAAGACTTTTGTGCGAGATGGTGCGTATTTGCTTGATTTCCGCACAAAACCAATCCGCGGAAAGTATAAAATTCCACATTCAGTATTCCTAACCTAACACAAATAACAATTTCCCTCTTCTTACTGCTTAAGTGACATATTGATTTTACTGCTTTAGGCTTTTAACATATTATTTTTAGAGACGTTTAACATAGTAATAATTATAAAGTGGAATCTTACCACTGCAATTTCACCTAAATTGCACTGTTAATTATTGTTTTTAAATATTTGCAAAAATTAAGTAAACTCTACAACACCACAAAAGTTACTGCATTTGTAATGCAAGTAACATTAAGGAAGCCGTGAAAACATCAACAAGATTCCAGATGCCGATGTTATTACTGCAATATGTTATATAAATAATATTGTTAAAATATTAAAATGAAAAATAAATCATTACATAACCTTACCGTTTGTTTTAAGTTCGCATTTATAGACTGGGGGAAAAAAAAGACAGACGTATATCACGGCCTGCTGGAATATAGTAAACACAGAAAACATTTTATAGCAACAATGTTGAAGATAGATATTTTAGTTTTCAAAAGTTGCCGTCATTGAACAGAAACCACATCTTACAGTTAGTGAGATCACACTAAAAAATATTTTATATTCAGTCATTTGTATTAAGTATTCTTTTTTTAAATTTGTTCAAGAAATCTTAGATCGAAGCCGTGAGTTTCAATCTTGACCTAGCATTGAAGTCTCCGAGCTTTTCATACATACTTCAGAACAAATAAGTAAAGTATTTATTTTTTCTTGGCGTCCACGAATTTCGCGCGGTTGTCCAGAACTACTTCTCTTACCGTCCGACAGAGAGCGATAGATACTGTTTATTTTGTCTTTGATCTGTTCGTAAAAAAAAAACGTTCTTTTTATTGCTGCAACGTAAGAATATAAGTCTGCTTCTAAAAATAACATTAATGTAATATGGTAGATAGTATTTCTCGTACATACAGTTAAACTAAGTATGAACACAGTTAACTGCCATTAGTTATTATTATTATTATTATTATTATTATTATTATTATTATTATTATTATTATTATTATTATTATTATTATTATTATTATTATTATTATTAAAAGTAAATCCATAGCGCTACAGCCCTGAAGGGCCAAAACCGACCAGCCGGCTGCTGGCCTCACATCCACATGCCGAAGCAGAGGTGGACGAACATCCAACCAGTATGGAGGTATCGTGTGGTTAACACGATGATCCCCCAGCCGTTATAGCTGGTTTGCGAAACCGGATTTTCGCTACCTATCGTAGCTCCTCAAGTGCATCACGATGCTGGGTGAACACCGGTCCCATAAACTGGCCGAAGTTTCATGAGAAAATTTCTTCCCCCATGGGGACTCGAACCAGCGCGCATTCCGTAACGCGAGTCCTAGGCAGGATGCCTTAGACCACGACGAGGGACATTATTATTATTATTATTATTATTATTATTATTATTATTATTATTATTATTATTATTATTATTATTATTATTATTACACTTTAGTTCCCTCTAAAAAAATTAAATACCACCTATAGAGTTATACTTCCACAAATCAAAAATTTTCATACCAAAACTTCAGGACTTTGGCTACCTGCATGAATTGCTTGTCAAAACTGACGTAACTCAGCTGTTGCGGAAATAAGAGCAAGGAAAAGAAAAGAACTTAAGTGACACAAGAAGAAACGTGGAATTTAAAAGACCGGGGAGAAGTAGTATGGACCAAGATTTTGTATTAAATTTATCACCCTTCCTTAGCACAACAAGCTGTTTTTCGCAGTCAGTTATAAACCTCACTTGGTTTGGGATAAGGGTGACCAACTTCTGATCATAAAAATACGGGAGACTTGATGACGACAAATTTTAGAGCAATTTGTTGGGGTGTGAAACCTGGAGTCACTGTTCACTTTTCATAAATAGCGAAGTAAGAGTAATGTAAGAATGTAACAATATAGGAAGAGCTACATAATATAATTTTGTGCAAAATTGGACCTACTTAAACTGTCAAATATTTCATATTACGGGATTAAACAGTTATTTATGTAACTTCTGTAAAAAGTTGATTTTTTTTTGCATTAGATGAAAGATTCTCAGCACAAGTCATAGGCCTAAGCGAGTGCTGAAATTACACAGTGCAAAAAAATTCAGGCTGTATTTATTATCGTAACAAAAATACATATTTTATATAAGGAATTTATTTCACTGTCATAATAAAACATATCCCAAGATTTCCAAAACGAACAGAAAGTCTAGTAGATTACAGTTGGTCAAGGATCTATTTCTAACAATAATACAGCGGTAACAGCATTGTTTTTCATCCCTGCAGTTCAAGTGTAACTCTCCTGCACAAAATATCTTTAAAATGTAGAATTCGCGAATATGTAAGATAATTTGTGATAATAACAGATTTCGTTTATAACCTAGGATTTCGTGTTTTACAACAACAGTAAAATTACGTATTAACGGTGAGAAAACATTTAAATACCTGATTTAACCTTTTACTACGCATATTAACACATTTAGCGTTTTCAGGTTTCACCACAAAATCGTGCCTGTAATTGAAGACATCCTCAGGAAAAGGGTGTAACATCAAATTAATGAAATATGTGACTTAGTGGAAAAAGTAATTCTGAAGCAATCATTTATAACAATAAATTATTGTCTCCAATAGTTTGTATTCTTCTTGATCAGTCAAATGGTTCTGCTACTCTATAGGCGTGGGCAGAAGTTGCGGATTCGATCCCTGCCCAGGTCGATGGCATTTAAGTGTGCTTAAATGCGACAGACTCATGTCAGTAGATTTACTGGCATGTAAAAGAACTCCTGCGGGACAAAATTCCAGCACACCGGCAATGCTGATATAACCTCTGCAGTTGCGAGCGTCGTTAAATAAAACATAATTTAGATTTAGGCCTAACGAAATATGCCTCTGAAATTATTTTTTCTTCTTCTGAAACGTGTATTATAGATTTGTTGGTTAGAGCTGAGACGAGATGTTATGGCACCAACATGCGCGAAGTTTTAAATTGCCGGCCAGCAGGGTAGAGGAGTGGGGGTTGTTTGGGTTACGGTTCTCAAGCTCAGAGCGGCAGGCATATGCGTTTCATCTCTTTCCAAAAACATTCGTCTTACCTTAGTATCACCACTTTCCTACTCAAGAGTCCGAAAGTACCTAATGGAATTACGCCCGCTATTCCATCTTTATATTCTTATTCTCCGTCCGAATCACACGACTGATCTGTGCTGGAATCAGATGTCCCTAAGTCTATGGAAATGTTCTCAAAAATACTGACCATCACGTGCTCAATTTCAATGTAATTGTTCTCTACTTTCTTCACATAATCATACACTGATATCCATTTTTGGAAGAAGCGATTGCAGAGTCGGCCTCTGCTTATGCGTAGCGTAGAAATTATAAATGAGTCTTCTTATGACTTCCTCATCAAAACTGTCTACAGCTGCAGCAATCTTCTCCTTCGGCTGTGATTTTTCCGGACTGGAGAAAGAATCTGCTGTTCCTGCCTCAATATTTTTCCCTTCTTTCCTGATTCTTGCCAAGGTTCGCTTTGAAATACCAGTGGCAGCCAGTACTCTTGCACACACGCTTTTCAATGGAATTGGTATTCCATTTACAGCCTCTTCTGACATGAATTTCCACACATTGTATGCTATTTCATGTCCTTGACTATGAACTACTCTATGATTTCACACCTTAGACAATGCCATAATGAGGGATGACAGAAGGACAATGTTTTCAGTATTAGCAATAGCGGTAGTAGCAGAACGATCTGAACACTCGGAATGCTAGTAACCGACTAACCCAACACCCCTCCACTTGAGTGTGAGGGCGAGTCCAAGCAAACGAACTAAAATGCGTTCCTCGCGCTGGTGCCATAACTTCTCGTCCGGGCTCTACACCTTTATTCCGGAGAGATCTTGGACATTGCAGCTGTTCCGCTACTTCATTTCACGATGTTCAGAAAAGGAATACTTTTCATTTGCAAAACTGTTTACGAAACCCCTACTTTTTGTTACGTTACTTACTTACTTACTGGCTTTTAAGGAACCTGGAGGTTCATTGCCGCCCTCACATAAGCCCGCCATTGGTCCCTATCCTGAGCAAGATTAATCCAGTCAATACCATCATATCACACCTCCCTCAAATCCATTTTAATATTATCTTCCCATCTACGTCTCGGCCTCCCTAAAGGTCTTACTTTTTGTTATGTTAGTAAATAAAAATGTTTTTTTTTTAGTCTGTATTGCAGAAAACGAAAGTTTCATTTCCTTATGTATGTATACAGTACATGATTTCATTTCTGTGATGTCTTGTAAATGACAGTTCAAGAAACTAAACCATCAAATGAGAATATCATTCTTTCCATGATGAAGGAAACTGAATTGTTGCGATACTTATGAAACGTACAGTAAGAAAGTAAGCGTTATATTCATAACATCTACGGTATTTTTTGTGGGTGTGCAACAGCTATATCATGCACATGTTTTATGTTTTCCGAGATGTTCGCACTAATTCGCCTTTATTACGCTTTGCATTATAGTTCACTGACGTCTTAAGGACCACCTGGTATTTGACATGACTCTCTCTGTCAACGAAAATCATTTGTCGAGTTTAATTTTGAATGTCACACTCCTGAGATACCTACAATTAGGCCTATATCTATACAATGCATCTCTTCGTGCTCGTATCTCGTAACAACTTGCATTCAAGTGTGTAGAAGGGAGGGAGCAGAGGATAAAAAATGAAAAAGTCTTTGACCTTGGCATCACTGTCCCTTGTGGTACACTAAAGGGCGGTCCGGCCTGGCTTCAGAAGATGAAGTGAATACAAAGAGGAGACGGTAAAAAATAAGCAGGAGTTGCTACGTTACCAAGGGCGGGGGTGTCATCTTCGAGTTCCACAAGGACCCTGCCACTGAGGAACTGCCCCGGGAAGTAGAGCAGGTTGGTGTTGTCGAACAGGATCAGGAACTTGAGGAGCTTGCGTGCCGTCATCTTCACCGCGCCACCATCTCACATCGACTGCGCAACAAGGTGGGCGCAGCAAGACGATCTCCCACTCCGCTCACCTCTGATGCGGCCGACCACGGCGGCTCTGCAATTAAGATGATCCATCCATATATGAGCGCAGCATTGGCATCGATATCCAGTGAGTACAGGGGCGGACGCAGGATTATTTTTCGGGAAGGGATTTGAGGAGATAGTAAAAATGGAGTAATGAGAAATAAGTTTATATACTCACAATTTGTTTCCGAGTCACAAACATTTACAAGTTGGCCTGAGTAGCGTAGTCGGTATAGCCTTCTGTGCTCGAAGTTGGGGGTTCTACCCCAACCCAGCTCGATGGCATTTAAGTATGTTTAAATGCGACAGGCCTCATATCAGTCGATTTACTGGCATGTAAAAGAAGTCCTGAGGGAAAATATTCCGGCACACTGGCGACGCTGATATAACCTCGGCAATTGTGAGCTTTGTTAAATAAACCATCATTTTTTAATTTTAACATTTACAATGACTGCAATACAAAAACAATGACAGAATGACATTTACAGAAGAAGGCGACGAGCCTTCTTAGACATTTCATCCAGTACTTCATGAGCTTTTACTTCTACATTTTTATGTATATACATCAAGGCCAGTCCATTTAATCTATGTGCTCTCATCGTGCTCCTCAAGTAAGTCTTCAAATACCGCAATGTTGAGAACGACCGTTCTGGTGTTGCTGTAGTTACAGGCAACGTGCAGAAAAGTTTCAGCGCCTTGCGAGTGCAGGGAAAAATATGATAAAAAATCAGTAGATATTAGGTGAAGATTTTTCTGATCAAGGAAATTTCTTCTCCACATCTTCAATTCATTGAAGAAAGACTCTGGTGATGCAACAACATCATTGGGCCACTGATTTACTACAGCCTCAACAGCAGTTTCTAAATCTTCATCTGATGCTTGCACTATGTTTTAGGCAGAAAAGTTTGTATGGACTTTAGGATTCCCTTATGATTTAAAAACCTGTCCTTGAGCTGACTAATGAAATAGTCTAATAAGAGAAGGAAAATTAAAAGCATAAAATACTCTTCATGACTCTCTGTCTTGAAGTAAGAACGCTGTGTTTGTCTTTCTGCAGTTCTTGGAATTTAACACTTTAGCAAAGAGAATTTACGTGGAAAACTCTCTAATTCCTATGTACATTCACGAATTAAAATTAATATTATTTTTGTTTCTTGTTTCGTATTTTTCTAAAAATTTCGGGAGGGGATATATCCCCTTAATCCCCCCCCCCTTGCATCCGCCCCTGAGTGAGTAGGATGACGATGATGATGATGATGATGATGATGATGATGATGATGAAATTTGGCATCGATTTAAAAAGAAAATAATTTAATTACAGTAGAATCCCAATTATCCGTCTCCCTACTAACCGATTGGCGGATTATCCGACTGCCTTTCTCTCGCGGTTTTTTTTTTTTTGCTACAGAAATATATGAAGTACTGTACATTATTAGCATGTTATTTTTTTCTAGAGAAGGCTATTAGGCTACAAGACTTTACCTTTACACAGTATGATATAATGTTCGAGTTGTACTATATAACTTCTATATAAAATGTCTTCTTGGAGTATCAAAATAAATCGTATTATTCTAAAGATAAGAAATGCAAATAACTGAGTGGTTTGGGGAATGAGAAACTGTGGCTCATCTTAGAATACGAGATTGGAGTCATAACTGTGTGAAATTTAATAAAAATCAAGGAGAAAGTGTATAAAGTATGTAAGTATACAACACGAGACCTCCACTATACATATCTTTCCACAGACAGCTATTACAAGGAGTTTACTTGGCTCTTAAAAACCCATTGTTAACAACCAGACTTAAATTAATGAACTTCTGATCCACTATCTAGCGTGTTGAATACAAGACCATAGAGAAAATGACGAAAGTGTAAGCATTATTCACTAAATTTACGAAAATATTTTGATACGGATTATCAGATTTTTTCGATTAACCGTTCAGCCTACCCCCTTCATTACCACGGTTAATAGAGGTTTTACTGTATGTGATTATTTAACGCAGCCGTGGCGAGAACGTGACTCGCGAGACATTGTGGCTCGCAGTGATAGCTGTGCACTTCGCTTGCTTCTTAACCTCCGCCAACCCCCCACCCTCTCACTCACTGGAGTCGAACTCCGTTCCATTTGTATTTGTCTCTGACCTGCGAGTGGCATATGTCTCTCTCGAAACCATGTACGAAAGTTCCAAGTAGGATGGGAGGACGCATTTTTTGCTGTCAATATGATGAGAATATTAAATGTATGATTTGTTCACAAGTATTACGAGGAAAACTGTTGTATAACATAAAACGGCATTATACTACATGTTACTGATAAAACATTAAAAGGTTAAATGTTATTGTTGTTGTTATCATCGTTATAATCATCATCATCATCATCATCATCATCATCATCATCATCATCATCATCTCTGTAGTCGACCCTTTTTCAGCAGATGTACGAATAATGCGGTTAGCTCTTCAATTTGAACTCACTGATTTACATGTGATGTCAAATGAAAGCTAGATGTAAGGACTTGACAAATGTTGAATTTCCAAATCTTTGCCAAAAAATAAATATCCGAAGCTTCGTTCTTTTGCTTGCTCTGTTGAAGCCATGTTCGCTACAACTTACGTTTGTGAAAAATTATTTTCAACAATTAAAACAGTAAAAACCAAATTTAGATCACGACTGACAGACAAATACCTTCGTGATCAACTACGACTGGCAGTAAGTGACATAATTCCTGATTTTGAAACTTTGTCGCAGAGACATTCTGAAGACAGTTAATTTTAGGTTGTGATATTGTTCATTTATTGTTCATTTCTTTCTTCGTTACACGTACTAAACATTAGTTTGTAACCTTGTACCGTATAAAATTATATTTAAGTGCTTGACGTAAGAAAAATGAAAATCCGTTAATAAGTCAGACAGTTGCTTCACTTCCCCTTCGGATGCCCGCCTCCCTCCATAGGTGCTATGTACGTTGCAGGTTACACAGTGGCTCGGCGCACGATTACATTTTCGCCACCGCTGATTTAACGTAAAACATTCGGAAGTTTTAATTTTCATAGAATAACTTTTGAAAATTATTATAATAATGATTTTCTGTTCGCGGCCCCCATTAACTGTTCTTCGGACTGTCAGAGGGCCGCGGTCCCTCTGTTGAGAATCAGCGATATATTATACAGAGTGATTCAGGAGTAATAGTAAATATTTTAGAGGCCGATATTATGGACTATGCTGAGTAAAGAAGTTCATATAAACATGTGTCCAATTTTAAATGGGTGTGGAGATGCAGCTATGTGAATGTTACACACAAAAATCGTTGCAAGTGGCAAGAAGGAAAGACAAATGACTTAATGATTACCGTACATTTATTAGTTATTTACATGGTATCAATACATTTCAACAGTTCACTGAATTCTACCGCCCTGTTGACAACAGTAAGAGTTACTTTTCTGGGTTCGTTTTATGAAGACAGCATTATTCACAATGTGCTCGATCAATTCCTTTACTGTGTTTTTGTACACTCCACTACTCAGACAAAAATCAACAGGTCTGGAGATCTTGGTGGTCAATGCACGTGACCACCGCGATCGATCCATTATTCGGAGAATATAAGATTTAGTTGGTACGTCACCTGACGCCTAAAATGTATAGGAGCTCAGCCATGCTGGAAGAACATGCCCATTCTTGTAGCGAGGGGAACTACAAACAGCTGTTTCTATACACCCATTATGAACATTGCTGGCCTCAGACAATCTCAGAAGAGCGATATGTACTATTCCCTTACACGTAGTCACTTGTCTCACCTTCATATCAATTGTAAAGCTTGTTTTGCGTAACATTCAAACAGCTGTATCTCCACACCCATTGAAAACTGAACACACGTTTATAAATAAAGTTTTTTTTATCAGATTAATCCGTAATACCATCCCTAAAATATTTAATATATTACCCTGAATCACCATGTATGTAAGGATAATTGGGCGCAGTAGATGTTAGCATTGTAAAACCTGCTTAATAATATTTATTATTATTATTATTATTATTATTATTATTATTATTATTATTATTATTATTATTATTATTATTATTATGTAAATCTTGAATATAAGTAAAACTTAATAGATATTAATTTATTACCCATTTTAATCCTAGAAATTTCATATCCAAATAAACCACCTAAAAATCTAACCAATAATACATTTTTAAATAAAAATGTGAACAGATTAATAATGAAGTAGGAAAAATAATTATTCAACTGTCAACTTCACCTAACGAGGTCCTGACGACCGCATATCAGAGGTAACTTTTGTAACAGAGATAATTCTGTTTAGTAGGTTATTTTACGACGCTTTTATTTAGCATCTGAATGAGATGAAGGTGATAATGCCGGTGAAATGAGTCCGGGGTCCAGCACCGAAAGTTACCCTGGAAAAAAAACCAAACCAGGTAACTTGTCCCGACCGGGAATCGAACCCGGCCCACCTGACGCGTTAACGTTACTCCACAGGTGTGGACGAGGTAATTCTGTTCTCTATGCATTTTAAAGGTTTAAAGATAGCAGCCATACCACTAGACTTGTTCTAGGTGTTCTAGTATTGACCACGAATACACTGGGAGGACTTTCTTCTTACTTTCAAGTCTCATAAAAAGAAGAGTGGAATTGATTTATATGACGTCCATGTACGAGACGGAATGAGACCGTAACAAATCACATAATCTTACATGGTTGGAAGATGATAATAATGTTATTATATAGGTATATTATATAAATCAATACATATTAATAAATATAGAAAAAATGGAATGATTACATGTGAACTCTATTTTATAATAAATCGCGAATAGAAGACATCTGACTATTGTAAAGAGGGTGCTAAATAGTAACAATGTAGTAGCATAAGGAGGCAGGATAAGATGGTGTTGCTGTAAACCAGCGGTTCCCAACCTGCCGTACGCGTCGGGCCACTCAGGGGTGCGCAAAATATAATTGTTAATGGCGGACATTACATCTTGTTGCCATGCAATTCTCTGTCGTCTACAAGTGAGGATAAATCTGAAATTATTTTAAACGTGTTTCGTAATAATTTAATTTTTTTATTTTATAACTACAAAATTTTGTAAACTTTGTATTTGATAGTGTAACACTATAAAACACATGATAATGAAATAACTACCAGAGGTTAGTTTTCATTATATTATTACTTTCAGAAAATTGTAAAATAAATACTACTTTCTGGCAGGTTGATGCCATTAGTTTCAACTAAAAAAAATAATAAAAAAATAACCTAAATATACAAAATAATCTTTTTTCGGAATATGTATTATAAGATTTTCTTGTGTTAAATTTTACTGTACCTTCTTTACATGTTTCGACCTATTTTGGTTCATCTTCAGAACTGGTCGTTGTTGGTCTTGGCGCCTCTGGTTGTTTCCTGTGAGGGTGCGTTCGTAGTGTAGAGTCAAAGACTGTATGTGTTTTGAAGTTGAGTTGTGTGTTGAGAATATCGTTGGGGTGTGTTTTCGTGTGTCTGCGTATTTCATATTGTTCTAGTGTGTTGAGTTTCTGGCTTTTTGGTTGGATGTGCAGTATTTCCATGTCTGTGTTGATGTCTCTGTAGGTGTGGTTGGCATTTGTGATGTGTTCTGCATATGTGGAGGTGTTTTGTAATTTTGTTATGGCTGTGATGTGTTCTTTGTAACGTGTTTGAAATGATCTGCCTGTCTGTCCTATGTAGAAGTTGTTGCAAAATCTTTTTTGTGTCTTACGTAAGTGGATAAGTGATGTGATAAAAGAAAATGTTGTGGGGAAAGTTAGGGTGCAGTTTCAGTAAAGTCTAGTCACACGCACGCACACACACATATACAAATCTTCCTCCCTATTTCACTTCCTTCAGATATTTCTTCTCCTGTCCTGACAGAGTCGTTGGTTCATATAAAGATTACTGAACAGCCTCCTCTCTTTCCAATCCACACCAATTTTCTTCAGGATCTCCATCAGTTTGTTCCAATCCACTCTGTCAAATGTCTTTTCTAGGTCCTCAAATACTGTATACACTTCTTTATTCTCCTCTAGGTATCCTTCGCCGATTGTTCGTAGTAATCCAATTGCATCCCTCGTACCTTTTCCCTTTCTGAAGCCAAACTGCTCTTCTCCCAACTATACTTCCTTCTTAGAACGTAAACGTCGATTCAGTATTCGCAGGAGAATCTTCGTCGAGTGCGATATCAGGCTGATAGTCCTGAACTCGTTACATTTCTTGGCATTATTTTTCTTCGGTATTGGAAGCAACACTGTCTCCGTAAAATCTTTAGGACAATCGCCTTTCTCATATATTTCGTTGCATAGTGATAGAATTTCCTTCTTGTCTTCACCCAAGCATTTCACTAATTCAATGGGAATCCCATCAACTCCTGTTGCTTTCCCAGTCTTCATTTCCCTAAGCGCTAGTTCAACTTCTTCTCTTCAAATATAAAATCCTTTTTCGTCCTCTGATACGGCTGCTTCGTCTTCTATAGCTAACTCATTTGGACATTTCCTTGTCTCATATAACTCTTCTACATATTTCATCCGTTTTCAGTATTCCTTGTTTGTCTGTTATTTCACTTCCTATTACGTTTTCTATCAACCACAAGGATTTCCTGTTCTTATTTGTGGAGTCCAAAGATTTTACTTCGAAGTATATTAAATCATCTCTTTCTTTCCTCTCTAGATCCTCTATTTGTTTACATTTCTCTTTCATCCAGTCTTTCTTCGCCTTATTAGTTTCTCTTCCTATTTCGTTGTTAAGTTTCCTGTAGTTTCTTCTACCTTCTTCTGTGTTGATGTTCCTCCACTTTCTCCTCTCCATCTTCTCGAACATTTTCCCTGTGACCCAAGGTTTCTTAATTCTCACACCTTCTATGTATCACTATTGTTACTTCTGCTATTGTCTATATACAGCTTTTTAGATGAGTCCAGCACTCATTACTATTCTCAGGTGTGGATTGTCATGTAGCAGTTTTCTCTTGAAAATTTGCTTTAAATTTTGTTCTTCCTTCTCCGTTCTTCAGTTTTTCCATGTTCAATTTCTTCATCACTTGTCTTCCTCTTATTTTCTACAGACGAATATCTACTTCGTCCATCAGCAGGACATGAACTGAGTTAATATCCGCTCCTCGTAAAATCTTCGCAATTTTTAAGCAATTTCAAAATCTTTCCTGTACCAGAATATCTGATATCTGCTTTCGTCCCTTGGGCATATCCATGTATATCTTCTTCGTTTATATATATTATTTTAATGTACCGAAGTACATATGATATTTTCATGCAGATATTCTGCATCATCATACGATGAAAGAGTAATGGAACAGAGAAAAATTCTCACCGGCACCGGAATTTGAACCCAGGTTCAAATCCCAGTGCCGGAGAGAATTTTTCTTTGTTCCATTACTCTTTCATCGTTCTTCGTTTATGTTGTTGAAATAATATATTTCCAACAATCATTGCATTTCTTTTACAGAAGTTCACCAAAGATTCTCCTCTATCATTTCTTTTCCCCAATCCATGTTTTCCAACTGTTCTTCCATCTTGCCCTTCTTCTACAACTGCGTTTCAGTCGCCCATTAGGATTGCGCAGCTCCCTTCATCTCCTTCTCAACTAGCTCTTCTATCTTGTCATAGCTTTCTTCCATTTCTTCATCTGCTAATCCACTATGTGGCACGTAAATTTGCACTAGCAGTAAGTCTATTTTCTTCCCTAGTAGTCTCAACATTATCATCCGGTCATCTACATAACGCACTGATATCACTTTAACCTTTCACATGTGGTCCCAGGAATACACCAACACCATGACTTCCTTTGCACTCACCATTTGAATAAAACAACCTAAATTCATCACTCATCAGCTCACCACTATTTTCCCATTTCACTTCTGATATTCTCATCACATCCAGTCTGTTTCTTCTCATTTCTTTCTTCAAGTTTTCCAACTTACCTGCTTGCGTAAGAGTCCTTACATTTCACATTCCAATCTTCAATCTTCTTTACTTCTCTCTGTTGGGTTGCTTATTTCGCCCTGTTTTCAAACGCTAACGATTTTTTTAAAAAGTAGTTCTTTAAAAAAACGAGAGGTTTGTTTGTGCTAATGCCTTTAAAATGTATAAGGAATGGTATACATTTCGCAAGTTTTGAGAGGGAATTAAGAAAATCAAGGAGAAAGGAAAACGAGAAGCAATTTTACAAAGTCAGGAAAGTGTATTTGAGGGCCATACAGTGGAGCCTCTATTATCCGTGGTAATGAAGGGGTGAACTGAACAGTTAATCGAAAAATCGGATAATCCTTATCATAAAATATTTTCGTAAATTACGTGAATAATACTTGTACTTTCGTAATTTTCTCCGTGATCTTGTGTGTAACTTGCAAGGTAGAGGATCAGAAGTTCATTCATTCAAGTTTGGTTGTGAACGACTGGTTTTATAAGGGGCAAGGAAATTCCTTGTAATGGCTGTCAGCGGAAACATAGAAATAGTAGAGGTCTCATGTTGTAGATTTACATACTTCATACACTTCATCCTTGATTTTTATTAAATCGCGCATAATTGTAACACCAATCTCGTATTCTGATGCGAGATGAGTCACAGTTTCTCTTTCCCCATATTATTCAATTATTTGCAGCGGCCAGGTAGCTCAGTTTGTAGAGCAGCTGGCTACGGACTGGAAGGTCCGGGGTTCGATCCCAGGTGGTGACAGGATTTTTTCTCGTTGCCAAACTTTCAGAACGGCCCCGAGGTTCACTCAGCCTCCTATAAAATTGAGTACCGGGTCCTTCCCAGGGGTAAAAGGTGGTCAGAGTGTGGTGCTGACCACACCACCTCATTCTAGTGCCGAGGTCATGGAAAGCATGGGGCTGTACCTCCATGCCCCCCAAGTGCCTTCATGGCATGTGACAGGGATACCTTTACCTTTTTACTCAATTATTTGCACTTTTTTCGATACTTAGCACAACACGTTTTCTTTTGACATTTTGGAGCAGGCCCTACATTTTATACAGAAGCTGAGTAGACCATACTGTGTAAGTGAGAAGGCAAGTAACAACACACTCCAGAAAAAATACGTAGCCTACTAATATAACGTAAAGCAGTACTTCATATGTTTCTGTAGCAAAAAGAGAGAAAAAAGCGAGAGAGAGCCGGATAATCCGTCAATCGGTTAATAGAGTGACGGATAATCGGGGTTCTACTGTATTCATAACCGAGACTTTGGACAGTACAAAGTCACCATTTTCCTATTCACAATCGACACTTTGACGAAAGTAAATTTCAATCGTGACTTTACTATGAAGCAGTAGCGGCCGGTGATCGAAATCCTCGGTGAGGCCAGATGCAACTAGTTTAAGTGCCTCCGAAAGGAAATGTTTATTTATGATATTAATTATTATTGTTATTATATTATTAATATCATTATTACTGTATCATTATTATTACTATTATTAGTCTATTCTTATTACTATCAATGAAAAATAATTTCACTCATCAAATAAGCTGTTATGCTCTGAGTTTCAGTGATTGTTTCAGTGTGATGAAGCAACCCATATTATGTGTTGAAATTCCCTTTCTTTCTTTTCTTTTTATTTTTTTCCTTTGACAGCAACAAACAAGGCCAAGAGAAGTTTATTTTGCACCACATTACCACTTAACCATTTATGTTGCCCATACCAGGATGCAATAGAAACTCGTGTTTTAAGATTATCTGTCAGAAAAATTATCAGCGATGTCGTAGGTATCTCGGTAGTTTCTCTCTTTATTTAAAACTTCCTTTCTTTCAGTATTATTTCTTCTCGAAAAAGGATACTTTAACAATGAATTAACTGCACCAGCATTATTTCTCTCATTTGTTTCTGTTTATATTTTCCCAAAATACATAACAACATTGGCCCAGATTCACTACTGTACTGCAAAGTACAATAGTACAACACCCTAGCTTAAGTCATAAACTGAGACATAAGGGGAGAGAATCGAGTGGGTCTCTGCTTGCCAAAGAGCTGGAATTTTGTTACTTATGGCCTAGTTAGGAAGACAAGTCACCATTGCTATTCCTACCCCACTCTACCCTTGAGACCGGCCCATGGATGGGACGAGTGAAACCTGATCAGGCCAGACGAATTGTGCCTTTTAAGCGTAAACTCAAAGCCCACGAAAGGATATGAAATGCATTAAGCCAGACCCGGCACGAGCGATCCCGGCCTCAGGAACAAATTTTACTGCAAAACAGGTCTATATACATCAAAGTTTTCAAATGCTTCTACAGCGATATATGCTTCATTCAAATAACTAATACATTATATAAAAACACAAAATTTGATTTCAGTTAAGCCAATTGACTGAGGCCCGGCCTCACTTGCCTCAGTCAATCAGCCGCCACTGCTATGAAGTCACCGGAAGTCTAAACTTTGATTCTAACTTCCGTTCCTGAACATACCTAAGGAAAATGGCTGATAATTGAGAAAATGTCGAATTTGTCAAGAATACCGAGGGCATCCAGGAAATTGTTAAAGCTGCTAATATTCCTTAGTGTACTCTATAGAGGATAGATTATACAGTTGGATAAGCAGTTAATGTATAACCATGGTATGAATTACGGCGGTCGTCATAATACTATTTTCTGCATATTGATTTCAGGTAATTTTCAAGTAATAGGGAGTAAGTCTGCCAACTGTGAGCACGATAAATAATATGTCTCTTTCATAGTCTGTCAATGGTGGCATCTTCTTATCTTCTTTGTCTTCAGAATTATTTTACAATGAAATAATATTATTCTCATATAAAGCTGCAAGAATGGCTAATAATCATATAATGTGAACCGAACATTCAATTGTTTCATTGATTTGTAACTCAAAAGAAGGCTCTGTTTATGGGAATGCCTAGTCAATTTCAACTATCCATTAATTTAATTCGTTTAGAAGGCCATGATTGTGATTGTCAATGTTGGAATCAGGTCGTCAAATCTCGATTTGTCAAAGCCAAAGTTTCAGTAGTATTGTCTATGAAAAGGACTTTCAACAAAGTTAAATTTTTCTACTAAAGTCGACTTTGGGGGCGTCTCGTTTTTGAATACGACTCTGAGAGATTATTGGTAAGTTTTTTTTCTCTCTAAAAACATTACAAGGAGTAGGACCTCATGGCAATGATTCGCACAGTTTCCTAAGTACTAAAGGCAGTCATGCCTGCTACTGCCACTACTACCCCCACCAAATTTTATATTTTTACTTTTTCAATAATAATAATAATAATAATAATAATAATAATAATAATAATAATAATAATAATAATAGTCTACACCTGTGGAGTAACGGTCAGCGCGTCTGGCTGCGAAACCAGGTGGCCGGGTTCGAGTCCCGGTCGGGCAAGTTACTTGGTTGAGGTTTTTCCGGGGTTTTCCCTCAACCCAATACGAGCAAATGCTGGGTAGCTTTCGGTGCTGGACCCCGGACTCATTTCACCGGCATTATCACCTTCATATCATTCAGACGCTAAATAACCTAGCTGTTGATACAGCGTCGTAAAATAACCCAATAAAATAAAAATAAAAAAATAATAATAGGCCTATATTTAACGCTCTTTTGCGAATTGATATACCGGTACCATAAGTACCACCTATAACAACAATACTGATTAGCACAGTGAGTAACAAACGCGCTGAGAGAGGTGTTATCGCGATGTGTGGGCGAGTATATTTGCCCAAGAAAATATATAGCAAGTGCATTCCGCAATGTCTGGCCATATCTTGAGGATCAAAGATTTGCCCATGTTAACCTTTTGACGTTTGAGATGGGCAGGACATGTAGCACATATGGGCGAATCCAGAAATGCATATAGAGTGTTAGTTCGGAGGCCGGAGGGAAAAAGACCTTTAGGGAGGCCGAGACATAGGTGGGAAGATAATATTAAAATGGATTTGAGGGAGGTGGGATATGATGGTAGAGACTGGATTAATCTTACTCAGGATAGGGACCAATGGCGGGCTTATGTGAGGGTGGCAATGAACCTCCAGGTTCCTTAAAAGCCAGTAAGTAAGTAATCTTTTGAGTGGGAAAGAATATAAACAATTTCAATGAATATCAAATAAAATATACTACAGTATTGAAGGAAGTGCATATTGTATTTTATTGCTTCAATTCAAGTATAGACGTTTCACACAATTCTTGGAATTATCAAATTTCTGCACATTTAAAGGACAAAATTAAAATTCTTTCAATCATTTGTTATCATAGTACACTGCTCTCTTATGCTTATTGAGAATTAAAGCAACGGCTTTCCCAAAACACACTATGAAATGTTTCATATCAAACAATTTTTATCTCGAAAAGAAGACAAAAACGAGAAAAATTCCATTAAACTTTTCTGTTTGAAATATCTCAAAGAATAACCTGAAATTAATGACATTACTTATAGTTCACTCTGTATACATTAATTTCAAATGAAATACACTGCAGTATTGAAGGAAGTATAATTATATTTTATTACTTCAATTCAAGTATAGACATTTCACGCAATTCCTGGAATTTCTTTAAATCCTCTGTCAGTTTTGTTGTAAATCAATACCTTGTCCACCTTATACATGGTTTCTATTTGTGGTATTAAGAAGAAAGTTAATTGCATAAAATAAATTAATACTGAATTTGAAGGACTCAATAGTTCTAGCATTTCCTTTTCAAACTGTGAACACACCAATTTCTGGTTAATTGCAAAAATTCTTTAATCTTCTTCTATCCAGTTTTCTTGAACTCACATCTAACTCAACAGTTGAAAAATTATTTCAGTAAGGAACTGCATATAGGAAGTGAAATATGTATTTCGTTTCTGGAATTAAGTTGTCTTCTGATTATATTTAAGTTCAATTATTTACAACACAGCAGACTGATGTTGCTACACTCAGCTAAGTCTTGGCTTTTTTTCAGGCGGTGGTTTCATGTTCCTGGGGGTATCTGGTTTTTCTGATTTTACTTCACGAGTCTCTGCTCTCATTTCCTCTGGAAAAAAAAAAAAAAGGAGGGGGATCAAAGAGCTTTAATGATTACATGTAAGAGATAAATGTGATATTAATATTAGTTATCTTTAAATTATATTCTGACACTAAAGAGCAATGAATACGGTGACACAAGACAGATGATGTCAAATATTTTATATTTTTGCTTCCAAAATAATCACTATAAACTCAATGATTATCGAAGACTAAATTAGCTTACTGGGAATGCAAGCAATTTCTCTTTTCGTAATAATATTAGGGCAAATCGTAAAACAGCGAACGCTAAGCTCTGCCCACGACCCCTTTCCACTTTTCCCCTACAAGCTCACCACACACTCTAGCAGGAAAGAGTGGAAATAGGGGTTTAGGGTGGGGGTAACATCTAGTGGAGGAAAGTGGAACAAAAAGAGTGAATGCGGCATCTACGAAGCAAAAGAGGAACTTCGTCCTGTCTCCCTCTGTCTCTCCAGCCTCTCCTTTTCTGTTCCTTGCTTCATGTCTCTCTCTTTTTTTTTTTCTTATGACTTTGCAGAGGGTAGAATTCGATCCGAGTATCTTCCTAATGAAACGCACGCACGCACACTTTAGACCTCTCGGCTACCGAGGCGAGTTGGTGGTAGAAGGGAAAATGAATCTATTTGAAGAGTCCACTGCAAGAATGATGGATGTCATTTTGCAGGAGAAGCAATTGAAAGTTTGAAATGCTTAGGGCTCAAAGCTTAACTGTGATTTTCCGATCATTACTGGACAATGACTATCAGTGTTAATGCCATATAACTCTGTATGTACATTCTATATGTCTTAAGCTATGCATTGGCAGTCTTGGTTCATTTTCGACAAGAAAGTGACATGCATCATTCTTGCAGTGGACTCCTCATGTATGTTCAAGGGAACTGCCGTAACGTATTGCAGAAATGCAATGTGTGTCGTTGAATATGTCTTAGTATGTATAAGTAATAGGGGAAGTGAAGTGCCATTCGCGAAAGTGAAAAGGGCAAGTTTGAACCTTTGCTTATAATCAAAGTGCAAAGTTAACAGGTGTGTGTTATTTTATGAAAAAACCACATTACATGTGGTTGTTGTCTAATGCGCCCTAATTTGGTTGTATTGTGTTGTGTTAGTACATGTGGTTGTTGTCTAATGCGCCCTAATTTGGTTGTATTGTGTTGTGTTAGTACATGTGGTTGTCTAATGCGCCCTAATTTGGTTGTATTGTGTTGTGTTAGTACATGTGGCTGTTGTCTAATGCGCCCTAATTTGGTTGTATTGTGTTGTGTTAGTACATGTGGTTGTTGTCTAATGCGCCCTAATTTGGTTGTATTGTGTTGTGTTAGTACATGTGGCTGTTGTCTAATGCGCCCTAATTTGGTTGTATTGTGTTGTGTTAGTACATGTGGCTGTTGTCTAATGCGCCCTAATTTGGTTGTATTGTGTTGTGTTAGTACATGTGGTTGTTGTCTAATGCGCCCTAATTTGGTTGTATTGTGTTGTGTTAGTACATGTGACTGTTGTCTAATGCGCCCTAATTTGGTTGTATTGTGTTGTGTTAGTACATGTGGTCGTTGTCTAATGCGCCCTAATTTGGTTGTATTGTGTTGTGTTAGTACATGTGGCTGTTGTCTAATGCGCCCTAATTTGGTTGTATTGTGTTGTGTTAGTACATGTGGCTGTTGTCTAATGCGCCCTAATTTGGTTGTATTGCGTTGTGTTAGTACATGTGGTTGTTGTCTAATGCGCCCTAATTCGGTTGTATTGTGTTGTGTTAGTACATGTGGTTGTTGTCTAATGCGCCCTAATTTGGTTGTATTGTGTTGTGTTAGTACATGTGGTTGTTGTCTAATGCGCCCTAATTTGGTTGTATTGTGTTGTGTTAGTACATGTGGCTGTTGTCTAACGCGTCCTAATTTGGTTGTATTGTGTTGTGTTAGTACATGTGGCTGTTGTCTAATGCGCTCTAATTTGGTTGTATTGTGTTGTGTTAGTACATGTGGCTGTTGTCTAATGCGCCCTAATTTGGTTGTATTGTGTTGTGTTAGTACATGTGGCTGTTGTCTAATGCGCCCTAATTTGGTTGTATTGTGTTGTGTTAGTACATGTGGCTGTTGTCTAATGCGCCCTAATTTGGTTGTATTGTGTTGTGTTAGTACATGTGGCTGTTGTCTAATGCGCCCTAATTTGGTTGTATTGTGTTGTGTTAGTACATGTGGTCGTTGTCTAATGCGCCCTAATTTGGTTGTATTGTGTTGTGTTAGTACATGTGGCTGTTGTCTAATGCGCCCTAATTTGGTTGTATTGTGTTGTGTTAGTACATGTGGCTGTTGTCTAATGCGACCTAATTTGGTTGTATTGTGTTGTGTTAGTACATGTGGCTGTTGTCTAATGCGCCCTAATTTGGTTGTATTGTGTTGTGTTAGTACATGTGGCTGTTGTCTAATGCGCCCTAATTTGGTTGTATTGTGTTGTGTTAGTACATGTGGCTGTTGTCTAATGCGCCCTAATTTGGTTGTATTGTGTTGTGTTAGTACATGTGGTTGTCTAATGCGCCCTAATTTGGTTGTATTGTGTTGTGTTAGTACATGTGGCTGTTGTCTAATGCGCCCTAATTTGGTTGTATTGTGTTGTGTTAGTACATGTGGCTGTTGTCTAATGCGCCCTAATTTGGTTGTATTGTGTTGTGTTAGTACATGTGGTCGTTGTCTAATGCGCCCTAATTTGGTTGTATTGCGTTGTGTTAGTACATGTGGCTGTTGTCTAATGCGCCCTAATTTGGTTGTATTGTGTATTAGTACGTAGGAAAAAAGTATTGTGTTGTAAAATATGAAATACGTGCGAGGCGGTAGGCAGTGATCCACCGAAGCGGGACAGATAGTAGAGAGAGACAGTAGAGAGGAGAGAACAGGCCAGTGAGGTGCCGAGCGGCAAGGGTGGGGATAACTTTCCCTACTGGGATTCGCTGTTTTACGATTTATCCTAATATTATGTTGGAAAACTTGGAGACATTCTTTTTACGCATTTTGGAATAACTTGGTTCCTTTTATTACAAATGTCATTAGTATTATAGAGAATGTCTGATAAGCCAATACCTATTGTTAAGTTGGTAATACCCATGTTCAATTCCCAGTTTCCCCTCAATTTATGATGTGTTCCAGGTAACACAGCGGTGTTCTCTAGGAGCTCTGGTTCCCCTGTGGCACTATCATCTCATTGCGGATATAGTGTAGACTAGCCTCCTATGGCACACCCTGGGCAACAAGTCTGTTGATGAATTGGTCTACACAACTGGCTTCACATGACTGAATGACGTACAGTCAAGTAATCGCTATTAGTAAAAAAAAAAAAAAATATATATATATATACACAAACTGTCAAGGTCTAGAACATGGTTAGTATTGTAACAAGCCAGTAACTATTTAGAATGGCCTCTGAACCTAGTTTTTCCTCTTGTGCAGTAAGAAAGAAACTTAATAATGAGTATATTCTGTTTGTGAAGAACAAGTGCAAAAATGTTTTAATGGTTGTGTTACATTCTTACATACTGTATTATTAGATTGTTATTGTGTTGTTGTTGAGTGGTGATCAGTTGACTTACAACATTTTTTTCTCTAGTTTCTCAATAAAGTGCTTCATGGTTATTGTTCTTCCTATTATCTTGGGAGACATGAGGGAAAAAGACCTTTGGCGAGACCAAGACGTAGATGGAAGCATAATACTAAAATGGATTTCAGGGAGGTGAGATATGACGGCAGGGACTGGATTAATCTTGCTCAGGATAAAGACTGATTGCAGGCTTATGTGAAGGCGGCAATGAACCTCCGGATTCCCTAAAAGCCATTTTTGAGTAAATACTTCTTATTATCAGAAATTAGTTTATCACTGAGGAGAAGTTACTGTTTGTTCAAAATATCATTTTTGTTACATACTGAACAGTTTGTTGTTGTTGTTGTTGTTATTATTATTATTATTATTATTATTATTATTATTATTATTATTATTATTATTATTATTATTGATATTATTATTACTATTACTACTACTACTACACCATGGCTACAAATTATTGGACAATTTCAGAAGGCTATATTTTCACCAATATTGAACATAAATACATGATCTTACCACCATTTGAAAGAGGGAAGTTTGAAGTTTTATACTGACCTTAGATGTACTCGATGTGAGCCCCACGTGTAATACAGCAGACGACCAGCCGGTGATCCCATTCTTGCCAAACCCCCTCAAGCATGTATTATGTAGCATTCCTGACTGCTGTGTTAATGCATCTTCTCAATTCAGCCAACGTCACTGGAAGTGGAGGTATGAAAACATTGTTCTTGACCAAACTCCACAGAAAGAAATCACACACTGTGAAATCCGGTGAACGGGGTGGCCATGTGTAGAAGATCCTGTGTGCATCCATTGCACAACCAATCCATCGATCTGGTAGGTGTTGATTTAGGTACCTCCGGACCTCTGTATGCCAATGTGGAAGGGCTCAGTCTTGTTTGAAAATGAACCTCTGTTCCTCCTTGTCCGTGAGTTGTGGCATTAGCCATTTTCCTAAATGAACACCTACGATGAATTGGTCGTGCAACGGTCGCAGACAGCAGCTTCTGCATATGGCCACCCCGTTCACCGTATTTCACAGTGTGATTTCTTTCTGTGGGGTTTCGTTAAGGACAATGTTTACATACCTTCACTTCCAGCGACGTTGGCCAAATTCAGAAAGCGCATTAACACGGTAATCAGGAATGTCACACAAGACGTGCTTCAGAAGGTTTGGCAAGAATGGGATCACTGTCTGGACGTGTGCCGTATTACACGTAGGGCTCACATCGAGTGCATCTAAGGTCAGTATAAAACTTCAAACTTTCCTCTTTCAAATGGTGGTAAGATCAAGTATTTATGTTCAGCTGAATGGTACCAAGATGGCATAGAGGCTCTAACATCTAGGTGGCACAGAGCGATGGATTTGAATGAAGACTAAATGAAAAAATAGGTATTTGTAGCTAATTAATTGGGGAATAAGGTGGTATAGTTGGATTTCTAATAAAGACAAACTTTGAATGAGAAAAAAAATGATGTGCATTACTATTGAACTGCCTAGTAACAAACCAGTTGAAGGAACTAACCTGTAGGAGCCTGTCTCTGTTGAGGCATAACAGAGGGAATGGGAAACTTGCGAACCAATTCTCCCAAAAGCATGTCCACTCGATGGCGCTGGAACAGAGAACTTGGCTCTTCCCGTTGAGTTTCTTTCTTTGCCGCCAGACGCTCTGGAACTTTGCGTTCCTTTAAATCCCAAGTGTAGCCCTTTGAAGGGTGATACCGAGAGTACGAATTTGCTTCCTCAAATGCAGACTGCAGATGGTGGACTGCTGATATCTGTATAACACGTGAAAGATGATTTCAACATTTGAAAGTCAATATGAAGAGTTAGTCCATACCGTAGGTTTCTTGGTAAAAGTGACCAAGTCACATTCCAAGGCATCCAACCTTTATGAAAATTTAAGACATAATTATATATTAAAAACTAATAATATAGCACATTTACCTTCAAAATAACTTGTTACTAACATCTAAAGAAGTACAATTATTTTTGGATGGATCATTAAAACTTTAAATGCCTTTTCCCAACAATTTTCAATTTTGGACTTGGTCACTTTTACCAAGAAACCGACGATATATTAAAATATGATAGGATAGAAAATAAAAGTTTTTGTAATTTACACAGATATACAGGATCGGCAAAGAATCACAATAATCAAAATTGGTCATCAAAAGCATCTGAATAAGAATCTTTTTTAGGGTAAATTATTGATTTATTTATTTTATTGGGTTATTTTACGATGCTGCATCAACATCTCGGTATCAATGATATGAAGGTGATAATGCCGGTGAAATGAGTCCAGGGTCCAGCACCGAAAGTTACCCAGCATTTGCTCGTATTGGGTTGAAGGAAAACCCCGGAAAAAACCTCAACCAGGTAACTTGCCCCGACCGGGATTCGAACCCGGGCCACCTGGTTTCGCGGCCAGACGTGCTGACCGTTACTCCACAGATGTGGAATAAATGATAGAAACTTCCTCCTGTGGTTTAAGGGGTTAGGTACAGCTTAAAGCAGTAAAATTTTTGGAAGTATTCAACATTTTTTTTTCCTCCATTACTGTACCTTGTACAATAATGAAAATTGGTATGTGTAAAACACTGTCCTTCTGCTATAATATGAAAAAAAAAAAAAAAATTTACAATTTAAAATATATATATATATATATATATATTTATTTATTTATTTTTTTAAATTCAAAATTGTGGCAGTTTACTGTGCAGTGATGAAGCGTTTTCCCTCATAACTCATAAACTTGTTAACATTTTTCATCTTGTCTCTCTTTTATTTTATTGCTGAAACTCATGTTTACAATATCGTGCTCTTTCAACTACATTCCTTAATAAATAATATTTTTTTTTATTTTGTTTTAGAAGAAAATATTGATATTTGACCATTTTTTAAATGAATTTATTTTTTATCAGACAATCTATCAAAGGTAGAGAAGTTATTTTTATTTTATTGGGTTATTTTACGACACTGTATCAACATCTAGGTTATTTAGCATCTGAATGATATGAAGGTGATATAGTGAGGATCACGTAAGTTCAGTTCCCAAACAGCAAATATTTCCGTCTTGTCAGTGTTGCCAACTGTTACCAGATATCACTACATGTAGTAAACTCACGATCCTATGTACTGAATGACTTCTTTACTCACCGTACTTTACCTTTATGTTGGAAGGTTATTCTGAATAGTTTCAATAATTTGTAATATATTTTCGTAGGTGAACTATATGAGAAATGGAGGAAATGAATCACATGAGAAGTGTATTGCTATGTTCTATTCTTTTATTCCTTTACATTATTAGTATTAGCATTAATAGGTTACTAGACGTAAATAGACAACAAATTATAGTATATAATATTCAAGAATCAAATCTGTTCCAAGACCAATTAAATTATTGTCACTTCACTTCAAAGATTCCAGCGTACATATACTGTGCTTCCTAAAGGTAGATAAATTAATAACCAATTGACTTTTGGTTGGAATTCGAATGAACTTCTGATTTTCTTTTGAAATTAGTAAGGAAATGGATAATACAAATAGGCTAAAACTGAAATAATAATAAATCAACTTACAAAAATAATTTTGGTCCTTAAAAGCCATAAGTAATTTCACTTCTAGATACCTTTTTAAAGATTTCATTTGTTTGTAAATTGCTTAGTAATGTTACACTTACACTTATTATTTCTGCAACTCCACGTCTGTCATTGAAAAAATGTATGATACATAACTGTGAAGTCTCTTTTTGGCTCTTGTGTCCTACATTTAAATAAGAAAAAACAAATGATTCAAGAAATGTGAGCTGGTGAAAATTATTAACTCAATTAATAAAATAATTACTACCAAAAGAGTATTTTATTAATTCTATACAAAAGATGGATTACACAGAACAGATGGCCAGAAATCATAGATTTATACACAACATACAGCATGAAACGATCATCCAAAAATGCTTTTGTACACAATAACTTCTTTCAAACGAAGTGAAATAGCCAATAAGTTCAATAAATATTACGCTAATAAGTAATAACTATAATTAATAATTATCTACAAGCTATAAAAGGGAATAAAATAGTATATTGTTGAAATTAGGGGTTATGGTTTATTACGTGTATTTATAATTTTAATTACTTTATCTACATTTAATTATATTTTAATTTCTATTGGATTAGTTGGTGGTGTGGTTGTTAGTTTTATCTGTGTACGTCAGACTATTAAGGAAAAACTGAAAGAAATATTAAATTTACAATCTACTTTATATAACAATATTTAATCAAGAACTGAATATTACTATTAATTTAATAACATAAGACCCAAAACATCTCCAAGTCCAGACAATACACATGCTGATTTTCTTAAACATGTTGGCAAACAAGCAAACTCACTACTTTTATCTTGCAATCTCATCTAAAATACAATATCTGTCTGGAGAAAATCTATCATAACATCAATTTTGAAAAGCAATTATTCAACTAATATCTTTTCGAGTTATCGACAGATACCATTTACCAGTATGATAGCCAAAATAATGGAAGAGATGATTTCATAGATTGAATTGGTTCCTGGAATCTAGTAACTAACTTCCATCTTATTGAGTTGACTTTAGAAAATTACATTCAACAAATGGACAGATTTTAAATTTTAGTCAAGATATTAAAGATATTTTAAACAGAAAACAAAACACCTTAGCAATTTTAATTTATTTTCAAGGATCATATGACTGTGTAAATATAAATCACTTAAGAAATTGCAAACTTAGGGTGTCCATGATAAAGTGTTACACTGGGTCAGTGACTTGATTATTTGATTCATTGTCACAAATATGTAAATAGAGACAGATTCATCTGGGCTTCCCACATTGTTGTTTTCAGGAATACATTTTCCAATATTAATGTCGATGGTCTAACTAAAGAGATAGATCTTATGATAATCTCATCATTTGCCAGATAATATGGTTGTCTAGAACAAAAAATCACAGTCCACAAATATTAATAAACTGAGCCAAAATCCCAACAGACTTTTTGACTCTACTTGGAGAACTCAAACTAGCTCAATTAAGGAAACTTTACTAATAAAACACAATCCCAAGTTATTTGAAAATGAATAGTATATAAGTTAACTTTAACAGATGATGTTAAGAAATGTGATACTTCTCCAGACATTTTAAAATCATTAGAAACGATAAATGATCTGGTCAGTGAGTGACTACATACAGTATTTTTATAGATGGATCCTGTTTACCAAGCTATAGATGTAGTGGTGTTGTAGTACAATACCAGTATATTCCCTTTTACAGGGAATTATATTCAAACACTTGTTTGCCCCATTTTAACCGTGACAATGCTTTTTAGTTCTTTTAAACGTTCTGGTTATTGTATTGTGTTTGTGTTTAGTGAAAGATTTTAGATAAGGGTGCAAATAGCCATAGTAGCTGACGCGCCCTTTTAAACGCCACTAAATAACTAACTTCAAACACTGACTAATTTTGATAGTGAAAATTTAGATTCATTTTTAAGCTTACAAAATCTCCAGTATCAACTTCATAAATCTGAGAAGGCTGTCATACTATCAGATTCAAAATCAGATATTCTTGCTACAGTATTGGACGTAACAGCAAGAAATCTCAATATTTTATAGTGGTTTAAAATTTTAAGCAAAATGGTCGAATTACATCGACGACTGGTACTTCAGTGGATCCCTGAACTTCATGGAGTGGGAGATAATAAGGTAGCTGAAAGGTAGCAAAATTACTGTAAGGTTATCTATACCTGCATCTTACCACACTGTTAAAAGAATAACAAGATCAGAACATGACAATGTGGTAACAAAAATGGGAAAGATTCTAAAGCAAATGAAAAAATTGCAATAGGCCATCCGGCATTCGCTCCACGATGGAGGAAAATCCTCAGAAGAAACTAACTAATCAGACCAAATGGGGGATCCAACCTACCCTCAAGTGCAGCTCTGAATTTGCAGGCCAACAAGTCTACCGACTAAGCTACATTGGTGGCTCTACTAAAAATATGAAGTACATGGCACTCAGATTATTAAATTGACAAACCTAAACAATTATTCATCAGTTAAGCTATAAAATATAATACATAGCAAGCAAGTTAATTCAATTTAAAAGTATAAACAATTCAATCAGCTGAAATATACAGAAGTTGATAATACATATCATGCAAATTACTTCAAATTACAAGCATAAACAATTCATCACTTGTGGTATACAGCCTACTATTTAATTAACAGCACATACAAATCATCAGTTAAGCTATAGGCCTACAGTCTACTATTCAATTTACAGCATATATAATTCATCAATTAAGCAAAACAAAAATATAGTACAATACATAGTAAAAATAATACACCTAATTTTATAACTGAACTTCTATGAAAATCTACAGTGGCAGTACTCATATTATCACAGGCCATGATTGTCTCAAATATTTACAAAGAACTGATATTTCAGAATCTCCCATGTGCCATTTCTGAAATCTCAATGAAGATATGGATCATTGTCTTGACTGTCCAACTTTACACAACTTTCAATCATCCGGTCAAATATTGGAGTGCAAGATAACAAATGACATTAACTGCTGAACACTGGGCATCAATCAACCAACAAATTCGTTACATTAAGGGGGAAAAAAGCTGAAAGAATTGTATATAGACACAACACATAAGACAAGGCCGCTTCAGGACAGTAATTGGCAAGGCTCTGTTGTCTTAGGATTGTTATGTAGATTCAATTTCACCTGAAAGAAAAAAGTAGCATCTATAAGTATGCCTAATCATGAGAAATAAGAGAAACAGTTGCAGTAGTAGTAGTAGTAGTAGTAGTAGTATTAATAATAATAATAATAATAATAATAATAATAATAATAATAATAATGACTGTAAAGTATGGAAATTAATATTGCAATGTAATATCAAAAGGTGATATCACACCATCAACTCTTATCATTTAGTACAACAAATCTATTATATTCAGTTGCAATCACCAGTAGCTGTTCTTTCCTCCATTTTGTTGTTGGCTAATTTTCCACAAGTCTGCTATGATATGCAGCACTATCCATGACAATAACGCATTGCCCTAATGTTCTCAGGTCAACAACTGTGTTTGCACCCACTTCTCAACTACAGGGCCATTCATAGCACTATGGTAGTCCTGACTTTTCTTTCAATTGCATGAAAACATTAAATCAGCACCTGCAATAAAAATTATACCTGGGCATATAATTACGTCACATGAATTCACAGCATTTAAATAAAGAAAATAAAACAAATTTATTCTTTTATTGCAATTACAGCACATAACAGAACATAATATGACACGAGATCCTCTTTGGAAAGGCTTTCCCACGTTTTTATTTAGTCACCAATTTTTATATTTTTGTACCCTGATTTAAAAAATTACTCTTGCTAAATTTATGTAAAATATAAATCAATATAACTTACCGAGTATAAATCCACCTTTCGTTCCGGCATCTAATCTTCCACCCTCATTTGTTGGTCTACGAATAACACCATTCATGTCATTGGAAACGTCACCTGGTTTATTCCATGACTAAGTGGGTGATCCTACTTAAAAAACAGAGAGAGAAAAGCAATTCACATTGAAACTCTAAGAGACACTAAAATTTTAAACACAGGAAAACCGTTCAAGAATTTTATAACTAACCTCTAGTTATAATATGAAACTATTAATTGCAAAACATGTTGTTCCCACCTGAACTCATTACTAGTAGCCTATACTAATTGCAATTTCTTATCCACATAAGTGTTAACCTATTTGTTAGTAAAAAATTCAATCACTCAATGTCTCACACTACATTGAAATTTATCATTCATAAAAATCCAAGTCTCATCCAAGAATACTACGGGTTTAGGGTTCTCACGCTCCACATTTTTATATACTCTCTCAAAAACGAATAACATCACATTCTCGTACATGTGTATAAGGATCCCCTTTGCTCCATAGAAATGTCATCTCTTTCAAAATTTTTTTCACTGATGATAAGGATCCTCTAAATAAATATGTTTCATAATTATCATTTATATGTTCCAGAACTTTTGCTGCTGTTAGTACTTCCCCTGTAAATGAAAAGTATGCCATAATTTTATACATATGACTAATATCAGAATTACATTCCATAAATCAACACAATAATTCCTTAACTTCCCTACCTTTATGTAACTTGTCATAAATAAATCTCGCAATTGCATCTTTCGTAAAATCATCAGCATCAGTCACTGGATGTTTACGTAGTCTATGTTTTCCTGGTGTCACAAGTGGGGTCCCCTTTTATCACTTTTCTAGCAGTAGTAAAGCCAAGCTGCAATAACAAACAATAACATAACACTTCTAAAAATTGTTATATCATAAAATTCATGCATGATACCAGCTATATGAATAGAAAATGATCAACATGGTAGGTTGGGTCTATGATAGGTTTAAGTAGGCTAATATTTAGGTAATTCTCCAGAAAAGCTGCATCAAAGAAGGTATAATTTTATTTTGTTTAATTGATTTCTGTGATATTTACATAGCGATGAACACGTGGTTTTAGTTCACAGCCACAAATACTTTCAGCACAAAAATCCTTTGACACTTACCTGTATATTCTAATGCACTGTAGTAGTCCCTCCCTCAAACTTGTTACTAATTACCAATATAACATGCGAGAGGTCCAGGACGAAGAGAAATGGTTAGTTTCCCAGTATAGTGCGTCCTCGTCCTCTCGAGTGTTATATCTTAACAAGTACAATGGGTGGGGTAGCTTTTCTGAAGAAACACCATATTTAATATTACTTAGACCACTCATGAATAAATTATTCAGCTAGAGTCAACGTTCCTATGCTTTATAGAGTATGTTATATAGTTATTATATAAAACTGAATTATTTTTAAGCGCCATAACAGGCCAACATTCATGTAATATTTGCTGGAATATCAAGTTAATAATTACAATATGACTTGTATTTTCTTCGGCCGATGTGGCATGTAAATTGTGATCTGAACGGTTAATTTAATACCAAAAGAGAAAACTGGAAATTTGCTTTCGTGCTGTTTGATTATTTGTTCGTCTAATTTGTAAATGTATTTAAGCTGTCACCTACTGCAGTATTACAGTATCTTAAATGTATTTAGTTTGGCAATATGAAAATCACTGACTTGATTAAACATCTAGGCCTAACCTAAAAATTTGTTTTGTTTGACCACAATCATGAAATTATTAGTACAAACTCCTAAAACTAAATACCACTTTGAAATGTATGCTTAAGAATACTTACTTCTAATAATTTTGCTATTCTGGTTGTAATTGCTGTCTCCGTTAGCATAATTCCTTCTTCATCATCTTCTTTCTTCAACTCATTATACATGTGAACTACAGATTTCTGAAGTGTACTCTGAATGCCACACATTTTCTTCCTTGGAGGAGTCACTGCCACACTATTTAATTTTTTTTACATTGTAATAAAAATCTAAACACGAAAGAAATTAATTAAAATGTGAAATAATGTTTCTATCGATTACCCACGTTCATTATCACGCCCAAGTATATTATATTTATTCGTACTTATCTGACTGTTCTTGAATTTATAACCGCAACGCAACACATAAAATAACTATTATGTATTAATATTAATACTAATATTAATTAATTATTAATAAGTTCGAATTTCACTATCTTCCAGTAACCGACTCAGAAACCTAGTGCTATTACATTTTCAATAAGGCCAGTACTGACGCCGCTTAAATAGAGTACGACAGCAACACCAACATAGCAGTTACAAAAACACTACCAGTTGTAGTATTTGTCAGTACCGAAATTCGAAACGAAGTTGGCAAAAGAAAACTCAACCTTCAAACTAGAAAATCACCATAATCCACTAGCATATGTAGTAATGGGGGAAAAATGGTTAGGTTTCACCCTTAGGGTATCAAGTTACCTGGTCTTCCCTATAATGCCGGTGGAATGAATCCGAGGTCCAGCACTGAAAGTTACCCAGCATTTGCTCGTATTGGGTTGAGGGAAAACCCCGGAAAAAACCTCAACCAGGTAATTTGCCCCGACTGGGATTCGAACCCGGGCCACCTGGTTTCGTGGCCAGACGTGCTGACCGTTACTCCACAGGTGTGGACTAGAGAAGTGATCTTGCATCATATTGGAGATATGGCATGCATAAATACACACAAAAAATTTCATCACAGAATGTTGAATAGTTTTTGAGTTATGTAGCAAATGCTTCATCACAGTACAGTGAACTGGATTTTGATAGAAAAAAAATGTAACTAATTTTTTTAAATCGTAAAAATATTTTTTTTATATAGCAGAAGGACAGTGTTTTACACATCCTAATTTTTATTATTGTACAAGATACAGTAATGGAGGAAAAAACATGTTGAATATTTCCAAAATTTTACTGCTGTAAGCTGTACCTAACCTCTTAAATAATGGAGCAACAAGAATATTTTCTTACATATGTTACCTGACATATGTTTTTTAGCAGTAATTACTTTTGTTTAAATAAATGTCTCTTCTCTTCCATCCTTTCCAATACTTACTTACAAATGGCTTTTAAGGAACCCGAAGGTTCATTGCTACCCTCACATAAGCCCGCCATCGGTCCCTATCCTGTGCAAGATTAATCCAGTCTCTATCATCATACCCCACCTCCCTCAAATCCATTTTAATATTATCCTCCCATCTACGTCTCGACCTCCCCAAAGGCCATTTTCCCTCCGGCCTCCCAACTAACACTCTATATGCATTTCTGGATTCGCCCATACGTGCTACATGTCCTGCCCATCTCAAACGTCTGGATTTAATGTTCCTAATTATGTCAGGTGAAGAATACAATGCGTGCAGTTCTGCGTTGTGTAACTTTCTCCATTCTCCTGTAACTTCATCCCGCTTAGCCCCAAATATTTTCCTAAGCACCTTATTCTCAAACACCCTTAACCTATGTTCCTCTCTCATAGTGAGAGTCCAAGTTTCACAACCATACAGAACAACCGGTAATATAACTGTTTCATAAATTCTAACTTTTCGATTTTTTGACAGCAGACTAGATGATGAAAGCTTCTCAACCGAATAATAACAAGCATTTCCCATATTTATTCTGTGTTTAATTTCCTCCCGAGTGTCATTTATATTTGTTACTGTTGCTCCAAGATATTTGAATTTTTCCACCCCTTCGAAGGATAAATCTCCAATTTTTATATTTCCATTTCGTACAATATTCTGGTCACGAGACATAATCATATACTTTGTCCTTTCGGGATTTACTTCCAAACTGATCGCTTTACTTGCTTCCAGTAAAATTCCAGTGTTTTCCCGAATCGTTTTCCATCCTTTCCAATATAGCAATAAAATACATGCATTATCTGAATGTATGGTTTGTTCCTTTCTAATATTGACATAATCTTACCAATCTAGAGTTGACAACAGAGATGAGGTCAGGAGCCTGGTACACGATGCCAGCTATAATATAGTAGTCAGCCAGTGGTGTAGCCTGTGTGGGTGTGTGCCGGTGTTGCTTGCGAATGACATACAGAATTGGCTCCTGCACGTGTAGCAGGATGTATTCTAACCCAGTCATATTCCTGTAATAAAAACAGATGATGCAACTGCTGTGATGGACCAGGAAGTGCGAAGAACTTATGTCAAATTATAATCACAAAGGTCGTCAGTTCGAACCCATATTTAGGTTATGCTACTATATGAAGATTTTATCAAAAGAAATCTATTGCATATCGGAAAATAACAGTTATTTCCAATGAATGACATAAATTAAAACTAACATTGCCGGTTTAACATATATCAGTACATAAAACACACAATTAAATAATTTACTTACTTAAGATTTTTAGAGAACCCGGAGGTTCATTGCCGTCCTCACATAAGCCTGCCATTGGTCCCTATCCTGAGCAAGATTAATCCAGTCCCTACCATCATATCCCAACTCTCTCAAACCCATTTTAATATTATCCTCCCATCTACGTCTTTGCTTCCCCAAAGGTCTTTTTTCCTCTGGCCTCCCAATTAACACTCTATATACATTTCTGAATTGGCCCATCTGCTCCTGCCCTGCCCATCTCAAACGTCTGGATTTAATGTTCCTGTGTTGTGTAACTTTTTCCATTCTCCTGTAACTTCATCCCTCTTAGCTTCAAATATTTTCCTAAGCACCTTATTCTCAAACATCCTTAACCACTGTTCCTCTCTCAAAGTGAGAGTCCAAGTTTCACAACCATACAGAACAACCGGTAATATAAGTTTTATAAATTCTAGCTTTCAGATTTTTTGAAAGCAGATTGGAAGATAAAAGCATCTTAACCGAGTAATAACAGGCATTTCCCATATTTATTCTGCGTTTAATTTCCTCCCAAGTGTCATTTATACTTGTTACTGTCACTCCAAGATATATGAATTTGTCCACCGCTTCAAAGGACAAATTTCAAATTTTTATATTTTCATTTCGTACTATGTTCTGGTCATGAGACATAACCATATACGAGGGAGGATCGAAAAGTAATGTACAACTTTTTGTGGCAAAGTATTTAATAGGTAAACAAAACTAAATAATACAGAAAAAACTACAGGTTTTATCTATTTTCCAACACAGGAACCAAGTCTCTTGACACATTTCCCCCATCGTGACACCAGATTCAGTACACCTCGTTCATAAAACTCTGTTTTCTGGGCATATAACCACCTACACACAACTGGTTTCACTTCTTCATCCGAACCAAAGCGCTGGCCTCCTAGGAATATTTTCATTGGTCCAAAGAGGAGAAACTCAGACGATGCGAGGTCTGGGCTGTAGCGGAGAATCTGTCAGTATATTACATAACTGGCGTTATACAGGTGAATGACGTAAGTAAAGTACTCACCATTAATAAAAGAAAATAAAAAATATATATATATTTTCTAAATTAAAATTTACAGTGTTATTTCTGTTGCAGCAAAGGGATCACTTGAAATGAACAACAAAAACAGTCCTATTTCTCCTATTAACCAGCTCCTTACGAAGAGAGTTTAGAGTTGAATTCTAAGATATTTCATAGTTCCCTGGTATAATTTGGACCTGGACTGTACACACATTCGCAATTAATTTCCTGGTGGTATATGCTTCATATTTTTCCTTTATGGAGATTCCATCATTTTTTTTATATTACAATACAACACAAATATATAGGCTAGGCACGTTCGTTTCAATGTAAAACAGATTAAGCACAATCGTTTTCAGCCACTGACTATCATCTTTGCAGAGATATGGATGATTTCCTTTTTCGTCACTTTGCAGAATAAATGTACTATTACCATATGTAAGTAACCGGCGATTATGAATGGTGCACAAAAATTACATTTTAACTAGGGTTACTACGTTTTTAACCGAGGCTGATCCACACTGCCATCAAAGTTCTTTTTTTTTAAGTAGGTTATTTTAAGACGCTGTATCAACATCTTAGGTTATTTAGCGTCTGAGTGAGATGAAGGTGATAATTCCGGTGAAGTGAGTGTGGGATCCAGCACCGATATTACCCAGTATCTGATCAAATTGGGTTGAGGGAAAACCCCGGAAAAAAACCTCAACCCAGATAACTTGCCCCCACTGGGATTAGAACCTGGGCCACCTCTGGTTTTGCGGCCAGACGTGCTACCTGTTACTCCACAAGTGTGAACGCCATCAATGTTCCTGTTGACAAATTTTATTGGTTCTTGCTGAACATAAATGCAAAAAAACTTACGTTAGCTGTTCTGGATTCAGACGCTGCATCTTAACGATTTCATTGTTGCAAGTACGATCAAAGAACGGATTACTGCGCTCAGAGAAATAGTCCATAATGTTGCTTGGATTAAGCATTGGAATCCAAGCACTATCATGCCATGACAGCCCCAAAGGGTTTTCTGTAACAGGAATATCAAGTAATGTTAGAGAAATTAACATAAATTACAAATACAGTAGGGTCCTGATTATCCGGACTTCCATGTTATCTGCATTGCTTATCTTTTTTTTTAAATTACAGTACTTAATGTATGTATACAGAACTGAACAATAACTAAGTTTTTGAAGCCAATTACATACTGTAGCCTACTGTATTATGAATAAAAACTCGTTTATAATATACATATGAGTAACATAATTGTACATTACTGGGTCTGACCTTTGTCCTCTTAAGATTACAGGATCAAAAATCACAAAGCACTTTCACCCTCTGTATTATCCGGATTTTTGCTTATCCGGAGTGCCCTCAGCTCATATAGTTCGGATAATCGAGACTCTACTGTATAATTAAGTTTTCCTATAAAACCTTAACTTTTCAAATGCTACTCTACAAAAAATTCCTTACAAATTCAACCATTTTCACTTCCAAAATCACTGGAACTAACTCGGCACTAGTTTCTCCCAGCTCTGAAATGGCGGCATCCACTCACAAACCTATTTTCGTTTTCCTTAAGGACGATTCTACTTTGTGGAATAGAATGGGAGTGTATGGGTTAATATGAAGCTGGTTGTCTTGCTGTGAATTTTCCTCTTGTACTGCAATACATCAGAGCAGCTGACTACGGACTGGAAGGTTCGGGGTTCGATCCTAGGTGGTGACGGGATTTTTTCTCTTTGCCAAACTTTCAGAACGGCACCGAGGTTCACTCAGCCTCCTATAAAATTGAGTACCAGGTCTTTCCCGGGGGTAAAAGGCAGTCAGAGCGTGGTGCCGACCACACCACCTCATTCTAGTGCCGAGGTCATGGAAAGCATGGGGCTCTATCTCCATGCCCCCCCAAGTGCCTTCATGGCATGTTACGGGGATACCTTTGCCTTTCTTTTTTTACTGCAATACATCAGTCACTTAGTTTTTTAGTACTATATTATGCTAATATCATTTTGTAATGCTCAATTATTGCTCTTTTATTATTTATTTCATTTCATTAAGGTGTAAAACAAAATAAATCTTATACTTTGAAACTATACGTTAGTTTCAAGGAATTATGTTTTCTGTCATAACTTTACCAAATTCGTACTCCATCCCACTTCCTCCTGACCGTTAGGAAAATAGGATTATCCCCAGCCCTTACTATCACATCCTGTCGATTTATTTGTTTCACGCAAGTGCTATGACTTTGGAGCTGTTCTATACTATCTTTTTATTTTGCACCATGGCAGTGTCATATAACTAGAAATGAAAAAAAAAAATGTAGGTAGTTTTCAAGAAGAGGCAACTCTCCCTTTCTCACTAAACCTAAACTAAATTAAAATAAAGCAAATAAACAAGATTACGTTAGGTTAAGGTTTAGTTAAAGTTAGGTTTCATGAGGCAGAATACGTGATTCCTCGGAAATTACCAAATTCTAATCTCAGTGTCTTCGAACAGTAATCATGGCCACAAAGGAGACATCTACTTCAGTAATTTATCATTATCTATTAACAATAACTGTCATACACATCTCAAAGTTCGTTAAGCAGAATATCACTGATATAACAAATGTTTCAAGAATCTCATCAACAAACTCATTTAGAGTTAGGCCTATAACCTCTGCATTAGAGTTATACATGCTTCACCTTCCACTCCAAATGGGAAATCAACTTTAAATGGGTAATGTTTACCTGATAAACAGGAAGTCCTTCCTGGCATCATTTTTCTCAGTCGTTACTTAAGACACCTTGTCGTAATTAACTGAAACAAAAATAAAATTAATTATTATCAATACACTAACATTAAACAAGGCTGTGTATATCATCGTATCATCAATCACCAGTCACTTTTCCAACACTTCCAATTAACAAGTAGCCCCATATCAGTGACAAGAATAGGTAGAGTTAAAATTGAAGGTTCAGTATGTTCACGCCACTGTAAATGAATTTTTCACCGTTTTATTATTGCCACAACTCATTTAACTTCTTACTGCACTTTATATATGGGATGTTCATATTTATTTTTGCACAAAACGCAGTTCAGAAGCAAAATATAACAATAAGAGCAGTGGTTCGAATGAGTCAGGCATTTGTCCTCTTGTTGGGATGCTTTCCGCTTAATTCACTAGGTGACTCCCGACTTGGTCAAGCAGGGACAACAACATTGCAAACGAAATAATTAGGTATGTAGTATTATGTGAGAGATTAAGTTAGGATTGGTTAGGTATGTAGTATTGTGTGAAAGGTTCATCACAGTTGGTGACACTGAAAAGCCCATGATTCCCTTCCTTACATTACATCACATTAAGAATATATTATCTTCCTGGGTCCTGGAATATAGTATACTATACTTGAAAACTTACAAATTAAACCAAACCCTTTAACTCTATTAAATATAGAATATAATCTAAATTTAACAGAAGAAATACTGAAATCAGAAGTAAGCAGTGAAATAATGAAACAATTGTCTTTAGAGACAATTAATGTTAGGTACCCTCCACAAAACTGGCTTCATTTATACAAAGACGGATCCTTGATCTCCAGAGAACAAGGTACCGGTGCAGGTGTTACGTGCTGTCTCTTCTCACTTTATAGATCTCTTGGATATGGAACAACAAGTTTTGATGGAGAAATCATTGCAATAAGTGAATGTCTCAGAAATCTTCTATTTCACATCAATAAATTTAAGAATGCAGTTATATTGTCAGATTTAAGCAGCTATTCTATCAATAGTCTCTAAACACACACCTTCATCTCAAACAGCAGAAATAACTAAAATGCTCTCTCAATTAATAACACTCAATAAAATAATTGTATTCCAATGGATACCATCCCATTGTGGAATCCTGGGAAACGAGAATGCGGATGCTTTAGCAAAGAAGGGCAGCTACTTACAGACCTGTTACTAAATCTACATATTACTCTGTGAAAAGATTTATTAAATCTAGGCCTACATACTTAGACTTCAACAAACAAAATTTGATAACACAATCTCAAGGGAAAAAATGGAACTTTCTGCATCATAACCCACAGTTAATTCCCGATTTACCACGAAAATCGTCTGTAGCTGCATTTAAATTGGCAACAGGCCATGATTGTTTGGCCAAACGCCTGCATAGAATTGGAATATATCAGTCCCCTAACTGCCTATTGTGCAACTCAAACCAAGAAATGGATTCGGAACACCTCAAAATCTGTGCTTCAGTGGCTGACCATGATAATATCTTTGAAAAATATTGGAGTGCAAGAGGTAAAATGACTTTATTGTCAAACGCCTGGCATTAGAATGCAACACCATACTTCATACATACATTTAGTTTCAATATCATAAATTTTTTACCCTTATAGTCACTTATCAAACAAAATAAATATCATGTCACTTCACCATATGTGACTTAGACATCAATAAATGATAGACAAATTAAAATACAATGTGAAGACGAATACAACCGTCGTAAAAAAAACGGTAAAAATAAAAACATAGCTACGTATAGAATTGATGTCTCAGTTATAGTGAAGTGGCATGATATTTATTTTGTTTGATAAGTGACTACAAGGGTAAAAAATTATGATATAATATGTATGTGCAGAGACCCGAAGTATAGTATAATATGCCTGCATCTGTGCCCTAACTGTAACCTATACAGAATTTTTCAGCATTTTTCCTCATTTCAGTGACTTTTTTAAGTGCAGAATTATACTGAACTTTAAAAATGAAACACAAAATGTCTCAGGACTCAGGAGAATATGACGGTCTTTTTCACTCACGTGCGACGAACTGCGTACAGAAGTAACGTATGTATCTGGGGAGAGTTCGGTGAGCACAGAACTATCCTAGCGATCACATTTCCACTACTCCATAAAAATGTTGGCATTTTCAAGGTATTTTAGGAATGTTGTCTAGTTGCGCGTTAAATGCTTGACATGGTGCCCCACAATCAGTGGCAGTCTCACTGTCAATGACAGGTAACCCCATTGTCAGCGACAAAATTAGGTTGAGTTTGATGAGAGAACAGTTGTTTTGGACTGTAGGCCTACTTGAGTTTACCTTTAGTAGCTGGTTGCACGAAGTGTTAGAAAATTGGCGAGCGTTTGACGATATGCACCTAAGACTGCTTTATTGCTAGGTACTAAAACAATAAAATGTATGCCTACTGAAAAAAATATAGACTAACCTGGATTTCTGATATTTCAATATAAGCTATCCTTTATGACTCATAATTGCTTCACAAACCTATATTTACGGCTCTACTGCAGAATATGTCCCACTATGCTTTAACATTACTTCTTACTTCGAAGCCAGTGTAATATAACTCTAGAATATATATTGCAATCATATGAGATGACTCTCATCTTTAATAATGATTGCATTTGCTGTCGTTCAATGATAGATAACTTCAACAACAAAAGCACAATACTTTAATTCAAAATTAATTTTAACATTATTGAGGTTAGGGGTCGAAGTTACCGTTCTTCGTCAAAACTGTACTACCAACAGTAATTTTATAATTCGGAACAAGAAATTTCCAAATCAAATTATATATAGGCCTATAATTAGATCCAGTACTAAATCTAACACTTGCTAGAATAATAAATATTCTGTATTTTTCTTACACTTTATACAAATTCTACACTGATCAGCATCACTCCGTCCGCGTCTAAAACTTCCAGTGTAGCCAACCTCAACAATAAAATAACTCGCTAAGCAAAAAGTGAAAAAGGCAGAGTCGACCGTGATAGTTTTTTTTTTTAACGTCAGCTTTGTAAAACTAGCTTTAGACCAAGAGGACTCAATTAGACCTTTCGGAAGTCTACGTAATTTTTTCGTGCACTATCACAGCCAGTGACGGCTCGTGAGATTTTGGTTTGCTAGGACATCTATTTATTTGTCTATGGTTAGAACTACTAAAATGTTCTACTAGTATAGCACAGCATTATCATAAATATATCACAGTGAAATCTATATTAATTTTTTTTTTTTACTTATACTGAACCCGTAACGATTCATTGGTCCAATCCTTTTTGGTGCTGCTGCTGTTGATATTTATGTTTAATTATGATTAAAAAAATTATTATAATCTTCTGCAAATCCAGTCTTTCAGGTGAAGCTCCCTGTAAATCAGATTTGAATAATTTCAAGGGAAAAATTGTTCCGGGGCCGGGTATCGATCCCGGGACCTCTGGTTGAACGTACCAGCGCTCTACCACTGAGCTACCCGGGAACTCCACCCGACACCGTCTCAACTTTTCTCTTTATATCCACACAATTCGCGTGGGCTGACGAAACGCCAGAGACCCACAACGAGTGCACACAATCTCTGTGTGACTTGGAATTGTGGTTTTCTGTTAACGTACACAGTAACGTATATATTATGCAAATCTAGTCTTTCAGGTGAAGCTCCCTGTAAAGCAGATTTGAATAATTTCAAGGGAAAAATTGTTCCGGGGCCGGGTATCGATCCCGGGACCTCTGGTTGAACGTACCAGCGCTCTACCACTGAGCTACCCGGGAACTCCAACCGACATCGTCTCAACTTTTCTCTTTATATCCACACAATTCGCGTGGGCTGACGAAACGCCAGAGACCCACAACGAGTGCACACAATCTCTGTGTGACTTGGAATTGTGGTTTTCTGTTAACGTACACAGTAACGTATATATTATGCAAATCTAGTCTTTCAGGTGAAGCTCCCTGTAAATCAGATTTGAATAATTTCAAGGGAAAAATTGTTCCGTGGCCGGGTATCGATCCCGGGACCTCTGGTTGAACGTACCAGCACTCTACCACTGAGCTACCCGGGAACTCCACCCGACACCGTCTCAACTTTTCCTTTTATATCCACACAACTCGCGTGGGCTGACGAAACGCCAGAGACCCACAACGAGTGCACAAAATCTCTGTGTGACTTGGAATTGTGGTTTTCTGTTAACGTACACAGTAACGTATATATTATGCAAATCTAGTCTTTCAGGTGAAGCTCCCTGTAAATCAGATTTGAATAATTTCAAGGGAAGAATTGTTCCGTGGCCGGGTATCGATCCCGGGACCTCTGGTTGAATGTACCAGCGCTCTACCACTGAGCTACCCGGGAACTCCACCCGACACCGTCTCAACTTTTCCCTTTATATCCACACAACTCGCGTGGGCTGACGAAATGCCAGAGAGACGGTGTCGGGTGGAGTTCCCGGGTAGCTCAGTGGTAGAGCGCTGGTACGTTCAACCAGAGGTCCCAGGATCGATATCCGGCCCCGGAACAATTTTTCCCTTGAAATTATTCAAATCTGCTTTACAGGGAGCTTCACCTGAAAGACTAGATTTGCATAATATATACGTTACTGTGTACGTTAACAGAAAACCACAATTCCAAGTCACACAGAGATTGTGTGCACTCGTTGTGGGTCTCTGGCGTTTCGTCAGCCCACGCGAGTTGTGTGGATATAAAGGGAAAAGTTGAGACGGTGTCGGGTGGAGTTCCCGGGTAGCTCAGTGGTAGAGCGCTGGTACGTTCAACCAAAGGTCCCGGGATCGATACCCGGCCCCGGAACAATTTTTCCCTTGAAATTATTCATATTATAATCTTCATTAGCTGAAAAGGGTAATTTCATAGAAGACGGGCACTTGGTTGAATATAGTAAGTATTACCAACTTCTTTATTTCAGAGTTAAATGTTAGTGATCTTTTAGTGACTTTTACATGTTAGTTCTAGGTTTTTGTACTAGGTGTCGCCGTGATTTTCTTTTAATTTTATTGGTTATAGTTGTCATTTGTTCTAGAATTTTCGTTAATTTTGAATGGATGATGACGTTATCAGTTGTTCTTGGTTGTTTGACGTGAGTGGTGTTATGTTGTGTCTGATGACTAAAGTTGAAAGTTTCTCATTTTATGATTTTTGTGATTTTCTTTCGATTTGATTGGTTATAGTTATCGTTTATTCTAGAATTTTCATTAATTTTTCGTGGATAATGACGTTGTCCTGTTGTTCTTGGTTGTTTGACGTGAGTGGTGTTACATTGTAGATTTGTCTGCATTTGTCGAATGCGCATCACCATGCTTACGAAAAGCCACTTTTCAGTGCCAATAATTTATTTTGTGTGTACAAGGTTGGAATTTTGAAGTAAGAGGGAAAGGAAGGAAACCGTGTTCTGAAATTTATCTATTAAATTTTGTGTCGATTTTGGTTTAGTTCTTTTGCTGGTGAATAAGGATTGTATTGAATGTTGAGAAAACTGTTTTTCTGTGGTTTAAAGGAATTATTTACTGAATGTTCTGTAGATGTTAAGGTGTAATAAGTGTTCGAAGAGAATTTCATTTAGTGTAAACACGTGGTTTATTTATGCACAGTTGACTGTACGACAAAGTGTTGGTTTAGTTCTTTGCTCCCTGCATGGTTTAAGTTTAGATTGCCTTAAAGCCTGTGTCATTTGTACTGGAAGTGAAGTGGTTGTCGAAGACGTCGATGAGAATTGAATTTTATTTGATAAGATGATAAATTATTATGTTTTGTTTTATGTTTTAGTGATTTTTGGGGGTAAAGTGCGGACGAAAATTGCTAGAAAAGTACTACCAACTATGAAGTTCGAATGCCACCAAACGCCAAAAAAATCAAAGGCGAAAAATTAAATATATTTTAATTTTTTTTGGAGGGCTTGTTCTTCTTTAAAAATATGAATATATATATATTTGATTTTTCATCTTTGATTTTGCGATGTTTGGTGACATTTGACTTCATAGTTGGCAGAACATTTTTGGTAGTTTTCGTCAGCCATGTTGGATTTTGCCCGTCTTCTAGGAAATTACCCTGAAAAGCATAAACAAATGTCACGGGTTTCGTCATATACAAAAACACAAGGTATTAAAGTTATGGAGCACTCTACACATTAAAATTTAAAAGGGAAAATACTAATGAAAATATGTAAAAGTGCATTGTCTTGTTAATATCAGATATATGCCACTGATCCTTTCACAATAGAAGTCCAGTTTCCTATGTTTGCAACTGGAAAATGTATTTATCACTTTATCATTAAAATTAACAATTTTGTCTAGGTTAAGCATAGAAAAATGTTGTCTAGTGCCTTGCATTTGGCAATGAAGCCATTAGCAGAAGCATAGAAAAATAAATTCAGAGATATGCCACTGATCCATTCACGATAATTTTATTTGAATATGAAGTCCAGTGTCTTATCTTTCCTTGTGAATTCTGTTATGCTGTCTCTCCTGTGATTAGATTCAGCTGATGTGCATAGTAATGCACAAAATGTGCATATTTATAGGACTGTTTAATAACTGTTTATACACTTGCCTTCTCTTCACTCATTACAGCCGCTCCGTTGTAGATCTGGGTGATAAATTTGTCACAGTCACCATTCAGAACTGTATTCAACTGCTCTAAAATGCATTCCACTAATACTTCATTAAGCATTTTGGGTTTCTGAGCTAAACAACTCTCACTATCTTACATGAAAAGCATCGTCCAATTCATAACGAAAAACAATGACCTTGTGCATATGATCGATACATCAGTTGTATCGTCTCACATGACTGACAAAAATTTAAATTGTTGTATTTTAAAAGATATTTCATCGCAACATACCTTCAGAATAGTCAAGAAGTTCATTCTGAATTGTCTTGGAAGTTGCTGTAAACACTTTTGAGTTAAAAAAATGGTTTTTGAGAGATTCACCTAATTTTCCAGCAAATTCCAATAATCCTCGAAACATGCCAGGATTTAATGACTGTAAGGTTTCGTTATGGCCACGTAATGTAAATTCAGATTTCCTGCAAAATTTTATACAGTGTATAATTTTCGAGAGAATTTCTCGATTACTTCTCACTTTCTCATTATGTTTGTTTACTGTCTGTAAGCATCACTTAGCTGATTTTCGATGTTTACTTTCCCTAACATAGCCAAATCAATGACATACTTAATATGTTTTGCGGAATCTTCCTGTTTTTTTAGTTTTCTCAGCTAAATGTTCTAAACCATTTACCCCCGCCTTTGTCCCAGTCACATCACCTCCGAACAACAAACACGGAAAGCAAAACATCTCCATCTGCATCTTCTTCATTTTCATCCTTATCATCATCATCACCACCACCATCGCCATCATCAAAAGATGCTTCCACTATTGTGGGTAGTCTAGGTATAACGTTCCTTCCATTGATCTCTACCTTTCTAGTTTTTCTTGCAACACCTCATTCCAATCTCCACCCCTTCCCTCTACATGCTTCTTCACCTGGTCACTTCATCTTGTACAGGGTCTACCTAATGTTCTATTGCCTCTGATTTTCAATTCCACAGTTTTCCTGAGAATTCTTGATAGATCCATCCTTTACACACGGCCATACCATTTCAGCCTTGATTTTTCAATAATTACCCATGCTTTGAAGTTAAATCTGATTCATCTCTAAGAGTCTCAAAATGTTTAATAAAATATAATAACATCGATTTGTATTTCAAATTTTAATTCCAATTTCTTCTATTACAAATAATTATTAGTGGTTACAGCAAACGAGACTTTTACTTAATTATGCAGCAAAACATCAGGCTTACACCTGCTGAATTTATGATGAGTTTTATTCTTACATCATGTATGGAGGAGGAGATATAACCATGAGATATATACTCTTTAAAGAAACAGATATTGTAGCAACCATAAAAATCAAGAGACTACAATGGGTCGGGCATGTGTTGCGGGTGGATGATAGAACTATTAAGAAAGTGTTTAGCACTAATCCGGAAGGAATAAGGAAAATTGGAAGACCAAGGTTGAGATGGGAAGATGATGTGAGAAAGGACATACAAATACTGGAATAAGGAACTGGAGAAGAACAGCTCTGTTGAGAGAGGAATGGAGAAAGCTTCTACAGAAGGCCAGGGCTCACACAGGGCTGTCGTGCCATTTTTGATTGATTGATTTTCTTGTAAACATATAATTTATTTACAAGTTACTTGAAGGAACAAATACAGTAGAGTCCCGATTATCCTGACTATAAGGGCTGAGGGCAATCTGGATAAGCAAAAATTCGAATACGGAGGATGAGAGAGCTATGTGGTTTTTGGTCCTGTAATCTTAAAGGGACAAAGGTCAGACCCATTAATGTAGAAAGACGTTACTCACATGTAGTACATAATAAGGTAAAATCGTAATACAGCGAATGCTAAGCTCCGCCCACGACCCCTTTCCACTTTTCTCCTACAAGCTCCCAACATGCTCTAGTGGGAAAGAGTGGAAATAGGGGTTTAGGGTGGGGGTGACATCTAGCGGAGGAAAGTGGAACAAAAAGAATAGTGTGGGTAGAAAGTGGCGGGCTTGAGAATTTAGCTTGGTAGGGGTTGACTGCAGGGGTGGCATAAGTGTTAACGTGCGCTGGTGGAGCTTCATTGTGTCCATGTCCAGCTTTGTGTACAGACGGAACCACGTGTAGTGATGAGCCGTACCGAAGACGTGTACTTCTTCCTCAAATTGTGCAGGGAGAATTTGAAGGTGGATACTATAAGGTACTGTGAGGAGCATGGATTATAGCAGACGAGGCTCTGATGACTATTGTGTTACTTCGAGGACAGTGCAAAGTTAACAGGTGAGTGTTGTTTTATGAAAAACCCACATTACATGTGGCTGTTGTCTATTGCGCTCTAATTTGTGCCCATTTGGTTGTGATGTGTTGTTGTCTAATGCGTAATTTGATTCTGTTGTGTATTAGTATGTGTTAGTTCGAGGAAAAAACGTATTGTGTTGTAAAATATGAAATACGTGCGAGGCAGTAGGCAGTGATCCACCGAAGTGGGACAGATAGTAGAGAGAGAGAGAGAGAGAGAGAGAGAGAGAGCAGGCGAGCGAGGTGCCGAGTGGCGAGGGTGGGGATAACTTCCCCTACTGGCGTTGGCTGTTTCACGATTTATCCCATAATAAACGAGTTTTTATTCATAATAACATACAGCATGTAATTGATTTTAAAAAACTTTGTTATTGTTCAGTACTGTATACGTACGCTACTGTAATAAAAAAAAAAAGTGATTGGATAACATGGAAGGCCGAATAATCAAAGTCTGGATATTCGGGACTCTACTATATCTAATTACAAAATTTCGTTCACATGAAAGACTTTCATCACATCAAATAATAATCCAGATTTCTTTCAACATAGTTAATGACTGAAAGCAAGGTAGGGAACAGGGTTAAACGAGCATTGAGTGACTTCTTTTTCTATTGCGGAAATAATATGCATCTTCAGACTCTTACATGTCATACCAACATAACTTACGAGACATTACGAACGTTTCGCGCTAGTTTGCAATGTTCCAGCAGGGTAGAAATTCGGTCATTTTCATACCTCAGGGAAGTGTGTAGGGTTAAGAAAATGGAGTGTTATGACAAGTTAGGTTACAGTAGTTTAGGGTTTTGTTATACTCGTACCTTGTATAAGCAAATCTGTGACAGGTTAGGTTAGGTTAGTTTAGGATTTTAGTGACAGGTTAGGTTAGCTTAGTTTAGGCTTTTATTATGCTTTGCATATATGAAACTGTGACAGGTTAGGTTAGGATAGTTTAGGCTTTTGCTATGCCTTGTATAGGCGAATCTGTGACAAGTTAGGTTAGTTTAGGCTTTTATTATCAAGATGAAGGTGAAAGCGATTGAGTGTGATGCTCTTGAACAGGTAGTGATTTTTTGTTTTCTATGTTGGCAGTTCAAGTCAGTCAGTGTCTATTCCAAATTTGGCGGAAGTCACTCAACGCTCTTTTCACAGGGAACACAAACAGAGCAGTCATTTCAGGATAAAGAAAACAACAGTTACTGCCATTCAAGGCAGTGTCTACTGGATATTAGCAGTAGATCTGACAGGTATTCCTAATATTGACGTAATCAATACTGGCACTCACAGAGGCTGAATTCTTACTGTACAAATATGTTATGTTTCAAATTAATTCTATTAATGTTTTTCACCTTAAATGCACACCAGCTAGATAATTAAGTCCCACACGCTGCAGTAGACTGTCATATCCTGGTTGCGTATTTCTTCACAATGTCTCTATAAAATTGGAATATTTTATCACTGACGTCCTTACATTTCAGAAGGGACTCGTGATATTGCGCTTGTGTGAAGATTCCAGCTGTGTGGGATGCCACTATGTTCTTTTTATAGCTGTCGAACACGAAAGTCAAGCTTGCTTTGCTATCCTAAAATAAAAAAAAATATACAAGCATTAGTTACAACATTAAATTACTGCCAATGAAATGAAGTTTTTAAGAACAACTCCTGGCTGTACTACATTAGACAAGAAGAAAAATTTGGATATTTTGAAAGAATTAAATATTGAACCAATTTTAGAGAAAATTCAAAATTATAGACAGAAATGGAAATCTCATATACTTCAGGATGCCTAGAACAAGGATACCACGCCAAGCAATAAATTACTGCCCTTTAGGAACAAGAACTTTGAGGCATCAGCTGAAATGATGGAGTGAGACTGTAACAGGCCATCAGACTTAAGACATGATAGGAAGAAGAAGAAGAGTTACATTATATAGCATTCCACTATTGCTTCATCAGTCAATCGTCATCATACAGCATTATGTCGTTTGTTTCCTATGGTGTACAAGGACAATGCCTTCATGATGGCTGAAAGAACTAAAACCTTTGGCATGTTGCCCACTATAGTCCCGTCGCTCTAATTTCCGGCAGCCAATCGCGTTGCAGGTCGGCTACATTTAAACGTGTGCGTCTTGTGATTCGCTGAGGAAGATGTTATTTCTTAAGGCTCGATAAATACTTAATATAATCGCCCGCCATTTTGGCTCTTTCGTTGGCGTTCGCAGAAAGCACACAAGGACGTTATTTACCGCTCAATTATTTGCTGAATTACAGTGCGTTTGATTTATTATCATAGGAGCTACGACATGATAATGTTTAACGGTGTGGCAAATAGATTCCTCGTGTGGTAGCTTGGCAACGAAAGAACAAAAATGGCGAAAGATATTACCTACCTAGACTTTATAGAGCCTTCACTTCCTAAGACGTAAGCAAAGAGGAGGAGTCACGCCGGGAATAACAGCGTCGCGACTATAGATGGGAACACTTGGGTGTGAATGGCTTAGGTCAAATGCCCGCCATTAGTTTAAATATATACAGAATGAACCGTAAGTAATGCCATTAATTTCAGGGGGTTATTCTTTGAGATATTTCAAACTGAAAAGTTTAATATAATTTGGCTCAATTTTGCTTCCTGTTTTATATAAAATATTTCATAGCATCTTTTGGGAAAGCTATTGAATTAATTTCCAATATTCTCAATCAATTTAGGAGAGCAGTGTATTATGATGACAAATGATTGAAAGAATTTTAGTTTTGTCTTTTAAATATGCAGAAATTTGATATAAGCAAATGTAAGTATTCGCTCTACAAAGGAATTTTAAAATCTAATATGTTCAGACAGAGAGAGAGAGAGAGGGAGGGGAGAAGGAGGGGGAGGGAGGGAGGGAGGGAGGGGGAGAGAGAGAGGGAGACAGACAGACAGAGAGATTGTGCGCAACAAACATTCATTCATCCCATAATCATCAAGATTATCCACTTGTTGCATAAATAACTACCGGTACAGTATTTCAATCATTACAAAGACTATTGAATATAATATTATTTACCTTAAGTTGCTTGTCAGTTGGATCAATAACAATCTTATCTTCATTATCAATCATGCAACTTACTGCAGCAACCAAGAACTTCATTGCAATACCAGAATTCATTAGAGCAAGACATGCTGCATTCACTGCACAAGCCAGGAGCTGAAAAAACACGAAAAAAATACATATACCATTTTAATTTTCATATGGTTGCAAGACATCCGAGTATTCCATTGTGTGCTGGAAGTTTTCACATCCTCCTGGTCCACTAAACGGTTAACGTTATGCTGACGTCATTGATGAAAGAGCCAATCAGAATCATTCACCTCATGGATGTGAACGAAATTTACCATAGGCCTAATTCGGTGTTAAAACATGGCATCTCATTTGAGATTTACCACTGTTGATGAAATTCATCTACTTAGAACAGCTCAAGATGGATAAATAAAATTATTCAGGCCGAAGTACAAGAAGGCTCAGGAAAGAATTTTTCGTCGAGATCAATGGCGTAGCATGAAATTTTGAGCAGGGGAAGCTAACTCAAATTGTCTTCCATGTACATATGAAATACCGGTAACGTAATGGAAAAATATAGTCTTAAAGTAAATAGTAGTCAATGTTAAGTCAGCAGTCCGAAGATTGGTTGGAACCTCGTAAGTAACACTGATAAGACATCACCTCAAATGGTACGTAGTAAATTATGGTTTCACGGTTTACACATATCTCTAACAAATAGACACATATACGTATAATTTAACGCTAGCTCACTCTCTTTCATATTTAGAGAAATCACAATATTAACGGTCAATAAATACAGTTAGTAATTGCATAAGTATGCGTCTGTCTTGGTTGTGTCCTTCATTGACAGCAAGGGAGTCGGTCGTTTGTTTTTTAAATCACACTTCTGTTCATAAGTCTGTCTTGATAATGGAATTGTCCTAAAAATTCAAGTAAATTAGTGTCAGCAACAGTTATTTCACTCATTATTTATTATATCAGCCACAATGCACACAAATACTTCAACTAAACACAACTCACGAAAGGGATAACTCGGAAACTAAATTCTTTTCAATGTTAAAGCTAGCTTCTTGCGAGCCTTGCGACTAGGATAGTTTTGTTAGAAAAAGATGGAAAATCTGCCGGGTAGGTTACACAGAAAAATGAGGGGATTGGAAGCTGGTGTGTGCAGGCTTCATGTTTACTGCTGCATCACAAATCATCCTGAGCTGCCGCATCACAATATTTAACGCGTAAATAAAAATTGAATTAAAATTAATAAATAATTTCGTTCATAAACTGCAGGTTCGTTATGAAATTATTATTAACTGGGGAAGCTGAGCTTTTTAGCTTACATTGACGCTACGCCACTGGTCGAGATTTCAAAACACAAGAGGTTTAGTCTTGAGTACTCCACCACGCGAAAACGCTCCTTTATTCAACTCGCCATAACTTGCAAAACAGTAACGATTTTGAGAAGTGAGCACTTTTAAAAGCAATTTCCATTAATTCTCAACATTTCTCTCGCTTTGATCCCCATCTAAAGTGAAAAATAAAGAAGTTTGCCGCTTACCAACTTTTGAAGGTGTAAATGTCTATTCTCAACAGATCAATGCCGAGTTTTAGTGTGGTTCGGATTCAACGAAACGTAAAAATATTTGTACCTCACTATTTGAAGAGTTAGAAAATATTATAAGGAAATTTATTGTAAATAATAATTGTAGGCCTTATTAAATGATTGTAATGTTTGGTATATAACACACGTTAGTACTAGTTATTTTTAATCTTTCCTTCCCGTTTTATGTACACCCTCTTTTAAGGAAAAAAATTAATCCTTCAGAGATTCGTTAAAAGGGGTTCTACTGTAACACACAGAAACCATGTAAAATTAAATAATACTCACTCCACCAGAATCTTGCATTTCTTGTATTATGACTGTTATTGCAGTTCGTGGGTGAAGAGTAGCTACCAAAGCTATTTCACACGTGTTGCGAAGGAGTGACTCCTGCATCCTGTCAGACACACCTGAAATACAAGTTCAAATTATAACCCATGTATTTCATCCAAAGCTTCATATGACACCTGAAAGCAATACAAGTAGTAGTAGCGTAGTATGAGATAAAAAATGGGAATGCTATAGTTTAAACACTTATTAAGACAGGAAGAGAAATAGGAAAAAAGGAACTGGCTGGGAAGAAATTTTCTACTGAAGTATGCACTGAAAGCAATGGTGAACAGGTGAAGAGTTCAGGGCAGAAGAAGATATCAGATGATAGACGACTTTAATATACAGATGGATCATATGCAAAGGCTAAGAGGAAGGCATAAAATAGGAAAGATTGGAGAATGCTGGTTTTGCAGTGAAAGACCTGCCCTTGGACAGAACACTATGCATCAATCAATCTTCTTAATGTGTTCAGCTGTTTGCTGACAACATAAAATCCACTCTAGTCTTTTCAGTTCTTGTTTTTCATGAGAAATGAGGGGTATTTTGATCGGTGTTCATTATAGATGCCTGTTCCTAGTAATCAGAGTTGAGGGTGTAGTCAATATATACTGCAGGGCTGTGTCTTCTGCAACTGGTATTGATGATTTTAATTTATTTCTTTTGTGGTTTATGGCTGGACAGTATAGAAGAATGTGTTCCAGATCTTCATCATGATTATTACACCACAGACAAGTAGGATTATCAGAAATGTGAAATCGGAGTAGGTACAATTGTGTGACAATGTGACCTGTTCTGGCTCTTGTTAAAAAATGAACATATCTGGGCAAGTTTTTGTACATTTCCAGGTCATTTGGTTTCTTTTATACGTTTATCCATACATTTATAAAATGAGACTTTACTGAACCAAAGGCACTGGATAGAGATATCACTCAAAAAGGTCTTGGTTGCAAATATGTTGCCTGTTTTGCAATGTTATCGACTTTCTTGTTTCCAGGTATACCACAATGACTAGGTATCCATTGAAATGTTACTTCCTTTTGGAGTTTTTTTAGTTTACTTAGTTGTTTCTGAATTGGAATAATTCTATGTACAGCTGTCAAAAGAAAAAGTGGCCGCTCTCCTGAAACAAAGTTCCCTTCGGGTATCTTCGCTATAATTTGGAGACCGGCGATGTTACATGTTGTTGGACCACGTTGCCTGATATCTACAGTTATAATTGAAGTATTCTCTCTGTGATTCGATAGCGTAATGGTAGCGTTCAGGCCTCTTATTCATGAGGTCCTGCGTTCGACTACAACTTCGTGCTTTTTATGGACAAACTATACATAATGGCTCCTTTCTCTTTTACGATTATTTTAGTAATTAACATCAGGTTCATTAATATATTATGCCATGACGTTATCATTATGATATTGTGGCTGCAAATGGAAAGAAAAAAGATTTTATTCTCAATAAAAATATCTTTCGTGGCATAAACAAAACAAATGTACTGGCGTCGGCCTTAAAACATTCAAACAATTAAGCGTTCAAAAAACAAAACAAAAAGCCACAATTCAATATTTAATCTATCTTCCTTTTATCTCGATCATCTTGCAGTCGAGTGGGCATGGAATCGACTAGTCTTTGCAAATAGCGACTGTTCTTAGACACGATATTCCAGGCATTCTGAACATACCCACATACATAACTGTTCTGTCCACGGGCAGGTCTTTCATTGCAAACCCAGCAATCTCCAACCTTTCCTATTTTCTGCCTTCCTCTTAGTCTCCGCATATGATCCACATATCCTAATGTCGTCTATTATTCTTTTCAACCAGAGACCCAACAAATTCCTTTTTCTCTTTCTAATCAGTTTCAGCTTCATTCTTTCTTCATTCACTTTTTCAAAATTTTATTTCTTATTCTATCTGTCCACTTCACACGCACCGTTCTTCACCACATCCACATTTCAAATGCTTCAATTCGTTTCTCTTCATTTCATCATAATGTCCATGTTCCTTCCCCATACAATGCCACACTCCACACAAAGCACTTCACTAGTCTCTTCCTTAGTTCTTTTTCCAGAGGTCTGCAGAAGATCCTTCTATTAAAAGCTTCCTTTGTTCATGTTTGCAGTTTTTCTTGGGAAGGATAGGCCTAAATACGGTAACATCCTGTTGCTTTCCGCACACCACTATCTCTTTCGCACCTTATTAAATTGCAGGGGGCCCAAGCGTGGAGATGAGGAGAGTGGATTTGACTAATTGGGCCCTCCGGACTTCACCGAAAGTCACGGCAAGGGTTAAATATTAATTCTATCAGGATGTTTGACCCCGCATCCTGGACTAGCTTCTACGAATCATCAGAAAATCTTGGAGTGTGATTGGGCCAATTTTTCCGAAAATGTTTCCACACTTTTGCCCTCGTAGCTCAGCGGACGAACGTCGAAATTTAGATGTCAATGTCTCAGGTTCAATTCCTCGTTACTCCTTTTCATTTTATTGTGGTTCAAGATAGTATAATGTAATAATACAAAAAGAAAAACTAATACCAGTATTATGCAACTGGATTTTTCCAAACCTAATAGTAAATTTATGTTATTTATATCACTAAAACAACGATAACAGAATATAAATGATAAATATAGGTTTGTTTAATTAATATAAGATACTACATAATACTTATTTAATTATCTAAATAAAATAACCTATTTTACAAAGAAAGATGGTTATTTGTGTTATAATAACTACTTACATAAAATACAGATTATTTATATTGAGAAAGAACAATAACAATATAAATAACTTGAATATTATTTTATAATGCTAGTGAAGGAAAACAGAATATAAATGATAACTTGAATATTATCCATATCGCTAAAGAACGATAACAATATAAAAAACGTGAATATTATTCATATCAGAATTTCACAGATTTATTACAGATGTATTTAAAAAATTGTAGAAGAATAGTAATTAGTAACAGTGTCCTATTTATTCTTCTTGGAGCCAAATTTGTAACTTTTAAAAGTGTGGTTACTATGTTGAAGTGTATGTGTTGTAACGGATGCTTGATTTGTTATGTATGTGAGTCAGTTATGTGATCCTTGATGTCGTCGCAATGTCGTAATTATAGTTTGATTGTGTTTGTGTGACTATTGTGTATTAATTTATGACGTATGGTACGGAAAGCTGCGTATTTGTGTTATAGAAGTGTTACGTATGTGTGTTGTTAATGTTTTTGTATGTTTCAAATTGATACCTGATATTTATTTTGCAGTCGCAATGCCTAATTTACGGTTTGTTTATGTTTTGTTTACATCGCCTAAGCTAATTTAATTTTCTTTTCTATCTCTCTTTATGCTTATCTTTTTTGTGTATGAAACTATAGCCCTAACATACATATGTAAAATAGGGCTAACCACCATTGGAGATACAATAATAATAATTGTTATTCATATCGTTATAAAACGATAAGAGAATACAAATGATGACTTGAATTTTATTCATATCGCTAAAGAACGATAACAAAATATAAATAACGTGATATCCATAAAGAACGATAACTGAATATAAGTTAAATGATAATTTGAATAGCATTTACATCGCTAAAGAACAATTAAAAAATAAAATGAAAACTTGAAGAAGGCCCGAACCCACAACCTTTGAATCATTAAACAAGCAGTCTACCGCTGGCCTACGAGGAGCAGATATGGAACACTTTCATAGTTCAGGAACTGCTTGCACAAGCACATGCATCATGTAACATCGCCGCGACCTGAAGTGGACTTTGAAAATATTCGCTGTTCACGAGTGCGGCCACTTTTTTTTTTTGACAGCTGTACATATAGGTTTGATACATAGGAAATTATTTGGGGTTAAGAGGGATAAAGTTACAGCAGAATGAAGAAAGTTACACAATGCAGAACTGCACACATTGTATTCTTCACCTGACATAATTAGGAACATTAAATCCACACGTTTAAAATGGGCAGGGCATGTAGCACGGATAGGCGAATCCATAAATGCATATAGAGTGTTAGTTGCGAGGCCGGAGGGAAAAAGACCTTTGGGGAGGCCGAGACGTAGATGGGAGGATAATATTAACATGGATTTGAGGGAGGTGGGATATGATGATAGAGACTGGATTAATCTTGCTCAGGATGGCGGGCTGATGTGAGGGCAGCAATGAACCTTCAGGTTCTCTAAAAGCCGTAAGTAAGTAATAATAATAATAATAATAATAATAATAATAATAATAATAATAATAATAATAATAATTTAAATAATGCAAATGTCAGAATTATATTAACAAATTAGGAGACTGTGAAAGAACACATAGGTAACACGGTAAGTTTTTAATTTAAAAACAAATAGTAAATCAAGAGTCAAAGAAGGTTCACAAAAGGCATCCAAAGTCAGCTGCTCGCACAAGCAAGTTCTGAGACCAAAGTCAATGATGAAGTCCCAGAGAAGAATTTTCCAGCTGGGCTAACCAGATGGAGATACTGCATGTACAGTGAAGGAAAAAAATTAAGTTTTTTTCTCCCTTTATACAGATGAGGGGACAGAAGGTTAGCACCCCAAATTGAGGCTTTACCACTCCAAAACAGTAATTTACTTGGACTAAAGATCTTCACACTCATTCTTTTTTAATAATGAGTTCTGTTCCATACGTTTGTTTCGAAAGGAGTTTTCTGTTTTTTGACTGCAGATATTGGCCAGAAATGGTTGAAATATTTTGGAAAATAGCTAAATGGGAGATGATTGAAAAAGTTCAGTAAGTATGCTTAGAGAGGATTATGGTGTCCTTGTTTCAAGTATCATAAGAATGATAATCAGAATTTCGCTTGAATAAATTTTTATATTTGAAAGCATATAGGGCACATTCGAAGATATAATTATGGACGAACTGTTAGAATCTTTTGTTCTTTGAATAGAAGTTTGCAAGAGTCGCGAGGTTTAAATCTGAAAATGATTCTAATTTTTCGTTTTTGTTGGACAAGAATTCTATCTATTAAATATTCTGTTGTTGTAACAGTGTATGTTTATATATTTTTATCGATTTCTAGAGCAGTTACAAGTTCGAACTTTATGCATTGTGTACAAAAAAGAACAAGGATTCAGAACTTCTTAAAATAAAATATTAAATTTTTTGACTCCTCACTAAAATATCCCTCCTTGCCACACTTAATTTAATGAATAATGGAGCAGAAATTGTTACTTACAAGGTAAGCCTGATTTCGGGCGATATAGTGCTTCCACACTTGCTTTATCAATCAATATCCTCTGTAATTTCACTTCCACTGGTCCATACACTGCTGTTACAACTGCTGTATTGCCTGTAACAAAACATTTATAGATCAATTTAAGCTCATCATATTTAACTACAATATCTACTATTAGAAGTCAAATCCAGAGCCGTGTATTGTATACAATAGTGCTGTTCTTCAGGCAACATAATGAAGAAACATGTCTATTCAGAGGACCATAGTAGTATGAAGGCTAATGTATTATGGATGAGAAGTGTGGATCCTGCAGGAACATGGTAAGAAGTGATCACAGGCTATACAGGTGGGGTATGTGGAAAAGAAGCGCAGAGTTTCATTGAATTGAGTTGGAACATGTTGTAAGGATGGAGAGCAAAGCTTACTGAAACAATTTATATAATATGATATCACATCGTCATCAGTGCCCTAGTGGTTACCATACTAGATAATGTTGTTGTTTTCTAATGCCAGGAATTTGACAATAAAGTCACTTGACCTCTTGCACTCCAATATTTTTCAAAGATATTGCCATGGTCAGCGCATACTAGATGTTGGATCCGAGGTTCATAGGTTCAAATCCAGCCACAAAGGAAGAAGGATTTTAAAGAGTGATTAAAACTTTAGTGTCCCATGCCGTGGGGTCGCGTTCTAAGGCATCCCGCCTAGGACTTGCGTTACGGAATGCGAGCTGGTTCGATTCCTCATGGGGGAAGAAATTTTCTCATGAAATTTCGGCCAGTGTATGGGACCGGTCCCCACCCAGCATCGTGATGCACTTGGGGAACTACGATAGGTAGTGAAATCCGGTTGCGAATACCAGCTATAACAGCTGGGGGATCATCGTGCTAACCACACGATACCTCCATTCTAATTGGATGATCGTCCACCTCTGCTTCGGCATGTGGGCGTGAGGCCAGCAGCCGGCTGGTCAGTCTAGGGCCATCACAGGCTGTAGCAGACGGATTATTATTATTATTATTATTATTATTATTAAAACTTTAGTACATATGGCTTCCCTTAGGAAGTGAAGTTTCTAGGCCTATATTATAGATTTACGGAATGAAAAAAGTGGCAAGGGATTTAAGGAAATTCTAATGATTGAATGAAACGTCTATAATCAAATTGAAGTAATATCTGTGATTCGAAGGCAGAAGGTGATAGCCTATGTCAATTTTGGGGGGGAAAAAAAAAAAAGAAAAAAAAATAGATTTGTTGTGCATCTTAATGGTATCTTTATTGTGACAAAAGATGACATGCATATCTGTATTATTTTTCTCTCTAACTCATTGTTACGAAACGTGATTATTATGATTTTATACGGTCGTTCAAACTTTAAATGCTCGCTCCTGAAAAACTGCAAGAAATTATATATTTTGCCTTGGATCCACAGAAATATAATATGTACTTTCTTACTATAATGTATTTTATTCGATATTCATGTAGCCTATATGTATAAATCAATATTTTCGTGACTTTGTGTGGAAAGTATCGAGGAACACTAAAGAATACAGCGAGAGAGACAATGTGAAAAACCACTTACTCTTCTTTTTTCACAGTACCATGAGTGATGTATTACAAGAAAATGGGACAATTTTATTCATATCATTAGAGTTCTGCCGCAACATTTCCTGCTAAAAGAATCCTGTCTGATAAAGGATTCTAGACAATACTGAAGGGAATGTGGAAAACAATTTGGTACTGGTAACTTTCTTATTACTGGTGATGTGATTGTGTGCAACTAGGGCGACTAGATTTTCAGACACAAAAAGCAGGACCCATTCCTAAAACTGGTCCTGTGAAGCAATTGGGTTTTTGCTATTCGTCCTAAGCCGATGATTGACTTGAGCCGAGCACTGTAAACCTTAATGGCAAAATCTGTAGGCCTACTATAAATTAACAAACTAACCTCACTAATCTAAATGGTTGACACTTCCTACAGAGCGAGCCAGTCATGAATTGAGGCTAGGTTAGTTCTGGATTTACTATTATGAACAAACAGTAAATTTAAGATTAATTTATATTAATATCATTCCGTCAACGTAAAAATGTTTCGACTTTTACTGTTTCCTTCATATGTGTAAACAGCTATACCTTGCGTTAATATTGCCGAGCCGTCTGGTCTGGTTAGAACATTAAGTTCACAATGAATAGGGCGTAAATGTTGCTCCTCCTCATCTTCTGTCTTCATTTTGTACACAATATAAATAATTCAAAGCATTTACCAATAAAATAACATAAATACAACTTCGTTTCATTACTTTCTAAGTCGCGATTGTGTTCTGTTTGGTTATAACCAATGTCGCCAACTCGATTCTTAAAAACCCGCTGTAAAGCAGTGCAAAAATCGTTGAACTACTATATTGTCAATGTAAAATTTATTACAGTATTTTGCAGCTGTGAGTGCTAAAAATACCCGCTAAATCCCTATATCAGCAATATAAATTTCATAAATCTTACCATAGATCTAGGATCTTACCCGCTAAACTAACACCGAAAAACGCTAGATCTAGCGGGGAAACCACTAAATTGGCCACACTGGTTATAAAAAAACGGTCAGCAATATTGCCAGACTGCTGTAACACAAATCTCTATTGTCCTTATGAAATATCCTTACTTCACGCAAAAATTCAACGAGTACACAGTGAAAGCTTTAGTTTCAAAATGGTTTAATTTAGATGTGTGAAATGCATAGAAAAATTCAGTACATAAATCAGAAGTAGGAAATTTTTGCACTTTTCTTAAAATTCACTTTGAATAACATAGACCATTTTGGTCTCGGGCGCCTCAGTTGGTGTTAACGTGTATAATTGAGGTTGACATCGAGCCCCTACAACGCTGTAGCGGAGAAGCGAGAAATATATTCCCAAATTGTAGCAGCGGAAACCTGCCATTTATTTGGAAGAAAACGCGCGGGATTTCGAAACCACTATTTGAATATGTGTTGCATTGCGTATCCGAGAGCTAAATGTTTTTGTTCACAGGATGAATACTTTCTTTCCCATATACCTTTAATAACGTGTTTCTGGTGTCAGCAGAATTGCTAGGTTTTCTGCGAGGGAAATCGGGATATCAGAAGCTAAATTAAGACATTAAACTTATCATCACTTTATCATAAGATTTATAAGTAGGCCTAGTTGTATTCTGAAAAGTAGTGTTCGCGTGCTTTTAATGTAAGCCTAATATTAGCCTCCTTGATAACACTAAAATACAAAGGACACACAGGACAGTGAATATTATAGGCTAATCGTTTTTTAATTTAACCACGAATATGTTTTAACCAATCGCTACTAAATTAACTTTGTAACTTATCTTTTTCGAAACCGGTACTGCAACAGTACATCCGACGATGAATCCACGTTTAAAAGTAGTTCACTAAACTATAAAACGCAGCAATTGTATGTGTCTGTTGTTGGTGTAAAATGCGATATCAAAACGCTATCTTTTTTGCCACTCAACGCACCTAAGATACACAACGTTTATTAATTACGAGAGCAGCAACTATTGTAGGTACCGAAACGTATTAATAAAAAATTCGGTAAAACTAGCGGAACTATTATCTTGTGATAGAGTTGCCTTACGGCAATCAGTTGGGTTACCGCATAGACTTGCTAAATTTCCGCGGGTTACCTCTGCGTTTACAATGTCACAATTTGAGTCAATATATAAATAAAAATATCGGATAATAGGAAATACAGACTAATTTGTTTAAGTTACGTTCTAGGCTATTATACCTCAAATCAAGATTTTTTATCAATCCCGACTCGCATTATCGGGATTCAACCACGAAATTGGGAAATTCCGCCTAAATTGGGATACCGTCAACTCTGGCTGTCAGGCTTGCGTCATTTTCATACAGTAGGAACTCTGAATGTGAATATTCATAACCACGGTCAATAAAGGAATTAATGTCTACTTTTTAACTTAATCTGTAGATTAAACTGTTGTATAAAATCAAAAAAACATTATTATTATTATTATTATTATTATTATTATTATTATTATTATTATCATTATTATTATTATTAGTAGTAGTAGTAGTAGTAGTAGTAGCAGTAGTAGGTAGCATAGTCGTAGTAGCAGTAGGTAGCCTGCTAGTAGTAGCAGTAAGTAGCCTGCTCGTAGTAGCAGTAGGTAGCCCGCTCGTAGTAGCAGTAAGTAGCCTACTCGTAGTAGCAGTAGGTAGCCAGCTCGTAGTAGCAGTAAGTAGCCTGCTCGTAGTAGCAGTAGGTAGTCTGCTCGTAGTAGCAGTAGGTAGCCCGCTCGTCGCCCGCTCGTAGTAGCAGTGGTAGCCCGCTCGTAGTAGCGGTAGGTAGCCTGCTCGTAGTAGCGGTAGGTAGCCTACTCGTAGGTACCCGCTCGTAGTAGCAGTAGGTAGCCTACTCGTAGTAGCAGTAGGTAGCCCGCTCGTAGTGCTAGCCTAGCTCGTAGCGGTAGGTAGCCTACTCGTAGTAGCAGTAGGTAGCCCGCTCGTAGTAGCAGTAGGTAGCCCGCTCGTAGTAGCGGTAGCCCGCTCGTAGTAGCAGTAGGTAGGCTCGTGTAGCAGTGGGTAGCCTGCTCGTAGTAGCAGGTAGGTAGCCCGCTCGTAGTAGCAGTAGGTAGCCTGTAGTCAGCGGTAGGTAGCCTACTCGTAGTAGGTAGCCCGCTCGTAGTAGCAGGTAGGTAGCCCGCCCGCTCGTAGTAGCAGTAGGTAGCCCGCTCGTAGTAGCAGTAGGTAGCCTACTCGTAGCTCGTAGTAGCAGTAGGTAGCCTGCTCGTAGCCTACCCGCTCGTAGTAGCAGTAGGTAGCCTACTCGTAGTAGCCCCGCTCGTAGTAGCAGTAGCCTAGTAGCCCCCGCTCGTAGTAGCGGTAGGTAGCCTGCTCGTAGTAGGTAGCCTGCTCGTAGTAGCAGTAGGTAGCCCGCTCGTAGTAGCAGTAGGTAGCCTGCTCGTAGTAGCGGTAGGTAGCCTGCTCGTAGTAGCAGTAGGTAGCCCGCTCGTAGTAGCAGTGGGTAGCCGCTCGTAGTAGCCTAGGTAGCTCGTAGTAGCAGTGGGTAGCCGCTCGTAGTAGCAGTAGGTAGCCTACTCGTAGTAGCCCGCTCGTAGTAGCGGTAGGTAGCCTGCTCGTAGTAGGTAGCCCGCTCGTAGTAGGTAGCCTGCTCGTAGTAGCGGTGGTACCCGCTCGTAGTAGTAGCCCGCTCGTAGTAGCGGTAGGTACCCGCTCGTAGTAGCGGTAGGTAGCCTGCTCGTAGTAGCCGTAGTAGCGCCCGCTCGTAGTAGCAGTAGGTAGCCTACTCGTAGTAGCAGTAGGTAGCCGCTCGTAGTAGCAGTAGGTAGCCTGCTCGTAGTAGCTAGCCCGCTCGTAGTAGCAGTAGGTAGCCCTCGCTCGTAGCTCGTAGCGGTAGGTAGCCTGCTCGTAGTAGCAGTAGGTAGCCCGCTCGTAGTAGCAGGTAGCCTGCTCGTAGTAGCAGTAGGTAGCCCGCTCGTAGTAGCAGTGGGTAGCCTGCTCGTAGTAGCAGTAGGTAGCCCGCTCGTAGTAGCAGTAGGTAGCCTGCTCGTAGTAGCAGTAGGTAGCCCGCTCGTAGTAGCAGTGGTAGCCTGCTCGTAGTAGCAGTAGGTAGCCCGCTCGTAGTAGCCTGCTCGTAGGTAGCCCGCTCGTAGTAGCGGCTCGCTCGTAGTAGCAGTAGCCTGCTCGTAGTAGCGGTAGGTAGCCTGCTCGTAGTAGCAGTAGGTAGCCCGCTCGTAGTAGCGGGTAGCCTGCTCGTAGTAGCGTAAGTCCTGCTCGTGTAGTAGCCTGCTCGTAGTAGGTAGCCTGCTCGTAGTAGCAGTAGGTAGCCTGCTCGTAGTAGGGTAGGTAGCCCGCTCGTAGTAGCGTAGGTAGCCTGCTCGTAGTAGCAGTAGGTAGCTCGTACTCGCTCGTAGTAGCAGCAGTAGGTAGCCCGCTCGTAGTAGCAGTAGGTAGCCTGCTCGTAGTAGCAGTAGGTAGCCCGCTCGTAGTAGCAGTAGGTAGCCTCGTCGTAGGTAGCCTGCTCGTAGGCAGTAGGTAGCCCGCTCGTAGTAGCAGCCCGCTCTCGTAGTAGCAGCCTGCTCGTAGTAGCAGTAGGTAGCCTGCTCGTAGTAGCAGTAGCCCGCTCGTAGTAGCGGTAGGTAGCCTGCTCGTAGTAGCCTGCAGTAGGTAGCCTGCTCGTAGTAGCAGTAGCCTGCTCGTAGTAGCAGTAGTAGCCTGCTCGTCGTAGTAGCAGTAGGTAGCCTGCTCGTAGTGGCAGTGGGTAGCCTGCTCGTAGTAGCGGTAGCCCTGCTCGTAGTAGTAGCAGGTAGCCTGCTCGTAGTAGCGGTAGGTAGCCCGCTCGTAGTAGCAGTAGGTAGCCTGCTCGTAGTAGCAGTAGGTAGCCTGCTCGTAGTAGCGGTAGGTAGCCTGCTCGTAGTAGCCTGCTCGTAGTAGTAGCCTGCTCGTAGTAGCCCTGCTCGTAGTAGCAGTAGGTAGCCCGCTCGTAGTAGCCCTGCTCGTAGTAGCAGTAGCCTGCTCGTAGTAGCGGTAGGTAGCCTCTCGTAGTAGCGGTAGGTAGCCTGCTCGTAGCCTCGTAGTAGCTCCTGCTCGTAGTAGCAGTAGGTAGCCTGCTCGTAGGTAGCCCGCTCGTAGTAGCCTGCTCGTAGTAGCCTAGCCTACTCGTAGTAGCCTGCTCGTAGTAGCCCGCTCGTAGTGCTAGTAGTGGTAGCCTGCTCGTAGTAGCCCGCTCGTAGTAGGCTAGCCTGCTCTCGTAGTAGCAGTAGGTAGCCTGCTCGTAGTAGCAGTAGGTAGCCTGCTCGTAGTAGCCCTGCTCGTAGTAGCGATGGGTAGCCTGCTCGTAGTAGCCCTGCTCGTAGTAGCGGTAGCCTGCTCGTAGCCCTGCTCGTAGTAGCAGTAGGTAGCCTGCTCGTAGTAGCGGTAGGTAGCCTGCTCGTAGTAGCAGTAGTAGCCCCTGCTCGTAGTAGCAGTAGGTAGCCGCTCGTAGTAGCTCCTGCTCGTAGTAGCGGTAGGTAGCCTGCTCGTAGTAGCAGTGGTAGCCTGCTCGTAGTAGTAGTAGTAGCAGTAGGTAGCCTGCTCGTAGTAGCAGTAGGTAGCCCGCTCGTAGTAGCAGTGCCCGCTAGCCTACTCGTAGTCGTAGTAGCAGTAGGTAGCCTGCTCGTAGTAGCCTGCTCGTAGTAGCAGTAGTAGCCTGCTCGTAGTAGCCCTGCTCGTAGTAGCAGTAGGTAGCCTGCTCGTAGTAGCCTGCTCGTAGTAGTAGCCTGCTCGTAGTAGCAGTAGGTAGCCCGCTCGTAGTAGTAGCGCCTGCTCGTAGCCTGCTCGTAGTAGCAGTAGGTAGCCTGCTCGTAGCAGTAGGTAGCCTGCTCGTAGTAGCGTAGCCTGCTCGTAGTAGCAGTCGTAGTAGGTAGCCTGCTCGTAGTAGCGGTAGGTAGCCTGCTCGTAGTAGCGGTAGGTAGCCCGCTCGTAGTAGCGGTAGGTAGCCTGCTCGTAGCTCGTAGTAGCAGTAGCCTGCTCGTAGTAGCAGTAGGTAGCCTGCTCGTAGTAGTAGCCTGCTCGTAGCCCGCTCGTAGTAGCGGTGGTGTAGCCTGCTCGCTCGTAGTAGCGGTAAGGTAGCCTGCTCGTAGTAGCGTAGCCTGCTCGTAGTAGCAGTGGGTAGCCTGCTCGTAGTAGCAGTGGGTAGCCTGCTCGTAGTAGCGGTAAAGTAGCCTGCTCGTAGGGTAGGTAGCCTGCTCGTAGTAGCAGTAGGTAGCCTGCTCGTAGTAGCGTAGGTAGCCTGCTCGTAGTAGCGGTAGGTAGCCTGCTCGTAGTAGCCTGCTCGTAGGTAGCCTGCTCGTAGTAGCGGTAGGTAGCCCGCTCGTAGTAGCAGGCTCGTAGTAGCAGTAAGTAGCCTGCTCGTAGTAGCAGGTAGCCTGCTCGTAGTAGCGTAGCCTGCTCGTAGTAGCAGTAGGTAGCCTGCTCGTAGTAGCAGTAGGTAGCCTGCTCGTAGTAGCGGTAGCCTGCTCGTCGTAGGTAGCCCGCTCGTAGGTAGCCTGCTCGTAGGCAGTAGGTAGCCTGCTCGTAGTAGCAGTGGTAGCCTCTCGTAGTAGCAGTAGCCTGCTCGTAGTAGCAGTGGGTAGCCTGCTAAGTAGCCTGCTCGTAGTAGCAGTGGTAGCCTGCTCGTAGTAGCAGTAGGTAGCCTACTCGTAGTAGCAGTAGTAGCCTGCTCGTAGTAGCAGTAAGTAGCCTGCTCGTAGTAGCAGTGCCTGCTCGTAGTAGCAGTAGCTGCTCGTAGTAGCAGTAGGTAGCCTGCTCGTAGTAGCAGTAGGTAGCCTGCTCGTAGTAGCAGTAGGTAGCCTGCTCGTAGTAGCAGTAGGAATAGCCTACTCGTAGTAGCAGTAGGTAGCCTGCTCGTAGTAGCAGTGGGTAGCCTGCTCGTAGTAGCGTAGCCTGCTCGTAGTAGCCTGCTCGTAGTAGCAGGTAGCCTGCTCGTAGTAGCAGTAGGTAGCCTGCTCGTAGTAGCAGTGCCTGCTCGTAGCCCTGCTCGTAGTAGCAGTGTAGCCTGCTCGTAGTAGCCCTGCTCGTAGTAGCAGTAGTAGCCTAGTAGTAGCCCCGCTCGTAGTAGCAGTAGGTAGCCTGCTCGTAGTAGCAGTAGTAGCCTACTCGTAGTAGCCCTGCTCGTAGTAGTAGCAGCCTGCTCGTAGTAGGTAGGTAGCCTACTCGTAGTAGCCTGCTCGTAGTAGCGTAGTAGCCTGCTCGTAGTAGCAGTAGCCTGCTCGTAGTAGCGTAGCCCGCTCGTAGTAGCAGTGGTAGCCTACTCGTAGTAGCCCTACTCGTAGTAGCCTGCTCGTAGTAGGTAGCCTGCTCGTAGTAGCAGTAGGTAGCCTGCTCGTAGTAGCCTGCTCGTAGTAGCAGTAGCCTGCTCGTAGTAGCAAGTAGCCTGCTCGTAGTAGCAGGTAGCCTGCTCGTAGTAGCTCCTACTCGTAGTAGCAGCTCGTAGTAGCGGTAGCCTACTCGTAGTAGCAGTGTAGCCTGCTCGTAGTAGCAGTAGTAGCCTGCTCGTAGTAGCTAGCCTGCTCGTAGTAGCAGTAGCCTACTCGTAGTAGCAGTGCGTAGCCTGCTCGTAGTAGCAGTAGTAGCCTACTCGTAGCCCTGCTCGTAGTAGCCTAGTAGGTAGCCTACTCGTAGTAGCAGTAGGTAGCCTACTCGTAGTAGCAGTAGTAGCCTGCTCGTAGTAGCGTAGGTAGCCTGCTCGTAGTAGCAGCCTACTCGTAGTAGCAGTAGGTAGCCTGCTCGTAGTAGCGGTGGGTAGCCTGCTCGTAGTAGCAGTGGGTAGCCTGGTAGTAGCAGTAGCCTACTCGTAGTAGCAGCAGTAGGTAGCCTACTCGTAGTAGCGTAGGTAGCCTGCTCGTAGTAGCGGTAGGTAGCCTGCTCGTAGTAGCAGTACGTAGCCTACTCGTAGTAGCCTCGTAGTAGCTCCTACTCGTAGTAGCAGCCTACTCGTAGTAGCCCTCAGTAGCCTACTCGTAGTAGCAGTAGGTAGCCTACTCGTAGTAGCCTACTCGTAGTAGCAGTACGTAGCCTGCTCGTAGTAGCGTAGTAGCCTGCTCGTAGTAGCAGTAGGTAGCCTACTCGTAGTAGCAGTAGGTAGCCTGCTCGTAGCGGTAGCCTGCTCGTAGTAGCGTAGGTAGCCTACTCGTAGTAGTAGCCCTACTCGTAGTAGCAGTACGTAGCCTACTCGTAGTAGCAGTAGCCTGCTCGTAGTAGCAGCCTGCTCGTAGTAGCTCCTGCTCGTAGTAGCAGTACGTAGCCTACTCGTAGTAGCAGTAGCAGTAGCCTACTCGTAGTAGCGCAGCCTACTCGTAGTAGCCTACTCGTAGTAGCGCAGCCTACTCGTAGTAGCTACGTAGCCTGCTCGTAGTAGCAGTACGTAGCCTGCTCGCGCCCTACTCGTAGTAGCCTACTCGTAGTAGCAGTAGCCTACTCGTAGTAGCAGTACCTACTCGTAGTAGCCCTGCTCGTAGTAGCAGTAGCCTGCTCGTAGTAGCAGCCTACTCGTAGTAGCAGTAGCCTGCTCGTAGTAGCAGCCTACTCGTAGTAGCAGTAGCCTACTCGTAGTAGCAGCCTACTCGTAGTAGCAGTAGCAGCCTACTCGTAGTAGCAGCCTACTCGTAGTAGCAGTAGCCTACTCGTAGTAGCAGTACGTAGCCTACTCGTAGTAGCAGTACGTTGCCTACTCGTAGTAGCAGTACGTAGCCTACTCGTAGTAGCAGTACGCAGCCTACTCGTAGTAGCAGTACGTAGCCTACTCGTAGTAGCAGTACGTAGCCTACTCGTAGTAGCAGCCTACTCGTAGCCGTAGTAGCTACGTAGCCTACTCGTAGTAGCAGTACGTAGCCTACTCGTAGTAGCAGTACGTAGCCTACTCGTAGTAGCAGTACGTAGCCTACTCGTAGTAGCAGTACGTAGCCTACTCGTAGTAGCAGTAGCCTACTCGCTACTCGTAGTAGCAGTAGGTAGCCTACTCGTAGTAGCAGTACGTAGCCTGCTCGTAGTAGCAGTACGTAGCCTACTCGTAGTAGCAGTGGGCCTACTCGTAGTAGCCCTACTCGTAGTAGCCTGCTCGTAAGTAGCCTGGTCGTAGTACTCAGAGTAGTAGTATAAGTAGTAGTATAAGAAACTGTTTCATTAATCCACAAATAAGGCAAGAGTTACTTTCAATCAGTCATATTAAAAAATTAATTTTTAATAACATATAATTTATACAGTAGCAGTATTCGTAGTAGTAGTATTCGTAGTAGTTATGTTCATAGTAGTACCAATATTCGTAGTAGTTGTGTTCATAGTAGCAGTATTGGTAGTAATTGTATTCATAGTAGCTGTATTGGTAGTAGTTGTATTCGTAGTAGTTGTGTTCATAGTAGCACTATTCGTAGTAGCAGTATTCGTAATAGTTGTGTTCGTAGTAGCAGTATTCGTAGTAGTTGCGTTCGTAGTAGCAGTATTCGTAGTAGTTGTTCGTAGAAGTTGTGTTCGTAGTAGCAGTATTCGTAGTACTTGTGTTCGTAATAGTTGTGGTCGTAGTAGCAGTATTCGTATTAGTTGTGTTCGTAGTTGTTGTGTTCGTAGTAGCAGTATTCGTAGTAGTAGTATTCGTAGTAGTTGTGTTCGTAGTAGCAGTGTTCGTAGTAGTAGTAGTATGCGTAGTAGTTCTGTTCGTAGTACCAGTCTTCGGAATAATTGTATTCGTAGTAGCAGTATTCGTATTAGTTGTGTTCGTAGTAGTTGTGTTCGTAGTAGCAGTATTCTTAGTAGTAGTATTCGTAGTAGGTGTGTTCGTAGTAGCAGTGTTCGCAGTAGTAGTGTGCGTAGTAGTTGTGTTCGTAGTAGCAGTGTTCGTAGTAGTTGTGTTCGTAGTAGCAGTGTTCGTAGTAGTTGTGTTCGTAGTAGCAGTGTTCGTAGTAGTTGTGTTCGTAGTAGCAGTATTCGTAGTAGTTGTGTTCGTAGTAGCAGTGTGCGTAGTAGTTGTGTTCGTAGTAGTTGTGTTCGTATTAGTTGTGTTCGTAGCAGCAGTATGCGTAGTAGCAGTATTCGTATTAGTTGTGTTCGTAGGAGTTGTATTCGTAGTAGCAGTATTCGTAGAAGTTGTGTTTGTAGTAGTAGTAGTAGTAGTAATAGTAGTAGTATTCGTAGTAGTTGTGTTCATAGTAGTAGTATTCGTAGTAGCAAGATTCGTGGTAGTTTGTGTTCGTAGTAGCAGTGTTCATAGTAGTTGTGTTCGTAGTAGCAGTATTCGTAGTAGTTTGTGTTCGTAGTAGTTTGTGTTCGTAGTAGCACTGTTCGTAGTAGCAGTGTTCGTAGCAGTTTGTTCGTAGTAGTAGTAATATTAGTAGTAATAGTAGTAGTAGTAATAGTAGTAGTATTCGTAGTAGTTTGTTCATAGTAGTAGTATTCGTATTAGTTGTGTTCGTAGTAATTGTGTTCGTAGTAGCAGTATTCGTAGCAGTTGTGTTCGTAGTAGCAGTGTTCGTAGTAGCAGTATTCGTAGTAGCAGTATTCGTAGTAGTTTGTGTTCGTAGTAGTTTGTGTTCGTAGTAGCAGTGTTCGTAGTAGCAGTGTTCGTATTAGTTTTGTTCGTAGTAGTAGTAATAGTAGTAGTGGTAATAGTAGTAGTGTTCGTAGTAGTTTGTTCATAGTAGTAGTATTCGTATTAGTTGTGTTCGTAGTAGTTGTGTTCGTAGTAGCAGTATTCGTAGCAGTTGTGTTCGTAGTAGCAGTGTTCGTAGTAGTTGTGTACGTAGTAGCAGTGTTCGTAGTAGCGGTGTTCGTAGTAGCAGTGTTCGTAGTAGCAGTGTTCGTAGTAGCAGTGTTCGTAGTAGCGGTGTTCGTAGTAGCAGTGTTCGTAGTAGCAGTGTTCGTAGTAGCAGTGTTCGTAGTAGCAGTGTTCGTAGTAGCAGTGTTCGTAGTAGCAGTATTCGTAGTAGTTGTGTTCGTAGAAGTTGTGTTCGTAGAAATTGTGTTCGTAGTAGCAGTATTCGTAGTAGTTGTGTTCGTACTAGTTGTGGTCGTAGTAGCAGTATTCGTATTAGTTGTGTTCGTAGTTGTTGTGTTCGTGGTAGCAGTATTCGTAGTAGTAGTATTCGTAGTAGTTGTGTTCGTAGTAGCAGTGTTCGTAGTAGTAGTAGTATGCGTAGTAGTTGTGTTCGTAGTAGCAGTATTCGGAATAGTTGTATTCGTAGTAGCAGTATTCGTATTAGTTGTGTTCGTAGTAGTTGTATCCGTAGTAGCAGTATTCTTAGTAGTAGTATTCGTAGTAGGTGTGTTCGTAGTAGCAGTGTTCGTAGTAGTAGTGTGCGTAGTAGTTGTGTTCGTAGTAGCAGTGTTCGTAGTAGTTGTGTTCGTAGTAGCAGTGTTCGTAGTAGTTGTGTTCGTAGTAGCAGTATTCGTAGTAGTTGTGTTCGTAGTAGCAGTGTGCGTAGTAGTTGTGTTCGTAGTAGTTGTGTTCGTATTAGTTGTGTTCGTAGCAGCAGTATGCGTAGTAGCAGTATTCGAATTAGTTGTGTTCGTAGGAGTTGTATTCGTAGTAGCAGTATTCGTAGAATTTGTGTTTGTAGTAGTAGTAGTAGTAGTAGTAGTAGTAGTAATAGTAGTAGTATTCGTAGTAGTTGTGTTCATAGTAGTAGTATTCGTAGTAGCAAGATTCGTAGTAGTTTGTGTTCGTAGTAGCAGTGTTCATAGTAGTTTTGTTCGTAGTAGCAGTATTCGTAGTAGTTTGTGCTCGTAGTAGCAGTGTTCGTAGTAGTTTTGTTCGTAGTAGTAGTAATAGTAGTAGTAATAGTTGTAGTAGTAATAGTAGTAGTATTCGTAGTAGTTTGTTCATAGTAGTAGTATTCGTATTAGTTGTGTTCGTAGTAGCAGTATTCGTAGCAGTTGTGTTCGTAGTAGCAGTATTCGTAGTAGTTGTGTTCATAGTAGTAGTATTCGTAGTAGCAAGATTCGTAGTAGTTTGTGTTCGTAGTAGCAGTGTTCATAGTAGTTTTGTTCGTAGTAGCAGTATTCGTAGTAGTTTGTGTTCGTAGTAGCAGTGTTCGTAGTAGTTTTGTTCGTAGTAGTAGTAATAGTAGTAGTAATAGTTGTAGTAGTAATAGTAGTAGTATTCGTAGTAGTTTGTTCATAGTAGTAGTATTCGTATTAGTTGTGTTCGTAGTAGCAGTGTTCGTAGTAGTTGTGTTCGTAGTAGCAGTATTCGTAGTAGTTGTGTTCGTAGTAGCAGTGTTCGTAGTAGCAGTGTTCGTACTAGCAGTATTCGTAGTAGTTGTGTTCGTAGTAATATTTTTCGTAATATTTGTGTTCGTAGTAGCAATATTCGTAGTAGTTGTGTTCGTAGTAACAGTTTTCGTAATAGTTGTGTTCGTAGTAGCAGTGTTCGTAGTAGTTGTGTTCGTAGTAGCAGTGTTCGTAGTAGTTGTGTTCGTAGTAGCAGTGTTCGTAGTAGTTGTGTTCGTAGTAGCAGTGTTCGTAGTAGTTGTGTTCGTAGTAGCAGTGTTCGTAGTAGTTGTGTTCGTAGTAGCAGTGTTCGTAGTAGTTGTGTTCGTAGCAGCAGTATTCGTAGTAGTTGTGTTCGTAGTAACAGTTTTCGTAATAGTTGTGTTCGTAGTAGCAGTGTTCGTAGTAGTTGTGTTCGTAGTAGCAGTGTTCGTAGTAGTTGTGTTCGTAGTAGCAGTGTTCGTAGTAGCAGTGTTCGTAGTAGCAGTGTTCATAGTGGCAGTATTCGTAGTAGTTGTGTTCGTAGTAACAGTTTTCGTAATAGTTGTGTTCGTAGTAGCAGTGTTCGTAGTAGTTGTGTTCGTAGTAGCAGTGTTCGTAGTAGTTGTGTTCGTAGTAGCAGTATTCGTAGTAGTTTGTTCATAGTAGTAGTATTCGTATTAGTTGTGTTCGTAGTAGTTGTGTTCGTAGTAGCAGTATTCGTAGCAGTTGTGTTCGTAGTAGCAGTGTTCGTAGTAGTTGTGTTCGTAGTAGCAGTGTTCGTAGTAGCAGTGTTCGTAGTAGCAGTGTTCGTAGTAACAGTATTCGTAGTAATTGTGTTCGTAGTAACATTTTTCGTAATAGTTGTGTTCGTAGTAGCAGTGTTCGTAGTAGTTGTGTTCGTAGTAGCAGTGTTCGTAGTAGTTGTGTTCGTAGTAGCAGTGTTCGTAGTAGCAGTGTTCGTAGTAGCAGTATTCGTAGTAGTTGTGTTCGTAGTAACAGTTTTCGTAGTAGCAGTGTTCGTAGTAGTTGTGTTCGTAGTAGTTGTGTTCGTAGTAGCAGTGTTCGTAGTAGCAGTGTTCGTAGTAGCAGAATTCGTAGTAGTTGTGTTCGTAGTAACAGTTTTCGTAATAGTTGTGTTCGTAGTAGCAGTGTTCGTAGTAGTTGTGTTCGTAGTAGCAATGTTCGTAGTAGTTGTGTTCGTAGTAGCAGTGTTCGTAGTAGTTGTGTTCGTAGTAGCAGTGTTCGTAGTAGTTGTGTTCGTAGTAGCAGTGTTCGTAGTAGTTGTGTTCGTAGTAGCAGTGTTCGTAGTAGTTGTGTTCGTAGTAGCAGTGTTCGTAGTAGTTGTGTTCGTAGTAGCAGTGTTCGTAGTAGTTGTGTTCGTAGTAGCAGTGTTCGTAGTAGCAGTGTTCGTAGTAGCAGTGTTCGTAGTAGCAGTGTTCGTAGTAGCAGTATTCGTAGTAGTTGTGTTCGTAGTAACAGTTTTCGTAACAGTTGTGTTCGTAGTAGCAGTGTTCGTAGTAGTTGTGTTCGTAGTAGCAGTGTTCGTAGTAGTTGTGTTCGTAGTAGCAGTGTTCGTAGTAGCAGTGTTCGTAGTAGCAGTATTCGTAGTAGTTGTGTTCGTAGTAACAGTTTTCGTAATAGTTGTGTTCGTAGTAGCAGTGTTCGTAGTAGTTGTGTTCGTAGTAGCAGTACGCAGCCTACTCGTAGTAGCAGTACGTAGCCTACTCGTAGTAGCAGTACGCAGCCTACTCGCAGCAGCAGCAGGTAGCATGCTCGTAGTAGCAGTAGGTAGCCTGCTCGTAGTAGCAGTAAGTAGCCTGCTCGTAGTAGCAGTAGGTAGCCCGCTCGTAGTAGCAGTAAGTAGCCTACTCGTAGTAGCAGTAGGTAGCCCGCTCGTAGTAGCAGTAGGTAGTCTGCTCGTAGTAGCAGTAGGTAGCCCGCTCGTAGTAGCAGTAGGTAGCCCGCTCGTAGTAGCAGTAAGTAGCCCGCTCGTAGTAGCAGTAGGTAGCCCGCTCGTAGTAGCAGTAGGTAGCCTGCTCGTAGTAGCAGTAAGTAGCCTGCTCGTAGTAGCAGTAGGTAGCCCGCTCGTAGTAGCAGTAGGTAGCCCGCTCGTAGTAGCAGTAGGTAGCCTGCTCGTAGTAGCAGTAGGTAGCCTACTCGTAGTAGCAGCGTAGGTAGCCCTCGTAGTAGCAGTAAGTAGCCTACTCGTAGTAGCGGTAGGTAGCCTACTCGTAGTAGCAGTAGGTAGCCCGCTCGTAGTAGCAGTAGGTAGCCTGCTCGTAGTAGCAGTAGGTAGCCTACTCGTAGTAGCAGTAGGTAGCCCGCTCGTAGTAGCAGTAAGTAGCCTGCTCGTAGTAGCAGTAGGTAGCCTACTCGTAGTAGCAGTAGGTAGCCCGCTCGTAGTAGCAGTAAGTAGCCTACTCGTAGTAGCAGTAGGTAGCCCGCTCGTAGTAGCAGTAAGTAGCCTACTCGTAGTAGCAGTAGGTAGCCCGCTCGTAGTAGCGGTGGTAGCCTACTCGTAGTAGCAGTAGGTAGCCTACTCGTAGTAGCAGTAGGTAGCCCGCTCGTAGTAGCAGTAGGTAGCCCGCTCGTAGTAGTAGTAGGTAGCCTACTCGTAGTAGCAGTAGGTAGCCCGCTCGTAGTAGCAGTGCGTAGCCTACTCGTAGTAGCAGTACGTAGCCTACTCGTAGTAGCAGTAGGTAGCCCGCTCGTAGTAGCAGTAGGTAGCCCGCTCGTAGTAGCAGTGCGTAGCCTGCTCGTAGTAGCAGTAAGTAGCCTGCTCGTAGTAGCAGTAGGTAGCCCGCTCGTAGTAGCAGTAAGTAGCCTGCTCGTAGTAGCAGTAGGTAGCCCGCTCGTAGTAGCAGTGCGTAGCCTGCTCGTAGTAGCAGTAAGTAGCCTGCTCGTAGTAGCAGTAGGTAGCCCGCTCGTAGTAGCAGTGCGTAGCCTGCTCGTAGTAGCAGTAAGTAGCCCGCTCGTAGTAGCAGTAGGTAGTCTGCTCGTAGTAGCAGTAGGTAGTCTGCTCGTAGTAGCAGTAGGTAGCCTACTCGTAGTAGCAGTAGGTAGCCTACTCGTAGTAGCAGTAGGTAGCCTACTCGTAGTAGCAGTGGGTAGCCTACTCGTAGTAGCAGTACGTAGCCTGCTCGTAGTAGCAGTGGGTAGCCTACTCGTAGTAGCAGTACGTAGCCTACTCGTAGTAGCAGTAGGTAGTCTGCTCGTAGTAGCAGTGGGTAGCCTACTCGCAGCAGCAGTACGTAGCCTACTCGTAGTAGCAGTACGTAGCCTACTCGTAGTAGCAGTACGTAGCCTGCTCGTAGTAGCAGTGGGTAGCCTACTCGTAGTAGCAGTACGTAGCCTACTCGTAGTAGCAGTAGGTAGTCTGCTCGTAGTAGCAGTGGGTAGCCTACTCGCAGCAGCAGTACGTAGCCTACTCGTAGTAGCAGTACGTAGCCTGCTCGTAGTAGCAGTGGGTAGCCTACTCGTAGTAGCAGTACGTAGCCTACTCGTAGTAGCAGTACGTAGCCTACTCGTAGTAGCAGTACGTAGCCTACTCGTAGTAGCAGTACGTAGCCTACTCGTAGTAGCAGTACGTAGCCTACTCGTAGTAGCAGTACGTAGCCTACTCGTAGTAGCAGTACGTAGCCTACTCGTAGTAGCAGTAGCCTACTCGTAGTAGTTGTACGTAGCCTACTCGTAGTAGCAGTACGTAGCCTAGTCGTAGTTCGTACGCAGCCTACTCGTAGTAACAGTAGGTAGCCTAGTCGTAGTAGCAGTACGTAGCCTGCTCGTAGTAGCAGTACGCAGCCTACTCGTAGTAGCAGTGGGTAGCCTACTCGTAGTAGCAGTAAGTAGCCTGGTCGTAGTACTCAGAGTAGTAGTATAAGTAGTAGTATAAGAAACTGTTTCATTAATCCACAAATAAGGCAAGAGTTACTTTCAATCAGTCATATTAAAAAATTAATTTTTAATAACATATAATTTATACAGTAGCAGTATTCGTAGTAGTAGTATTCGTAGTAGTTATGTTCATAGTAGTACCAATATTCGTAGTAGTTGTGTTCATAGTAGCAGTATTGGTAGTAATTGTATTCATAGTAGCTGTATTGGTAGTAATTGTATTCATAGTAGCTGTATTGGTAGTAGTTGTATTCGTAGTAGTTGTGTTCATAGTAGCACTATTCGTAGTAGCAGTATTCGTAATAGTTGTGTTCGTAGTAGCAGTATTCGTAGTAGTTGCGTTCGTAGTAGCAGTATTCGTAGTAGTTGTGTTCGTAGAAGTTGTGTTCGTAGTAGCAGTATTCGTAGTACTTGTGTTCGTACTAGTTGTGGTCGTAGTAGCAGTATTCGTATTAGTTGTGTTCGTAGTTGTTGTGTTCGTAGTAGCAGTATTCGTAGTAGTAGTATTCGTAGTAGTTGTGTTCGTAGTAGCAGTGTTCGTAGTAGTAGTAGTATGCGTAGTAGTTGTGTTCGTAGTACCAGTATTCTGAATAATTGTATTCGTAGTAGCAGTATTCGTATTAGTTGTGTTCGTAGTAGTTGTGTTCGTAGTAGCAGTATTCTTAGTAGTAGTATTCGTAGTAGGTGTGTTCGTAGTAGCAGTGTTCGCAGTAGTAGTGTGCGTAGTAGTTGTGTTCGTAGTAGCAGTGTTCGTAGTAGTTGTGTTCGTAGTAGCAGTGTTCGTAGTAGTTGTGTTCGTAGTAGCAGTGTTCGTAGTAGTTGTGTTCGTAGTAGCAGTATTCGTAGTAGTTGTGTTCGTAGTAGCAGTGTGCGTAGTAGTTGTGTTCGTAGTAGTTGTATTCGTATTAGTTGTGTTCGTAGCAGCAGTATGCGTAGTAGCAGTATTCGTATTAGTTGTGTTCGTAGGAGTTGTATTCGTAGTAGCAGTATTCGTAGAAGTTGTGTTTGTAGTAGTAGTAGTAGTAGTAGTAATAGTAGTAGTATTCGTAGTAGTTGTGTTCATAGTAGTAGTATTCGTAGTAGCAAGATTCGTGGTAGTTTGTGTTCGTAGTAGCAGTGTTCATAGTAGTTGTGTTCGTAGTAGCAGTATTCGTAGTAGTTTGTGTTCGTAGTAGTTTGTGTTCGTAGTAGCAGTGTTCGTAGTAGCAGTGTTCGTAGCAGTTTTGTTCGTAGTAGTAGTAATATTAGTAGTAATAGTAGTAGTAGTAATAGTAGTAGTATTCGTAGTAGTTTGTTCATAGTAGTAGTATTCGTATTAGTTGTGTTCGTAGTAATTGTGTTCGTAGTAGCAGTATTCGTAGCTGTTGTGTTCGTAGTAGCAGTGTTCGTAGTAGCAGTATTCGTAGTAGCAGTATTCGTAGTAGTTTGTGTTCGTAGTAATTTGTGTTCGTAGTAGCAGTGTACGTAGTAGCAGTGTTCGTAGTAGTTTTGTTCGTAGTAGTAGTAATAGTAGTAGTGGTAATAGTAGTAGTATTCGTAGTAGTTTGTTCATAGTAGTAGTATTCGTATTAGTTGTGTTCGTAGTAGTTGTGTTCGTAGTAGCAGTATTCGTAGCAGTTGTGTTCGTAGTAGCAGTGTTCGTAGTAGTTGTGTTCGTAGTAGCAGTGTTCGTAGTAGTTGTGTTCGTAGTAGCAGTGTTCGTAGTAGTTGTGTTCGTAGTAGCAGTGTTCGTAGTAGCAGTGTTCGTAGTAGTTGTGTTCGTAGTAGCAGTGTTCGTAGTAGCAGTGTTCGTACTAGCAGTATTCGTAGTAGTTGTGTTCGTAGTAACATTTTTCGTAATATTTGTGTTCGTAGTAGCAGTATTCGTAGTAGTTGTGTTCGTAGTAACAGTTTTCGTAATAGTTGTGTTCGTAGTAGCAGTGTTCGTAGTAGTTGTGTTCGTAGTAGCAGTGTTCGTAGTAGTTGTGTTCGTAGTAGTTGTGTTCGTAGTAGCAGTGTTCGTAGTAGTTGTGTTCGTAGTAGCAGTACGCAGCCTACTCGTAGTAGCAGTACGCAGCCTACTCGTAGTAGCAGTACGTAGCCTACTCGTAGTAGCAGTACGCAGCCTACTCGTAGTAGCAGTACGTAGCCTACTCGTAGTAGCAGTACGCAGCCTACTCGCAGCAGCAGTAGGTAGCCCGCTCGTAGTAGCAGTAAGTAGCCTACTCGTAGTAGCAGTAGGTAGCCCGCTCGTAGTAGCAGTAAGTAGCCTGCTCGTAGTAGCAGTAGGTAGTCTGCTCGTAGTAGCAGTAGGTAGCCCGCTCGTAGTAGCAGTAGGTAGCCTGCTCGTAGTAGCAGTAAGTAGCCTGCTCGTAGTAGCAGTAAGTAGCCTGCTCGTAGTAGCAGTAGGTAGCCCGCTCGTAGTAGCAGTAGGTAGCCTGCTCGTAGTAGCAGTAAGTAGCCTGCTCGTAGTAGCGTAGTAGTAGCCTACTCGTAGTAGCAGTGTTCGTAGCCCGCTCGTAGTAGCGTAGGTAGCCTGCTCGTAGTAGCAGTAAGTAGCCTGCTCGTAGTAGCAGTAGGTAGCCCGCTCGTAGTAGCAGTAGGTAGCCCGCTCGTAGTAGCAGTAGGTAGCCTGCTCGTAGTAGCAGTAGGTAGCCTGCTCGTAGTAGCAGTAAGTAGCCTGCTCGTAGTAGCAGTAGGTAGCCCGCTCGTAGTAGCGGTAGGTAGCCCGCTCGTAGTAGCGTAGGTAGCCTGCTCGTAGTAGCAGTAGGTAGCCTGCTCGTAGTAGCAGTAAGTAGCCTGCTCGTGTAGCAGTAGGTAGCCCGCTCGTAGTAGCAGTAAGTAGCCTGCTCGTAGTAGCAGTAGGTAGCCTGCTCGTAGTAGCAGTAAGTAGCCTACTCGTAGTAGCAGTAGGTAGCCCGCTCGTAGTAGCAGTAGGTAGCCTGCTCGTAGTAGCAGTAGGTAGCCCGCTCGTAGTAGCAGTAGGTAGCCCGCTCGTAGTAGCAGTAGGTAGCCTGCTCGTAGTAGCAGTAGGTAGCCTGCTCGTAGTAGCAGTAGGTAGCCCGCTCGTAGTAGCAGTAGGTAGCCCGCTCGTAGTAGCAGTAGGTAGCCTGCTCGTAGTAGCAGTGGTAGCCTGCTCGTAGTAGCAGTATGGTAGCCCGCTCGTAGTAGCAGTAGGTAGCCCGCTCGTAGTAGCAGTAAGTAGCCTGCTCGTAGTAGCAGTAGGTAGTCTGCTCGTAGTAGCAGTAGGTAGCCCGCTCGTAGTAGCAGTAAGTAGCCCGCTCGTAGTAGCAGTAGGTAGCCCGCTCGTAGTAGCAGTAGGTAGCCTGCTCGTAGTAGCAGTAAGTAGCCTGCTCGTAGTAGCAGTAGGTAGCCCGCTCGTAGTAGCAGTAGGTAGCCCGCTCGTAGTAGCAGTAGGTAGCCTGCTCGTAGTAGCAGTACGTAGCCTGCTCGTAGTAGCAGTAGGTAGCCCGCTCGTAGTAGCAGTAGGTAGCCCGCTCGTAGTAGCAGTGCGTAGCCTACTCGTAGTAGCAGTACGTAGCCTACTCGTGGTAGCAGTAGGTAGCCTAGTCGTAGTAGCAGTGCGTAGCCTGCTCGTAGTAGCAGTGCGTAGCCTGCTCGTAGTAGCAGTACGCAGCCTACTCGTAGTAGCAGTACGTAGCCTGCTCGTAGTAGCAGTACGTAGCCTACTCGTAGTAGCAGTAGGTAGCCTACTCGTAGTAGCAGTACGCAGCCTACTCGTAGTAGCAGTACGTAGCCTACTCGTAGTAGCAGTACGTAGCCTACTCGTAGTAGCAGTGCGTAGCCTACTCGTAGTAGCCGTGCGTAGCCTACTCGTAGTAGCAGTAGGTAGCCTACTCGTAGTAGCAGTAGGTAGCCTAGTCGTAGTAGCAGTACGTAGCCTGCTCGTAGTAGCAGTACGCAGCCTACTCGTAGTAGCAGTGGGTAGCCTACTCGTAGTAGCAGTGGGTAGCCTACTCGTAGTAGCAGTGGGTAGCCTACTCGTAGTAGCAGTAGGTAGCCTACTCGTAGTAGCAGTAGGTAGCCTGCTCGTAGTAGCAGTACGTAGCCTACTCGTAGTAGCAGTACGCAGCCTACTCGTAGTAGCAGTACGTAGCCTAGTCGTAGTAACAGTACGTAGCCTACTCGCAGCAGCAGCAGGTAGCCTGCTCGTAGTAGCAGTAGGTAGCCTGCTCGTAGTAGCAGTACGTAGCCTACTCGTAGTAGCATTACGTAGCCTACTCGCAGCAGCAGCAGGTAGCCTGCTCGTAGTAGCAGTAGGTAGCCTGCTCGTAGTAGCAGTAGATAGCCTGCTGTAGTAGCAGTAGGTAGTCTGCTCGTAGTAGTAGCAGTAAGTAGCCTTCTCGTAGTAGCAGTACGTAGCCTACTCGTAGTAGCAATACGCAGCCTACTCGTAGTAGCAGTACGTAGCCTACTCGTTGTAGCAGTACGTAGCCTACTCGTAGTAGCAGTACGTAGCCTGCTCGTAGTAGCAGTACGTAGCCTACTCGTAGTAGCAGTACGTAGCCTAGTCGTAGTAGCAGTACGCAGCCTACTCGTAGTAGCAGTAGGTAGCCTAGTCGTAGTAGCAGTACGTAGCCTGCTCGTAGTAGCAGTACGCAGCCTACTCGTAGTAGCAGTGGGTAGCCTACTCATAGTAGCAGTAAGTAGCCTGGTCGTAGTACTCAGAGTAGTAGTATAATTAGTAGTATAAGAAACTGTTTCATTAATCCACAAATAAGGCAAGAGTTACTTTCAATCAGTCATATTAAAAAATTAATTTTTAATAACATATAATTTATACAGTAGCAGTATTCGTAGTAGTAGTATTCGTAGTAGTTATGTTCATAGTAGTACCAATATTCGTAGTAGTTGTGTTCATAGTAGCAGTATTGGTAGTAATTGTATTCATAGTAGCTGTATTGGTAGTAGTTGTATTCGTAGTAGTTGTGTTCATAGTAGCACTATTCGTAGTAGCAGTATTCGTAATAGTTGTGTTCGTAGTAGCATTATTCGTAGTAGTTGCGTTCGTAGTAGCAGTATTCGTAGTAGTTGTGTTCGTAGAAGTTGTGTTCGTAGTAGCAGTATTCGTAGTACTTGTGTTCGTACTAGTTGTGGTCGTAGTAGCAGTATTCGTATTAGTTGTGTTCGTAGTTGTTGTGTTCGTAGTAGCAGTATTCGTATTAGTTGTGTTCGTAGTTGTTGTGTTCGTAGTAGCAGTATTCGTATTAGTTGTGTTCGTAGTTGTTGTGTTCGTAGTACCAGTATTCGGAATAATTGTATTCGTAGTAGCAGTATTCGTATTAGTTGTGTTCGTAGTAGTTGTGTTCGTAGTAGCAGTATTCTTAGTAGTAGTATTCGTAGTAGGTGTGTTCGTAGTAGCAGTGTTCGCAGTAGTAGCGGTGTTCGTAGTAGCAGTATTCGTAGTAGTTGTGTTCGTAGTAGCAGTATTCGTAGTAGTTGTGTTCGTAGTAGCAGTATTCGTAGTAGTTGTGTTCGTAGTAGTTGTGTTCGTAGTAACATTTTTCGTAATATTTGTGTTCGTACTAGCAGTATTCGTAGTAGTTGTGTTCGTAGTAACATTTTTCGTAATAGTTGTGTTCGTAGTAGCAGTGTTCGTAGTAGTTGTGTTCGTAGTAGCAGTATTCGTAGTAGCATTATTCGTAGAAGTTGTGTTTGTGGTAGTAGTAGTAGTAGTAGTAGTAGTAGTAGTAGTAGTAGTAGTAATAGTAGTAGTATTCGTAGTTGTGTTCATAGTAGTAGTATTCGTAGTAGCAAGATTCGTAGTAGTTGTGTTCGTAGTAGCAGTATTCGTAGTAGTTTGTGTTCGTAGTAGTTTGTGTTCGTAGTAGCAGTGTTCGTAGTAGTTGTGTTCGTTGTAGTATTCTTAGTAGTAGTATTCGTAGTAGTTGTGTTCGTAGTAGCAGTATTCTTAGTAGTAGTATTCGTAGTAGTTGTGTTCGTAGTAGCAGTATTCTTAGTAGTAGTATTCGTAGTAGTTGTGTTCGTAGTAGCAGTATTCGTAGTAGTAGTATTCGTAGTAGTTGTGTTCGTAGTAGCAGTATTCTTAGTAGTAGTATTCGTAGTAGTTGTGTTCGTAGTAGCAGTATTCTTAGTAGTAGTATTCGTAGTAGTTGTGTTCGTAGTAGCAGTATTCGTAGTAGTTTGTGTTCGTAGTAGTTTGTGTTCGTAGTAGCAGTGTTCGTAGTAGTTGTGTTCGTTGTAGTATTCTTAGTAGTTTGTTCATAGTAGTAGTATTCGTAGTAGCAGTGTTCGTAGTAGTGTTCTGCTGAGTATTTTACTAGGCGGGTCCATCAGAAAGTATAAAAAAACATTCTGTAGTGTAAGAACCGAAACCAGAAGTCGGAACACAAGTATGATAGGCCATAGTTGAACTCCAATTCCTTTTTTCTATTATTCTTCCAATAAATATGAAAATATATATGCAAATGTAAAAATATTGCTTAAAGGTGTTTAGGCAGTAAATTACCTGTCGTGTAGACCAGTAAGATCACAGAACACACTATGGGGAAAAATGGACCTTTCTACAACTAATCGTTTCCAATTCATTGTGCATCACTCCCACAAAGTTTCCAGCATTCTATACGTGGAAGGAGACTCAATTTGGAATAATAATATCATATCTCGAAGCACTCAGCTTTGAGCAGGATGTTACTTGCATAAGACTTTTCTTGACAGAAGCATCGGGCATAATAAAAACATGCACATAGTACACGTCCTTCCTTTTTGGCTCCAAGCAAGGCAATCCCCACACATTTCCGAAGTTGTAATGCATTTTCCAGTGCGGTGCCATTCAGTTTTACCGGCTGATAGACTTTTCAGAGTCTTAAAGAAAACGTTGCGCAAGAAAGCCGAGATAATTACCCCTCATGAATATATGTTTTGTTTTAATGAAACAATGGGTTCCGTTAAAACTCTAGGAGAAAATTGGACAATTCGAGATTATAAATCTCTAGCTTCACAATACAGGAAGGTGGACGCAATCAAGGTTATTCCTTTGGTAATAAATACGGAACACACAATTTTAGTCTCAAATAACCATTTCTGTTACCTTATAAGAAATAATAAATAATAAATGACATCTGTGTGAAGAAGATAAATAAATGAAACAGCATTGTGTAAGAAACAAAATGTGTTGGATCAAAACGTATTAAATTCATTGTGTCGGTTCAAAACGTATTAAGTAACAAATTAAAAGTCAAATTGCTCCTCATTGTGATAGGAGACAAATTTCAGATTTTATCAGTATTAGTTATAAATGTCTATATTAACACGATGGCAGTTCATTTTTACACATATTCAAAACACTTTAGGAGAGAAACGTTTTTATTGTTGCCTGTAAAATTAGGATTCGGGACCATAACACGTTTTGAAACGATGCTCCTCAAATGATGTCTTACCTTCTAGAAAAAACATTTCACAGACAACTGGAGAGAATGTGAAGAACTTGTCTACTACAAAACACCGATTGATGGTCAAGACAACAGTGATGAAGTTCCAGAAGAAGATGAAAACGTGAATCATGAAAATATTGATGAAGTGCCAGTTTTGTAGTTTAAGAGATGTAGAATATTTCTAGAGTTGTGGTGCAGGAAGAATATTCAGTACACTCTTTATCACATTTTGTAATAACAATATTTTGTCCAATAATAGACACCTTATAGCCAAAATTCAATCTTATCTATCTCAAGCCATAATTTTGTTTCAAAACTCTCCTTCTCCAAAATATTTTATTAAATTTCAAAGGAATTATGTGACAGTTATTTGCCAAATGAGGTTTTTTAATAATAAACTGCAATCAACACCAGAGAAAAGTTGCATTGAAAATTATTTACTAATATGGATGCCAGGAGTTTTTTGCATTTTCCCAAAAATGACAGAGTTAATAAGGAGAGTTTTGAAACTCGACATTGTCGAAAGGGTAGGGGCCATTATCAAAGTGGGCGGCACCATTGCCAAAGTGGATGGGGCCATTGACAAGTGGGCGGGGCCTCTGACAAAAGGGGCGGGGCTATCGGAAAGAGGCGTGGTCATTGACAAAGAAGACGGAGCCATTGACGAATGGGGCGTGGCCATTGCCAAGGGGGCGGGGCCATTGCCAAAAGGTGTGGAGCCATTCGCAAATGGACAGGGTCATTTAGAAAGTTGGCGGAGCTATTCACAAAGGGGAGTGGTCATAGACAAAAGGGGCGGGGCCATTCACAAATGGGGCGGTGCCACACACAAAGGGGGTGGGGCAATTTACAAGAGGGTGAGGCCACAAAGGGGCGGCGCCATTGACAAAGGGGCGGTGATATTGACAAAGGGGCGGGGCCATTGTCAAATGTGGCGGGGTAACTAAGGGGCTGGGCAATTGACAAATAGGGCAGAGCCATTGACAAATGGGGCGTTGCCAATGAGAAATGAGGAGTGGTCAATGACAAAGTGGGCGGGGTATTGTCAAAGTGGGCGAGGCCATTGTGAAATTGGGCGGATCCACTTAGAAAGGGGCGGAGCTATTGGCAAGGCGGGTTCGGCAACTGACAAAGGGGGCGGAGCCATTGGCAAGGGTTCGGGGCCATTCATAAAGGGGAAGGGGCACATACAAAGGGGGCGTGGCGAATGACAAAGTGGGCCAGGCAATGATTGTTGTGAACTTATTATATTTACTATCTTTTTATTACATTGTCTGACTAATTTTTTGAGAAGTTCCTCACAGTTCTCTAGTGATTTATAAATCTAGCCTTCTGTCTGCTAATCCTGCCCATGATGTGTAAGTAACTATATAATAATATACACTACACTACACTACAAAACACAAAATTTCACTAACTGCAACAATGGAATACACGCTATTTACATAGATACATCACGATGCAACAAACACGTTTCTAGACTTTAAATCAAAACAATTTTCAAGCATGTCTGAAAAAAAAAACCTGAAGAAATAATACCATCTTCTATTATCTAATGAATTAAACGAAAAACTATTGGGGATAGGGCTGCTACATTATTGACGAATGAAATAAATTATATAAAACAAACCGAAATAAAATTGAGAATGCGGTTAGGTTTGTTCCAGCAAGCAATTCAAAACCCGATTCGAATACCAAACTTCTTTCGACGCACGCGCCAATTGTGTACGGTGTTAGAACTAGTTCGGGATTATACATTGTTGGAACGTTTCTTGACCTGTTCTTTCACGGCCTTCGGAGTTTCTTCTCATATTAAAATCAGATTCATCTTCCGAACTTAATTCGTCATAAAATATATCACAATCACCTTCGAAATTACTCTTGATCGACTATTTTTTTATTTTAACTTGCTTAGTCTCTGAACATTTTAACCATAACTTCAGATTAAACCATCTGCGCATGCGTCAACAGTGCAAAATTCCCAGTTCTGCTCTTAATCGAGAACCAATTTCACTCGTTCCGAGCGAGTTCTAAAGCACGTTGGAACAGGGAGCTGGGAGTTCAGTATCGTTTCGGAATCAATTCTAGTCTTGTTGGAACTTACTTTGGATTACTGCGCATGAGCAGGCAGTTCAAAATCTATTTCGAAGAAACAAATGAGATTGGAAAATGAAGTGGACGAAGTTACTGTAATAACATTTTAGCATTATGTCCATCTAGAGAAACTACACTTTCCAATGGTGAAATAATAATTAATTATACAAATCGGTTAATTTAGCTTCCGATATTACTTCATACAAACACAGAAACATTCTCTGTAGGCTATCTTTCATAGCTTTCGATTGTTGCTGTCCAAGGCCCCTTATAGACGAAGTCATTTGTTTTTTATTTCATTATACGGCCTTACATGGCAGTTATTTCAATTTTAAAACTCATTTATCTCATTAAATATCAGTCCTATCAAAATGTTTTAAGGAATAAAACTTATCGCAAATTATTTTTAAAGAAACATTTGTTATGTAACATTTTTCACAGAAATCAGTAATAAGGGAGATATTTCGATTTATTTAATTCAGGCCCCCTTATAACCCCCCCTTTTAAATAATGTATTTTGAATTCCATATAGCCTAAAATCTAAGTTACAACGAACTTAATTTATATTCCAATTTTCATCGAAATCCGTTCAGCCATTATCGCGTGAAAAGGTAACAAACATACATACAGACAGACAGACAGACAGACAGACAGACAGACAGACATACAAACAAAAATTTCAAAAAAGCGATTTTCGGTTTCAGGGTAGTTAATTATATGTTAGGACCAATTATTTTTGGAAAATCCAAAATTACCAGAAAAATTTCGGCTACAGATTTATTAATAGTATAGATATATTTTCTAACAACCCATCACCGTAAAAAACAGCTTGTTACGAATCCTTCAGTGTTCGAGAATAAGGTTCTTAGGAAAATATTTGGGGCTAAGAGGGATGAAGTTACAGGAGAATGGAGAAAGTTACACAACACAGAACTGCACGCATTCTATTCTTCACCTGACATAATTAGGAACATTAAATCCAGACGTTTGAGATGGGCAGGGCATGTAGCACGTATGGGCGAAACCTGAAATGCATATACAGTGTTAGTTGGGAGGCCGGAGGGAAAAAGACTTTTAGGGAGGCCGAGACATAGATGGGAAGGTAACATTAAAATGGATTTGAGAGAGGTGGGATATGATGATAGAGAATGGATTAATCTTGCTCAGGATAGGGACCAATGGCAAGCTTATGGGAGGGAGGCAATGAACCTCCGGGTTCCTTAAAAGCCAGCAGGTAAGTAAGTAATATATTCTCTACAGTCGAAATATTATTTTAAGCGAAATAAGAAAAAAAGTGAATTTCAGTATTCTCTTCCCTTAAATCCAGAGCCTCCTGTGTCCTGTACGTCTGAACTGCATGCCATTCATTTTTACAGTAGGCCTATGCGTAGAAGTGAACAGTCTAGTTGGAGTAGTTAGAACTTAAAACTTGAAAATCGACAGGGAATACTATTCTCCAAGCCTTGTGTTATCTCAACGGGGATAAATCCTGTCCCAGAATAATTTTATGCAGGCAACCAATACAAATCAACAGCTGGCTCTTACCTGAAGGAAAAGTAATTAAGTTGGAGAGCTTTACTATTGGCTGGATGCATACCAATCCTGATCACGAAGGCCTCTGCTACTGGCCAGTAATCATCGTAATAACAGCCTCTGCGTCTGCTGCGGTAATGAGGTAATGAGGACCATTATCCCCACTCCCGAGATTCAGTAAATCATAAACCTGTACAAACTGCGCTCCAAGCTGTCGAATCAGGATGATGGAGACGTGATCTGTGTTGCAACACGTTTTCTACTGGTGGAGCGCAGCTTGCTGTTTTGAGAAGAGTTCCCACCTTGTCTTCAGAGATCTTACCGGGATTACGTTTTAGGGGGCGTGTCGTCTAGAAGGAGCATTTACATCACGATGGAAGAGAAGAAGCTGTAAAATAGTTGATTGGTCTGACCTTCAATAGGTCTACAATTTTCTTTCCTTCTTTCCTTATTTCTTTTATTTCCTTCATTACTTACTTTCTTTCTTTCCCTCTTTCTTTTTTCCTTCCTTCTTTCTTTCCTTTTGTATATGGATCATTTTCTGAGTTCGCAGCAATAGAGAGGATCAGAAATGGAAAATTGTAAATTTCCCAGAGTACTTGAAACATTTCAGTTTAAGTGAACTGGTTTAATGCACACACTTTTTATACTTATCAGAGCATTTAATTGAAATGTTATTATGATTGGTGTTACCCAGTCATTTTGGTTCCTATTTTATGGTAACACAAAGGACAATAACTCAGGGGACATTTGATTATGTTTATATCTTATATAATTTTAAAAATTAAAAAAAAGTTGAGGTTATGTTATATAAACAAAGGTACAAGTCGCACATTTACTAACAATTTTTTAGTAGGTTATTTTACGACGCTATGTCAACAGCTTAGGTTATTTAGCGTCTGAATGAGATGAAGGTGATAATGCCGGTGAAATGAGTCCGGGGTCCAGTACCGAAAGTTATCCAGCATTTGCTCATATTGGGTTGAGGGAAAACCCCGGAAAAAAGCTCAACCAGGTAACTTGTCCCGACAGGGAATCGAACCCGGGCCACCTGGTTTCGCGGCCAGACGCGCTAACCGTTACTCCACTACTAACAAATAATTGAGATTTCAGTAATATTATCACCGTCAAAATATTCAGTATCTCCAAGGACATACAATTAACCTAATCTATCTTCATACATGTAACATTTAAAGCACAATTCTTCTTCTTTCCACCTACTGTCTATGTATGGGAGGAATATGCTCTGATAACAGCACACTCTACAGTAGAGTCCAGAAACAAATTGCAAATATATAAATTACCATAGACACGGGGAGCGAATTAACGTAGGGGATGGGAGGGGATCCCCCCCCCCTTTGGAAAGTTATCCCCCTCTCATAAATTCATATTAATCATCCCTGCCTGGGATAACTTTTATTCCTTCTCACAAAATATAATTTTATTGTTGTAATACGAGTATACTTTATAAAGTATAAAGTAAGCAAAGAAAATAATATTGATGTATTATCATCACCTGGAAGCTGACAACAATCAATAACTTAGGAATTACACATCTTATCTTAAGCCTGCTCATGGATATAATTATTATTATGATCAAGATGGCAGACAAGCAACTCAGTGCGACCAAGCGTTGAGCCGTATCGAATGAGGATAATAATAATAATAATAATAATAATAATAATAATAATAATAATAATAATAATTACTTACAAATGGCTTTTAAGGAACCCGAAGGTTCATTGCCGCCCTCACATAAGCCCGCCATCGGTCCCTATCCTGTGCAAGATTAAGCCAGTCTCTATCATCATACCCCACCTCCCTCAAATCCATTTTAATATTATCCTCCCATCTACGTCTCGGCCTCCCTAAAGGTCTTTTTCCCCTCCGGTCTCCCAACTAACACTCTATATGCATTTCTGGATTCGCCCATACGTGCTACATGCCCTGCCCATCTCAAACGTCTGGATTTCAAGTTCCTAATTATGTCAGGTGAAGAATACAATGCGTGCAGTTCTGTGTTGTGTAACTTTCTCCATTCTCCTGTAACTTCATCCCGCTTAACCCCAAATATTTTCCTAAGCACCTTATTCTCAAACACCCTTAACCTATGTTCCTCTCTCAGAGTGAGAGTCCAAGTTTCACAGCCATATAGAAGAACCGGTAATATAACTGTTTTATGAATTCTAACTTTCAGATTTTTGGACAGCAGACTGGATGATAAGAGCTTCTCAACCGAATAATAACACGCATTTCCCATATTTATTCTGTGTTTAATTTCCTCCCGAGTGTCATTTATATTTGTTACTGTTGCTCCAAGATATTTGAATTTTTCCACCTCTTCGAAGGATAAATCTCCAATATTTACATTTCCATTTCGTACAATATTCTGCTCACGAGACATAATCATATACTTTGTCTTTTCGGGATTTACTTCCAAACCGATCGCTTTACTTGCTTCAAGTAAAATTTCCGTGTTTTCCCTAACCGTTTGTGTATTTTCTCCTAACATATTCACGTCATCTGCATAGACAAGAAGCTGATGTAGCCCGTTCAATTCCAAACCCTGCCTGTTATCCTGAACTTTCCTAATGACATATTCTAGAGCGAAGTTAAAAAGTAAAGGTGATAGTGCATCTCCCTGCTTTAGCCCTCAGTCAATTGGAAAAGGATCAGATAGAAACTGACCTATACGGACTCTGCTGTATGTTTCACTGAGACACATTTTAATTAATCGAACTAGTTTCTTGGGAATACCAAATTCAATAAGAATATCATATAATACTTCCCTCTTAACCGAGTCATATGCCTTTTTGAAATCTATGAATAACTGATGTACTGTACCCTAATACTCCCATTTTTTCTCCATTATCTGCCGAATACAAAAAATTTGATCAATAGTCGATCTATTACGCCGAAAACCGCACTGATGATCCCCAATAATTTCATCTACGTACGGAGTTAATCTCCTCAAAAGAATATTGGACAAAATTTTGTACGAAGTCAACAAAAGTGATATTCCTAATAATAATAATAATAATAATAATAATAATAATAATAATAATAATAATAATAATAATAATAATAATAATAATAATAATAATAATGTTATGTTGGTTTTCTCTATCTAAGATTCTATCCCCCCACTCATCAGAAATCTTAATTCACACCCTGCATAGACATGCTGTATTAGGTAACATCAAGGATATCAATATTCTACGACTCATTTGAAAAGTAGTTTCTAAGTTTAAGTCTCATAGAGTGAGCATGTAAAGTGCTAATTTAGTAGGAGAGCATCTGAATCTTCCCACCATCTAGTCTATGACGTAATAAAGCGATATTATTTTAAATTTGTGGTTGTGGACAATTTTTATTTACAGATGCGAGCTTCGTTAAATAAAACATTTACTTACTTACTTATTTACTTACTACTTTTAAGGAACCCGCAGGTTCATTGCCGCCCTCACGTAAGCCCGCCATCGGTCCCTATCCTGTGCAAGATTAATCCAGTCTCTATCATTATATCCCACATCCGTCAAATCCATTTTAATATTATCCTCCCATCTACGTCTCGGTCTCCCCAAAGGTCTTTTTCCCCTCCGGCCTCCCAACTAACACTTTATATGCATTTCTTGATTCTCCCATGCGTGTTACATGCCCTGCCCATCATAAATGTCTGGATTTAATGTTCCTAATTATGTCAGGTGAAGGATACAATGTGTGCATTCTGCGTTGTGTAACTTTCTCCATTCTCCTGTAACTTCATCTCTTTCAGCCCTAAATATTTTCCTAAGAACCTTATTCTCAAACACCCTTAACTTCTATTCCTCTCTCAAAGTGAGAGTCCAAGTTTAACAACCATACAGAACAACCGGTAATATAATGTTTTATAACTTTCAAATTTTTTGACAGCAGATTAGATGACAAAAACTTCTCAACCAAATAATAACAGGCGTTTCCCATATTTATTGTGCGTTTAATTTCCTCCCGAGTATCATTTGTATTTGTTACTGTTGCTCCAAAATATTTGAATTTTTCCACCTCTTTCAATTTTTATATTTCCATTTCGTAGAATATTCTGGTCACGAGACATAATCATATACTTCGCCTTTTCGGGGTTTACGTCCAAACCTATCGCTTTACTTGCTTCAAGTAAAATTTCTGTGTTTTCCCTAAACGTTTGTGGATTTTCTCCTAACATATTCACGTCATCTGCATAGACAAGAAGCTGATGTAACCCGTTCAATTCCAAACTCTCTGTGTTATCCAGAACTTTCTTATTGGCATATTCTAGAGCAAAGTTAAAAAGTAAAGGTGATAGTGCATCTCCCTGCTTTAGCCCGCAGTGAATTGGAAAAGCATCAGACAGAAGCTGGCTCATACGGACTCTGCTGTAAATTTCACTGAGGCACATTTTAATTAATCGAACTAGTTTCTTGGGAATACCAAATTCAATAAGAACGTTATATAAAACTTCTCTCGTAACCGAGTTACATGTGCTTTTGAAATCCATGAATAACTGATATACTGTACCCTTATACTCCCATTTTTTCTCCAATATCTGTCGAATAGAAAAAAAAAATCTGATCAATAGTCGATCTATTACGCCTAAAACCACACTGATGATCCCCAATAATTTAATTTATATACGTAGTTAATCTTCTCAAAAGAATATTGGACAAAAATAAAACATTATTATTATTATTATTATTATCATTATCATTATCATTATTATTATCAGTATTATTATTATTATTATTATTATCAGTATTATTATTATTATTATTATTATTATCATTATCATTATCATTATTATTATCAGTATTATTATTATTATTATTATTATTATTATTATCATTATCATTATCATTATCATTATTATTATCAGTATTATTATTATTATTATTATCATTATCATTATCATTATCATTATTATTATCAGTATTATTATTATTATTATTATTATTATTATTATTATTATTATTATTATTATTATTATTATTACTTTTTTGTCCAGCCAGGACGATGGTAGCAGCACAGTCTATTATATACAGTCACGAAGCTTGAGATGATTTTTTGTAATTCTCGCGATAGTTGCTAGCCGTTTGGAGCGCTGTGAGTACTAGGATCAGTAGACTGTGCCACAGCCATCGTGATCTAATACAGACAGTAAAGCAGATCATGTAACTCGCTTAACCCGATCGCGTTTCAACTATATAAATTAGTTGGAATGCATAAACAGTAACATATATATTTCTCTAAAATGTAGTGTAATTCCATTAATAAAATTTAAAACAATGATTAGGAGACACTTCAGACATAATTCACTTGCGAGTTAAGGTGTAATATTATTTATGGTGTGAAAATTTCGTTGTTCGTATGTGTAATACCTGACTTTATTTAGATTAAATATTGCGAAATTCTTGTACATTCATTTATGCACGATTCAATAATTTGCAATTGCACCGCACGGATATTTAGATATGTTGAAATTATAGGTTATGTTTACTGTACCAGTTGCCCCTTTCTGTCTAAATTTAGTGATCTCCAATGCCTTGCCATTCATATGAAAATTATAGGTTATGTTTACTATATTTAACTTATATTCCTAAATTCGCAATTATACATTATAATTAAGCATAATGTCATGTATGATACCCCGGACATTCAATTTGTCTGTATTTTAATACAACAATTGAGTACTGAATTATTGTAGGCCTATTTATCTACTACTTAAGAGATGAAGTAACACAATTGTACGTATACTAATTTCATAGGAGTGGTATGGTAAATGTTTTGTCTAAAATTAAGGAAGGTAGATGTGATAAATTGAACTCACAATATAAATTCTTTTTTATTAAACCTCAAAACAGTTTCCATTCTAAACTTGAAATGTTGACGCGAACATATTATGTTAACATGTAAAATTCTCTTCACATTAAAATAACACAGTTTTGTAATTATTTCTGCAACATATTATGCAACAAGAAGTAAAGGGAACTTATGGACACATTACACTAAATAAAGCTTAGCAATGATACGCAATAAAGTTATAATATAATATTTCACTGAGCTACATACACTGAAATAGAAAACCCGAACAAACATTACGGTCTGGTCTAGATCGAAAAGGCATTGACTGTGCCGTATTTCGCATTTTTTGTGAAAAGCTATGTAAACTGTGAAATGTTCGTTATCGGTTCCATAATAACTGTAAATGGCTAAAAAACAATAATTTGAATAATAATATGGGACAAGGAGACGTTTGTAGTACTATAAATTGTAAGAAAAAATAGGTTAGAGTTATCCTTCTTCGGAACACTCCAGGAAGGTGAGTTTGTAGAATATAATATATATTTTATGAAAATAATATATATATATATATATATATATATACTGTGTATATATATATACTGTGTATATATATATATATATATATATATATATATATATATAAAACCTAATGTATTTCATTTTGTAATAATTTTTACCCTTAAAACTAAAGAAGAAAGATATTTTACTAGCAATTTCAAATTAGTGTAACTCTGAAAATATTGAGATTAGGATAAATGTTTATATGACATTTTTGCTCAGAATGTCTTCGGAAATAAGCTCCGTAAGGAACGGTAAATCCTCGTGATTCACCCTGTAGATATAAACTGAATTACTCACTTACTTACAAAGGCTTTTAAAGAACCCGGAGGTCCAATGTCGCCCTCACATAAGCCCCCCATCGGTCCCTATCCTGAGCAAGATTAATCCAGTCTCTACAATCATATCCCACCTGCCTCAAATTCATTTTAACTAGTGGCTTGTGCAGCAAATGCTGCTAACTAAGTTCATTAGAAGTTCAAATTACATTTTTTCAAATTTATTTCCAATGAAGAATACCAGACATTTTGGAAGTTATTTGCTTCCATAATAATGAAACATAGGCCTACCCTTCTGAATGGTTTTCTTCATGCTAAACTTTTTATTTAATCTATACATCTTCACTTCTTGAGTTTCAATGCGAAAACGCAAGTAACAATGTCAGAACGATCAGTCGGTTTTACATGTGGGAGTGAAGCAATAGCTATTTCAGGTTATTGTGGATTGTAGGTTAGAGTTATGAAAATATCCTCTCCTCTCCCCCCCCGTGCCCCCGTGCCCCCGTGCCCATGTGCCCTCGTGCCCTCCTGCCCTCTTCTCTTCTCTTCTCTTCTCTTCTCTTCTCTTCTCTTCTCTTCTCTTCTCTTCTCTTCTCTTCTCCTTTTCCTTTCCTTTTTTCTTGTTTTTTGCCTTCTTTCTCCATTCGCTTGATTTCTACGTGATTCTCAATCTCTCTTACTGTATCTTAGATCCTTGTTATTGTCACAAGTTTCATATTCAATCTCTACATTGCCTTCAGCGTCATCATCAGCATCATCATCTGAACTTTCATCTATGATCTGCAGAGTAGTGTCGATCACCACGTAAGTTTTCATCCAGTGTTACTTTGTTAGATAAAACACACTTAAGGGAATAAATAAACTGCACTAACAAAAATTTTTCTATGAATACTATTGATACGTAAATCTGACGTACACTTCCAAATAATTATATCTCATAATAAGTTGGCCAAGCGTGTAAGTTGCAACCTGCTGTCACGACTACTATAGTCAGCAACTGAGAGACGGAGGCATAGCTAGAAGAAGGAGGTGCTCTCTTGGCGGGAAAAGTAGTGAGGATCAATTATTGTTTATCCATTATACGTTAAAATTACGTACGACAGAAGTTTTAAAACAATGGCATTACTTCCTTGTGAGCAGGAAGAAAACCACTGTTTGATCACAGTGTAGAGATATGTTCTCTATACTGTGGTTTGATTTCCACATATCCTACAAGTTTAATACAAGTAGTGTTAAGTTCATAACAATAACCTTAGTATCTCGTTATCATTATATTACTTCTCTTTAAATAATTATCTACAGTCAGATGGAAAGAAGTTTATGAGATTATACGTCGTCGTGCATAAAATCGAAACATCACGTTGATGTCGATGTTATAGGCATTCCTAATTTATAGTCTCAACAAATGTTGACGCAACATCCGTCGATCGACCACGCTGTTACGTAAGTTTTATAGTTTTCAGTAATATATATATATAGCCGTTACTCAGTACATTATAGAAATTAAGATCTAATATAAAATCTTCTTTCTATGCGTCTACTTACTTAAGGTCCCAAAAGATTTCACTTTCATATCATCAGTATATAATTATGTGTTGCATTAACTATAATAATATTTCATTTTTAATGGTAGTAATGTCACCAAACATTCTTAAGTTTTGTAGTTCTTAATATCGAATACACAGCTGTACTCGGAAAACTACAGACGAGGGAATCAGACTTGTAAATTATTTTTATACCTTATCAAAAATTACACAAATGAAGATCCACATATTGGCATTATGATGTGAAAGAATCTGACCCATCTGAACTCTTAGTATGTCAGCAATCCTGTAGATCATGGCCTTCGTGTAATAGTCTATTGTTTATTGTAGTGTGTGTTTTGTTTTATTCTGAAATGCAATTAATTAGTTCTCAAAACTGACGAAAGATGGATTTTGGAAAATAGGAAAATGATGTAGGAAAAATTGACATTTCATCGAAAGCTACTATTTTTCTGAAAAACTTTGGGTTCCAAGCTTCAAAATGAGAGGTCATTTATTAAAATTTGTGCAGCCGTTTTCCCGTAATTTTCATTACCAATTCAAATTATATATATATATATATATATATATATATATATATATATATATAGATATTATCCTCCCATGTAAGTATAAACTGAATTAATATCCAAAATTTTGTATTGCCCTATTTAGATTACAACCTCATGAACCGTTGATGTTTTAACTATCGAAATTTTATTTTTAGACGTGCATACGCACACTCACACACAATTTAAATTGACTATTACACTTTTACTGCGTCATACTACTTTTAACCAATAAAACGGTACGGAACAACATGTTTCAACCAATCATGGCTGATTATCCTACATTTTTATCATCTTCCTAGCATTTGTTTCTATAATCTCCCTAGCATTTGTTTCTTTGTTTGCCAACATTGTAATAATAAATGTTTTAAAATTATTCTTGTTTATTTCATCATCCTTAGAAAAACCTGTACTTGGGCAGGACATACTATGAATGAACTGGTTGGTGTTTATTACGTGTAATATTGTTTGTTGATTATCTGTCATGTAGCTTACTAGGTCTACCGTCTGAAACACCGGCGCTGGAGAACACGTTTAACTTTCCAACCGCTAGATGACTCATACATACAAACTTGGAGTCAACGAAGAATCGAGGTATGACTACAGAGCTCTACGTTCGTCGACTAACTCGTCTCTTCTTACTCTACAAGGTTAAGGAGAGATTCAGTTGTAGTGTATATGGATCAAACAATAAGTCTGTAGCCTATGTGTTCACTAAAGAAATGTTGGCTCTATTGTAATAATCTTAAACGTTACGAGGAAATTAGTACATAAATGTATTAACAAACAAATGCGTAAACAAAAGAAATACATTTATATTTATGTGGAAAATAAATATAGATAGAGAAAAATAAACAATTAAATAAAAAGATCGATAAAAAGTATATATTATAAGTATGCATTTACGGTACTGCACAGTACATTTAATGTATCTGTACACGAAAATGTCATAATACGAAATGGAAATATAAAAATAGGAAATTTATTATGTACATCTTGATTACACAACTTTTAACACTATATCGCTTATTAATACGATAAAGACAATATATAATACATATTCCGGAAATTTATTCTTTGAAGAAGTGGAAAAATTAAGAAAAACCTTGAAGTAACAGTAACAAATATAAATGACAGTCGGGGGAAATTAAACGCAAAATAAACGTGGGAAATACCTGCTATTATTCACTTGAGAAGCTTTTATCAACCATTTTGCTCTCGAAAATACTGTTCTGTATGGTTGTGAAACTTGGACTCTCACTTTGAGAGAGGAACAGAGGTTAAGGGTGTTTGAGAATAAGGTGATCAGGAAAATATTTGGGGCTAAGAGGCATGAAGTTACAGGAGAATAGAGAAAGTTACACAACGCAGAACTGCACGCATTGTATTCTTCATTCAACATGATTAGGAACATTAAATCCAGACGTTTGAGATGGGCAGGACATGTAGCATGTATAGGTGAATACAGGAATGTATATAGAATGTTAGTTGGAAGACCTGAGGGAAAAAGACCTTTAGGGAGACGTAGATGGGAAGATAATATTAAAGTGGATTTGTGGAAAGTGGGATATGATGGTAGGGACTGGATTAATCTTGCCCAGGATAGGGACCAATGGCGGGGTTATGTGAGGGCGGCAATAAACCTCCGAATTCTGTAAAAGCCATTTGTAAGTAAGTAAGAAAGTAAGTAAGTAAGCAAGTAGACCAAAGTGTACGAATATTTCATTTATATTATTTCTCACATAGACTACTATTTTTTATTCCCACCTAACTAAGAGATTTTGAAAAAAGAAACTTCGAAATTGTTTATAATAATTAATTAAGGGCCAAATTTAGTGGCATGATATTAGACTATCTAAAATATTACAGTTAACTTCACTATTCCTTCACTCTCTTGTAGGTAATATAGTACTTGCTGTTGAATTATTGTACATTTCCTTAACTAGTTTTTTAACATTCAAGTTTATATAAATTAAGAATACTTCGAACATTGATAAACTATAAACCATAAAAACGAACTATTACACATTTTTAAAAATATCTACAGGAAGCATTAGACAATAATCTAAGCTTTAAAATTATATAAATATAATTATGATATCAATAATCTGAGTTTAGATAACATGAAACTGAAATGCAATACAGTAGTCTACCTATTTCGATTTACAGAAAACGAAGGATGAAAGTTGACGAAGTTAATTCACACTCATTTTGTATTATTTTCTATTTCTCACAACAGATTGCTCTGAAATTATTCCAGTATGGTGCTAACATCTGTCGTGGACTTTCCTAACTATGTACTTATTCATACTTCCGGCGCTCATTTGAAAATAAATTATTCAAATTTGCAGTTTATTTTAGAGATAAAAATTTTGACATCTGTAAGGGGAAGTAACCGTATTTGCAGCTGTATCTAACAAACTATTGGTCAAAATTGAGAAATCCATACGCCAATATAAATTGGAGAGGATGAATTTCTCTTTCATGTGAAATATATTAGAAAAAATGCATTTTTGACCATTTTTCGGTGTACAGTTACCTTAATTGAATGAACCACAAAAATGTGTAGGATCTACTATTAATCCTTTGCAATGAGTGTCAGGAAGCGCGGATATTCTTCTTTCATGTAATTTGTACACAAATATAACAGGTATAAGCATTACTGTTCTGTGCTATTCGAACATGAGAGAGGCAACTAAGACATTACATGAAAAAGTAATAGCAAGATCTGTGCTAAAATCGTTAAGCCGTTAACACATGAAGGAATGGGAATGGAGGACAACGAATATTGTCATAACAAGATGAACACACATCACAGGCCTCCTCCTGTAGAGCGAACATCAGCGAATATCGAATTTCACCATAATCGACGAACTTGAACCTAACATACTGGGTGTTCATTTCAAAGTGTGTCATGACGTCACTGTTGTTGGGTCACCGATTTGAAGCGAGTTTCAATTTATATGTTAGAGAAGTTGCCTATTATTTAAGGCGTTCTCCAATCTGAACTTGAGAACGTGTACGGTATAACTTGAACGTCGTAGCAACAGATGGCGGTCTGTACGGTCTGTGTGCTACCATAAACTTTTTCGAACTGTGTTTTGCGCCGGCAAGTCGTACGCAGGGTATTTGTTATCATCGGTTGCGTACGGTAACATTCCACAACACAAATCAAATGCTCCGTGTCCATGTTGACCGTCGAAGTTAATGTCAACAAATACGTAAGTAATCGTCTTAACCCTCTCCCCATACCCGACAGTACGTATTTCCAAACAGTTCACATTCCTGCCACTACCGGCGTTACCGTACGTATCGGTACGTACACTTCAGAATGAACGCCGTACTTGCTAGGCAACTTCTCTGCCTCTTAGGTTATACACCTCTGCGGAAGTGTAGGAAGATTGAATTCTCTAGGCTCATCGTCTAGCCACATGACGGCATACAGCGAGCCATGACACACTTTGAACTGAACACCCAGTATAGGCTGTACAGGTAAATGCTATTGTGTGTACTGTAAATGTAAAGTGAAAGTTTCGCTTCGAAGTAATCAGTGCAATAATTATTAAAGTTTTAAAATCGCCCGTTTCATTGGCTCACCTTGTATTAAAAGGGGGAAAAATCATAAGGAAATATTGAAAAAATAAGTGTCCCTTCAGACGAAAACACTTTCAGTGGCGCGTTAGTGGTGCTGCTAAATTTTTGTAGAGAATTTTTTAGTCTTCCAGCGAACATGGACGTAGAAGGAGATATACTTTTGGCGAATTTGCTCAAACGGAGAAAGAAAGGACGTAAAAATAGAAGAAGAGTTGAGTCCATCATTAGTTTTGAAAATACAGAATCGAGGACTATTCCATAACTTGCCTGATGGTTTACATCAGGACAATAAAAATATTAATTTAAAGTTACGCAAATGAGGAACGATATGGCATAAAACATATTTATGTTTACTTTTTTAAGAATTCAAAATAAAATATAATGGACACCAAACACGAAACCAATCAAAGCACGTACGAGTAATTCAACCAATATACAGTACTAGAAATAGGTGTCTGTAGGGTAATGGTAAAGCCAAAGGTCGTGGTGTAATTGATCCCAGTTTCGAACCTTAGATCAGCTAATTTTTCATCTCTTTGTTAATATTTTATTTAGTACTAGCCGTACCCGTGCGCTCCGCTGCACCCGTTAGAAATAAATATAAAGTAATTACATAATTAAAATAGGACATTTGATCCAGGGAACATTCGTGTTTGATGGAAGGATAAATCGTTTAACATGTTACACTACTTAATTTAAATTGCATCCAAATAATTAAAATGCGATCATTTTGGTCCAGAGACACTCATTTGGTGCAATGACAATTCCTTTAACATGTTTCTTAATTTTTATTACATGTAACCATAGTTTAATGAAGATTGACATCATTTAGATTTAATGTGTATATTTTATTTTACTTGTTATAGGTTTCCATTGAATTATGGTAATAACTTAATTTTAACCCTTGTTTTCTACGTATTCAGTAAATGGCGCTTGGCCCACTATGGTTCTGAACCCTTCAAATAACTTAAATTATATTATATAATATTACATATTATATTATATATTATATTATATTATATTATATTATATTAGAAGTTACTGTAATAACATTATAGCATTATGTCAATCTAGAGAAACTACACTTTCCAATGATGAAATAATAATTAATTATACAAATCGGTTAATTTGGCTTCCGATATTACTTCATACAAACACAGAAACATTCTCTGTAGGCTATCTTACATAGCTTTCGATTGTTGCTGTCCAAGGCTCCTTATAGACGAAGTCATTTGTTTTTTAATTCATTACACGGCCCTAGATGGCAGTCATTTTAATTTTAAAACTCATTTATCTCATTACATATCAGTCCTATCAAAATTTTTCGAGGAATAAAACTTATCGCAAATTATTTTTAAAGAAACTTTTGTTATGTAATATTTTTCACAAAAATCAATAATAAGCGAGATATTTCGATTTATTTAATTCAGGCCCCCTTATAACCTCCCTTTTAAATAATGCATTTTGAATGCCATATAGCCTAAAATCTAAGTTACAACGAACTTAATTTATATTCCAATTTTCATGGAAATCCGTTCATCCATTATCGCGTGAAAAGGTAACAAACATACAGACAGACAAACAAACAAACAGACAGACAGACAGACAGACAGACAGACAGACATACAAACAAAAATTTCAAAAAAGCGATTTTCGGTTTCAGGGTGGTTAATTATATATGTTAGGACCAATTATTTTTGGAAAATCCAAAATTACCAGAAAATTTTCGGCTACAGATTTATTATTAGTATAAGATAGATATTATTTTAGATGCGTTATTTTATTGTAGCGTGAAATAAAGAGGATTTTACTTCATAAATATTACATCCGTAATTCGCACTAATCCAGCAATTTAGTAGTCTATGGCTTTATTATTATTATTATTATTATTATTATTATTATTATTATTATTATTATTATTATTATTATTATTACTTATTTACTTACAAATGACTTTTAAGGAACCTGCAGGTTCATTGCGCCCTCACATAAGCCCTCCATCGGTCCGTATCCTGTGCAAGATCAATCCAGTCCCTATCATCATATCCCACCTCCCTCAAATCCATTTTAATACTATCCTCCCATCTACGTCTCGGCCTCCCCAAAGATCTTTTTCCCTCAGGTCTCCCAACTAACACTCTATATGCATTTCTGGATTCGCCCATACGTGCTACATGCCCTGCCCATCTCAAACGTCTGGATTTAATGTTCCTAATTATGTCAGGTGAAGAATACAATGCGTGCAGTTCTGCGTTGTGTAACTTTCTCCATTCTCCTGTAACTTCATCACTCTTAGCCCCAAATATTTTTCTAAGAACCTTATTCTCAAACACTTCAATCTCTGTTGTTATTATTATTATTATTATTATTATTATTATTATTATTATTATTATTATTATTATTATTATCGTAATTCTATATTATTCTCTCGTGAATATTTTTCTAATTAAGCCTGTAGGCCTACAATGTCGTGACGGTGTAGGAAATTGGTGGCCCAACAGTCGTCCGTTAGCAGCACCACTAAAGCTTCACTAAAAGTTGCCTCGTCTGAAGGGACTCTAATAGTTAAACATTTTAGTGGCTGCAATTGCCATGGATACACAAACAAACGCAAAAGTGAAAGTTCACTGTTTAAAACTTGCAAGCATTTAAATACCAGGTACTTACCGCACGTCTAATATACAGAGACATCATTTTATTTTTACTAACATTTCTAATATTAACCTGCTATACCTTTGGATTCACTATTAAGAACCAGAAACACCGTTTGCTACCCCCTTCCATGACTGGAGTTCGATGATACTGGCGTAATATACAAACAAATCACTTCACTAGGTATAGGAGGGAAGAAAAGTAGTTCATCCATTTACATAAACTAGAAAATATCACGCTTTTGAGTTTGATGATTTCCATTAGGTTTTTGTTTAATCAAAATACAGTACAGTATTAATAATAAGTGTTTTTACTCACGAACTGAGCTGTCCATGTGGACGTATTCATTATGCAGTGTACATTATATAATCTACAGCACATTAGCGTACACTATAGAGAATGAAGTTAAATTGAAAAATAATTATAACATGGATATTTAAACACATTTTTGAAAATAGTGGCCGTTCATTTCGATACAGGCTTCAGTTATTTTGTGCATATTATCGCACTATAGACTATTGCACCTAATCCCAATTACCAGTTTCGTCCTTCGTAATAGTAACTCATGTTGAAATAATTCTGTACCTACTCTATAAAAGAGTACCTTACGTACTGTAAATTCAATCTTCACTTCTGTCCGATCCGAAAAGATAAAATTACTCAGACATGCTATCTATTGTCCGTCCAAGTTGTTATGTCGCAGGGTCGTAGAAAGGGAGGGGAAAAATCACGTGACAGTTAATTACTTAACTAGGCCCTTTTATTTAAGTTATTTTAAGCAGTTGTATGGATATAATATTACGTAGACGTCCAATTCCTAACAAAAATTAATGTTCTTAGAAAAGAGCTAAGACAGCCCAGCCACTAGACTTTACAGAGAGGCGAATAGAAGCAGGTGGGGGAAACCGGGATGCGACGTAGGCAAATGGACGACAGTACCTATGCGAAAATGATTCAATATTGAAAGCCCTTTCGTCACTGGAAAACGCGAACATATTTTTGGAACGTACTGTTTACTATGACAGTAAGGTTACTATAACTGTATATGCGGTCTTGGTTCCGTGTGGAGGACGGTTGAACTTCATTAGTAGAAGGGGTGGGAGTGAAGTACATTCAAGACTCAGGTACAATAAAAATTGAAGTAAAAATAAAATGATATCCCTGTAGAATTTGGATAATATTTTTTCAAGAAACAAAGAGACAAAATAAACTAAATAAAGCACGTCTTGTCAGTGTGATGTATAATAGTAAAGATTCACACATTCACATTTGGACACCTTATTAAAGCAGGACTTCTGTACAATATAGGCCTATCCACGTTGCCACTTCTTATCTTAAACTGTCACAATTCGTCATAAAGCCCTACATGGCGCGTTGGGGCATTTGGGTTTGACATCATGGCTAAACTGTACGTTCCGGTTATCTTATTCTCCGCACCTCGTCTCAACCTCGCTGTGAGGGAGTTCACCCCATCTTATAAAATTAAAGGAGACTGCACAGCGTTGTCTCGAACTAAGCCTAATTTCACTTAAGTTCCGCTCCTCCCCCTCGTGGGGACACGGGAAGGGCAGGAGTAGAGGTAACAGCAATTCCCAAACCCAAGAATCTCATTTGCATTTGTAACGAGTGAAGAGCTGAAGACCAGGGAATCTACGCAGGTTTTACCCCAAATTGTTTTAAAACTGTCTTTAAAATTACCATAATTTCACAGAAATAACCTCCAATCTTACTTCTATTCTCCATTTTGCAATTACTTTCTCGTGCAGTAGATACAAGGAACCACACTCTAACTTTTGCCTGACGTCCACTGCTTCATTCCCACTAATGAAATATTTTTGCATATGCCAAATTAATGTTGTAATCCTTTTCATTCCTTTGTAATTGCAAGTATAATTAATATTCTGCCTTTAATCATAATTCGATTATGCGCAATATTGAAAACATACAGAGGTGAGCCTGCCTGGAGAGAAATAAAGAATAGATTGCAGTCGTCAAATTACTCTTCAAGGAACGACCACTCATATAAATTGAGGGAAAGAAGACAGAGGACGGACACTGGAAAGTTTTCTTTTCTCAATCGTACTATCAGGGACTGGAATGCTTTACCTGCAGACTTACTAAAGGCTTTACCAATAACCAAAAATGTATTTAAAAATAGGCTTAATGACTTTACTAATAGACGGTAATATATTATGCACAATATTTTGTTGTTTTACAAGTATAGTGAGTAAGCAGAGAAACACAGTGAATCTCCAGTGATTTATATTGGGTGTGCAGTGTGTTGTAGTGAAAGTGCAGTGAGCTTCAAAGCAAATTCTTGAGAGCTGTGTATGTGTATGTATTTATTCACACTGCAAATGGGTATATATCCGGTGGCAGTGGTAACTAATTTACACTCAATAATGACAATTAATAATAAACACAATTAATACTACTACTACTACTACTACTACTACTACTACTACTACTACTAATAATAATAATAATAATAATAATAATAATAATAATAATAATAATAATAATAATAATAATAATAATAATAATACAGGGAGCGTCCTAAATTGAATGAAGCACGATCACTTAAAATAAAGTAAATCTAATTTGTATCTTAACCCTGAGTTCGAACTAAAACCCGCGAGTATGATATGTTCATACCTGCACAACTACCTTTCACTACACTCATTTCGCTGACAACTCACTCACTGCACTGGAACTACGACACATTTCACTGATTCTATCCTGATTTCACTAAACACTTCAAAAACATTCCACTATTCAAATACTTTGCACTGCCACTATAAACTATAAAGCTTCACTGACAGAAACACTCTTCACTTATACAACACACTTCACTACAACACATTTCACTGATTCTATCCTGATTTCACTAACACTTCAAAAACATTTCACTGTTCAAATACTTTGCACTGCCACTATAAACTATAAAGCTTCACTGACAGAATCACACTTCACTGACACAACACACTTCTTCACTGATATAACACTTCAAATAACAAAATATCAATTACACTCTTTAAATAGTGTGTATAATATACTCCCGTCTATTAGTAAAGTCCTTAAGCCTATTTTTAAATACATTTTTGGTTGTTGGTAAAGCCTTTAGTAAGTCTGTAGGTAAAGCATTCCAGTCCCTGATAGTACGATTGAGAAAAGAAAACTTTCCAGTGTCCGTCCTTTGTTTTCTTTCCCCTCAATTTATATGAGTGGTCGTTCCTTGGACTAAGATACAGCTGAATGGACTATATTCTAGATACTGGACTAAGATAAGCCGCATCAACTATGTTCCAACTATTGCAACAATATTGTATAACTACATCTGGTTGTTCAAGTATGTTCTATGTTGTTAGACTAAGACACAACTGGATTGGCATTGTTGTATTTATCGAACAATGTCACATCTATTTCATAATTTACTGGAGTTATTGTAGTTATGAAAGGCTGGATATAATTCTTATGAAGAATCTATAAATCAAACACGCTCTCAAAATTCATATTATCATCAACTTGAATTCAAATTGTGGCACATATATGATGGAATAATAATGTTTTTTTTTCTGTGTTTTTTTCTCGCTATTTAATTCAGTTTCCTGGTGTTAGCACACTAACGATTCTGTATAACTATCCAGTAGAAAATCATCGTTCAATGCAGTATGAAACAGCAGCTGTAATGAAGGAGGCAGCCCATCAGTAATGCATAGCGCATGTCTGTGCGGACACATGCATGTGAGAGTTCAATAAAACGATTAGAGTTCACTTACTTGATATACTATGGCTTCTTTGGAAATTCTGCTGCAGAGTAGCAATACGCCGACGCTTGGAAATTTACATCAGGAGAGATACATGCGGGTCCATACGCACCATACATTTACAGCAAGTATAACGTGTCCTTCAAACTAGAGAAAGAGGTATGCAACTTCCTCTTGACGCAAAAGTTTTCAGGGACAATAGCGTACAGAATATGTTATGAAATGATAAAGTATGAAATGAGCATACAAGGTGAACCATAAGTAATGCCAAAAATTCTGGTGGGTGATTCCTTGAAACGAAAAAGTCAAATACCATTTTGCTATATTTTGAATACTTTTCCAGAAAAATGTGCATTTTAAAATACATGAATTATGAGAACTTGCAACGCTGCGCCTAACAACCAGCTGGGAGTAACACATTAAGGCCGATTGTATAAACCATTTAATCTTAGATCAGAGGTTAAATTGATCCTCGTTCTAGCTGAACTTGGAATTTTGTGTTGTACCGGGACATCACTTTATTTTTACTTGCATTTTTATTTTACCTGCGTTTCTGAATGTACTTGACTTCCACCCCTTTCACTAATGTACTTGCTCCCGTCAGCCACACAAACTTACGGCCGCTGTTGCATTCGAAGTCTGCTAGCAGTGAAGTAAACAGTACAGAGTATAGTGTGTTTTAGAAATATGGTTGCGTTTTTCATAAAAGGAAGAAATTTATTTCTAGGGCAGGTATTTATGGATATTAATTTTATCATTTGTGTTTTTTAATATTGGTGTCGGAGGAGATTGTTGGAGATTGATTTGTACTCTTGGCGGATATTAATGGAAATTTTGGAAAATACAATTATTTTGAAATTGGAGTATTAACTCAGTATGAATATTACTTTACAAATAATTAACATTAAAGGTTTGTTGGATTCTGGTAAAGGTGCGGTATGACCAATAGGCAATATTTGTTGGATTGAGACTGTATCTAACACACATTCATTAAAAACGAAAAAAAAAAAAAAAAACTTGCAGCCCTCAAATTAACACTTTCAAATTATTAGTGAAATGTTGAATTCTCCGTCTATTGAGTTCACTAATGTAATCAGAACACCTGGAATACCATGTAATGTAACCTATTCGAATGTATAACAAATTCAAAGGAAAAAAGAAAGTCCAAAAAAAGAATTCAGAATGTGAAATTCGCTATAAAACGACGCAATAGTAATAATTCGCGAATGTGTTCATATTTCGCTATTAGAACTCTATTTCGCGATATGTCGCGATCTCCATAAACACCTGGCCCTGCTGATTTCTCACAGGTAAGGTGTGTAGCATGACTGAATAACTTTATCTGAGTGGACTTAGCAGAAGTGAAGATTAGAGTTACCGAAAGTACAGTAATTTGCTGAATAAAGTTTCCATTACATAATGAATACAACAGCTTGAAGAGTTGAGTTTGTGAAAAAAAAAAACTGTTACTACTCCACCGTATTTTGATAAAATACCGTAAAAGTATTAAACAAACTGAAAATCGTAATATCATATTTCCCTGTAACATAAATGGATACACTACTTTTCTCTCCTCCTATAGCTAGTAAAATGATTTGTTTACATATTGCACTAGTAACACCAAACTCCTGTAATGGAAGGGGGTAACAATGTTTCCGAGTATAGCCAGGTTAATGTTAAAAATGTTGGTAAAAATAAAGTGATGTCCCTGTATAATTAATTTAATTTGTATTAAACTAAAGTCAACTTTGACTGAAGAAATTTCTCCGATTAAGTTAGATGATCCAAGTTCAGTTATTTTTCCGTTTGAAATATAGCCTACGAATGGCAGATTGTGAAAAAATAATAATCATTATTATTAATATTAACAGATATGTTAGGTAGGGCCTACATTTATATATATTTTTTTTCAATTTCTTGCCTTAATACACAAACATTCTTATATTTTATAAGGCTTTATCGTGTTCAGCAGTATCAAATAACATAACCTATAATTATATTATGTTTATAACAACCATTAATTATTAATGGATATGATAGGTACATTAATAAATTTTCAATTAACTGTATTACTAAACAAAAATTGTCGTTTTATAAAGCTTTATTATGTTTAACAGTATCAAACCCCATAACATGATAACAACTCGGAGAACGGTCAACCTTCTTATTATTGTCCGCCATTATTTATAATGCACAAAACAAATCAGTGTCTCCAACAGAATGTACGGAAAGTCACCAAAAAGTAATTCGAAAGTCGCTAGATTTCTCATTATTAACAAAGAAAGATTAAATTTTGTCACTATGGGGTGCTAAAAAAGGTCTCTAAATCCCTATTTAAGCAATACAAAAGTTAAAAGAAATTGTCGTTGAAAAAGAGTTGAAGTCTCTAAACTGGCAACACTGAACAAACCTGTACAACATGGCCCGCGCATCACATACTTCACCTGTTTATGCGATGTTGCCAAATCCTATTCACGTGAACTTAGATTGCATTTGAACCAAGGTAATTTGATCGCAGAAAAGTTTTATACAATAGAAGAAGTGTCTGAACTCGGTTCACTTTCCGATCTTCGATCAAAGTTGATCTTTAGTCAGGGAGTTTTATACAATTGGGCCTAAGTTGTGTTGCTCTGAATAAACCCCTCCACCCGGGTTGTTGAAGGTCAATACCATCATGCCATGTAAATTGCGTTTAAACTCGTAAGGAACAATACAGATGATATACCGTTTAATGTTTGTGTTTAATCTGTGTTAGAAAGCGGAGAATGAACACTGCTTATTTCAAGGTAAACAAAATCTTGGACAATTTAAAATAAACTCTACAACCTAATTTTAATTAGATGTTGAGAAAAAACAGGCAATAAGACAACGCTACTTTCAAACTAAATGGATAAGATTAAGAAATATTTCTACACTCCCGTTTCAATTGAATATTCTAGAGATCGTGAACAGTAACGATACATATTTCACCTTATAAAAACAAAATTAAAAACATTTGAAACTCTAAAAATATGAAATGCTTATTTCGCGTTGAAATAACGAAGAAAATTAAAATAGTAATATTATGAAACAAGCGTATAACATAGAAATTGTGTAACATTATAAATGAGTTTCATATGCTACTTTTACGACAATATTATAAAATAATATTAATAAAGAAATAACATATTTTACTACTTAATTAACTTATTCCCAGAACATGAATTTTACCAGCAATCGAAAAGTATTGGGAATAAATTTGAAAATAAGGAACAAAAAAAAAAGTTTCCTTCCCAGGCAGGATTCGAACCACGAAAGTCTTAGTTACCAGTCTATCGTGTCCTGGAGTGAACAAGGCTCTGAAATCAGCTACAATGGTCGGTCCGGTTTTTTCTGCCACTACTGTACATATCACTTGAAAACTCGCTCAGTCCGTAGACTGGTTGTTACAACAACTAGTCCAGTCTTTTCATCAAAATGGACTTATCGCGTTTTGGAATGACACTCTTCAATTATTGTTCTTCCTCTGACATGTATCGTCAGGGGAGATGTACTGCCTGTATCAAAGCGAAAAAAAGTACGTAAGTACAATTCAAACTCAATTTTAAAGAATTACTGCTCACAAAAGTGAATTATGTATAAATCGATTAAGTACAAATCTAAATTAATTTGTATGTAATTAAATGTAACTAGTGGCTTGTGCAGCAAATGCTGCAAACTAAGTTCATTAGACGTTCAAATAAACATTTATTTTCAATGAAGAATACCAGAGATTCTGAAAGTTATTTGCTTCCATAATAATGAAAGATACTCTCTCTCGAGCCAATACTGAAGAGAATCACGCATATAAAAATGTCTACACCACACCGCCATTAAATATATGAAAAAGACCCAACCCCACTTGATTAATAATTTAAAAAATATTTGATTTTTAATAATATTATTATCTTACGTAAGTTTTATAGCTCTCAGTAACATATACTATATATATATTCTATATAGCCGCCACTCAGTAAAATATAGAAATCAAAATCTAATTTAAGTTATTCTCTACATCTACTTACATAACCCCAAAAGTTTCACTTTCATATCATCAATATAGCATTAATATGTATAATTAATGAAAAATAGTCACATCATGGCATTAATTATAATAATATTTTATTTCTAATGGTAATAATGTCATCAAACCACCTCAAGTTTTGTAGTTTTTAATATCCAATACATAGCTGTACCTAGAAAATTACACACCGCAGAATGGAACCTGTAAATTATTTTAGTAAATTAAGTTTTTAATAACCAATTTAATTTGAGCTCTAAATATGACAGCATTCTTGCAGATAATGGCCTTCGTGTAATATTGTTTACTGTAGTGTGTGTTTTGTTTTATTCTGAAATGCTAGCTAGTTCTCAAAACTGACGACAGATGGATTTTGGAAAATAGAAAAATTATGTTGAAAAATTGACATTTCACTGAAAACTACTATTTTTCTGAAAAACTTTGAGTTTCAAGCTTCAAAGTGAGGGGCCATTTATTAAAACCCGTTCAGCCGTTTTCCCGTAATTTCCATTACCAGTTCAAATTATATAGGCCTATATAATTTGCCGGGACCTGTGAAATTACGTAAAAACAAGAATTATGTATAAATGGTTTACATATAGCCCTGGTTCTATTATGCTCCACAGAATACAAATCGAGACGAATCAAAACGACACATTCTTTATTAGTAGAATAAGTTTACATCGCTCATTTACGTCGCTAGTTCTTTCGGCTCTGAATTAGCCTATTATCTCCTGGATGCAGCTGTCTTTCTTCCCCCTAGCGATAGATGTCGACACCTGTGTGCATGCAGCCGTGCTATGTGTTGCTGGATTTACTTGAATGTGGGTTACACGACAGTTTATTGCCCGTTTTCGTCGATTTACATGGAATTTAACGCATCTCACCTTGAACGCTTTCCTCACCGAATCGGGAACAGTGCACCGCCCTGACATTTCGTTTACGAGCTCCCTTCTGCAGATTTATTCAGAAAACAGACCACGGAATGTAAGCTATGCGTCCCTATCCATCCCCCTACATAGCTACGGATTTCTTTTTTGTGTGTAGTTTGGAGGGTGTCAGAGATTCTCTGGAGGAGGGCGTCAGACGCGAAGAGGGGGTTCTTATTTATCGGTGGATGTCGTCGTAATTATCCCTGTAGTCTCCTCTTCAAGGGATGTCCGTGCTAGTTCACCTCTCCTCCGTGTTTCTGAGCGGCCTTCTTCTTCCCCATACCCCAGACCATCGTCCGGCCGCGGGAATAAAATATCCTGTCACAGGTAAACGCAGCTTTTGACCACATGCAGTCACTTGTTAAAGCATTCGACTTTTAAATAAAATAGAAAAAAGACAGTCGGGGGCGGGGAAGCAGGCAGTCTTTCTCGGCGGGCGTTGAGCTGTGGATCGCCGTCCGCTCTCTCCTCGCGGGCCCGGCATCGCAGCTGACAACCCGATTTATGACCCAAACTTATCTTCTTTTTATTATTATTTTCTTTCTTTCTACACTCCTCCTGTTTCCATGCTTTCTTTCAACTTAAGTGCTGTGCAAGGGAAAATAAGCCTGTGTAACATCAACTTTATTTCTCTGGATGTAGCAAATGAGTGAGGAAGGTCATAATGAATGAAATATACTTTCCAGTTAAGATATAAATACTCTACAGCGACACAGAGGTGAGGGGGAGTGGAATAAACGAGTGTTAGATGGGAATGGAGAAAGCAGATGCAACGGAAACCTAAATAAATGATAAAGAAACGGGCATGCATGCAGGCGGACGGGCGGGCAGTGGTTGAAGAAGATGGATTGTCGGACGTCAGGAGCCTCGTTGACGTGTGTTTGCCGTTCGTATGCCGTCGACGGCGGGTGGACAGGTGAATACTACGAGGAAGGCGAGCGGAGAAGAAACAAACTGACAACTAATAGGGAGAGATACGAAGAAAGGACGACCCAGCGAGAAAGAGAGAAAAGAAAAGACCATTTGTTTGTTCTCGTTTAATATTTATTGGTCGGTGTCCGGCTCTTATATACGTCTGCTTGCAGGGGCTTCTCCGCGCAGACCCCGATGCTGCAGCCTCGGTTTCCACTAAAAGTTCTTCCCCAACACTAGTTGCCGAGTGCGATGTGTCTGTGCCGTGTGTGGTGTGTGAGTGAGTGGAGACGGACCTACCGACCGACCGAATCATGTGTGTTCGTGCGCCATCTATGTTGATAGCTTTCAGGCTACTGGGAGGGCAAGGGTACTACTTTCCCAAGATCCTTTGCCTTTCTTTTCTTTTTTCTGCCCTCGAGGTATTTAACAACTCCGATAATAGCAGTTCTGAAGAGTGGATCGAAGCTATTGTTAATCATGTGCAAGTTACACTGTTAGGTTTATTATCTGAATCACACTGCATTGCTTTCATACACAGCAGACGTGTATAAAGTCGTTTCTTTAAAATTGGATCTGTCTGTTGTATTTCCAAGATGTTGCAAGTGTCTTTGTGGTTATAGAATGGATAGGGAGTGGACTTGAGAGTTATAATGTATTTTCAAGCCATACCAACTAGTCATTGCTATGTTATTTCAAATCATACAACTCTAAGTGCACATATTATTATTATTATTATTATTATTATTATTATTATTATTATTATTATTATTATTATTATTATTATTATTATTTTTACACACAAGCCATACCCGTGCGCTCCGCTGCACCTGTTAGAAATAAATATAAAATAATTACATAATTAAAATAGGACATTTGATCCAGGGAACATTCGTGTTTGACAGAAGGGTAAATCGTTTATTATGTTACTTAATTTAAATTGTATTAAAAAAATTAAAATGCGATCATTTTGATCCAGAGACCACTCATTTGGTCATAAAAAATATTTTAGGAAATACAGGAAACGAATGCCTATCAAGTTTTCTGTGCATAAGAAGCTATTTTAATCTTACCTGTCCTCGATTCACTCAGAAGTTACTGTAATAACATTATAGCATTATGTCCATCCAGAGAAACTACACTTTCCAATGATGAAATAATAATTAATTATACAAATCGGTTAATTTAGCTTCCGATATTACTTCATACAAACACAGAAACATTCTCTGTAGGCTACCGTATGTTTCATAGCTTTCGATTGTTGTTGTCCAAGGCCCCTTATAGACGAAGTCATTTGTTTTTTATTTCATTACACCGCCTTAGATGGCGTTGTTATTGTAATTTTGAAACTCATTTATCTCATTAAATATCAGTCCTATCAAAATTTTGCATACAATAAAACTTATCGGAAATTATTTTTAAAGAAACTTTTGTCATGTAATATTTTTCATGAAAATTAATAATAAGGGAGATATTTCGATTTATTTAATTCAAGCCCCCTCATAACTCCCCTTTTAAGTAAAATATTTTGAGTGCCATATAGCCTAAATTCTAAGTTACAACTAACTTAATTTATATTACAATTTTCATATAAATCGGTTCAGCCATTATCGCTTGAAAAGGTAACAAACATCCAGACAGACAGACAGACAAAAATTTCAAAAAAGCGATTTTCAGTTTCAGGGCGGTTAATTATATATGTTAGGACCAATTATTTTTGGAAAATCGAAAATTACCAGAAAATTTTCGGCTACATATTTATTATTAATATAGAATAGATTACAAACTGAAAGAATATTGTTTTCACAGAAAATTGAACTAACCTCCGAATAACAGCACATTCACACTGGTGTTGAAGGGTACTACTTTCCCAAGGTCCTTTGCCTTTCTTTTCTTTTTTCTGCCCTCGAGGTATTTAACAACTCCGATAATAGCAGTTCTGAAGATTGGATCGAAGCTATTGTTAATCATGTGCAAGTTACACTATTAGGTTTATTATCTGAATCACACTGCATTGCTTTCAGACACAGCAGACGTGTACAAAGTCGTTTCTTTAAAATTGGATCTGTCTGTTGTATTTCCAAGATGTTGAAAGTGTCTTTGTGATTGTACAATGGATAGGGAGTGGACTTGAAAGTTATAATGTATTTTTCAAGCCATACTAACATAATCATTACTATGTTATTTCAATTCATACAACTCTAAATGGACATATTACTATTTACACATTAAAAACTGAAAGAATATTATTTTCACAGAAAATTGAACTAACCTCCGAATAATAGCACATTCACACTGGTGTTAAAGGGTACTTATTTCCCAAGATCCTTTGCCTTTCTTCTTTTTTGCCCTCGAGGTATTTAACAACTCCGATAATAGCATTTCGAAGCTATTGTTAATCATGTGGAAGTTAAACTGCTAGGTTTATCATCTGAACCGAGTTTACAGTGCATTGATAAGCAGCAGATGTGTACAAAGTCGTTTCTTTAAAATTGGATCTGTCTGTTGTATTTCCAAGATGTTGCAAGTGTCTTTGTGATTATAGAATGGATAGGAAGTGGACTTGAAAGTTATAACTAGACATCGGATTTTTAGGCACTAAAAATTGCAGTTTTAGGCGCCTAAAATAAGCTCAAAATTTTGTAAAATTAGGCTCTATTTTAATGAAAATATGCATTTTAGGCACATCAAGGTATCATACTTATTTCTTTCACTGAAATTTTTAGTTATACACTAAAATACGCACAAAAAAGTATGTTTAAACATTAAAAAAGAATACTATATTATATTTATAAACAGAACTGCACAAATTTAATATATTGAAACTAATGAAATAATGATTATTGATATTAAGATTACTCATTTTAAGTTATTGAAATTCAGTTCCATGCTCAGACTTTATTATAATTATCTGCACAGTACACCACCAGAATTTTTTCTAAATTCTCCACAGTTAACCTTTGCCTTTTGTCACTGAAAATCATTTTCAAAGCAGAAAAACTTCTTTCAACCGAAACTGATGTGAGAGGCGCAAATTTTAAATTAGGTACAATAGAAACATTAATACTTACTGGAACATTTACACTTTCCCCCGATATCACTCTTGATACTTTTTCCAACAATGAAAATCCTACATTCTTATTTAATACATTGTCCCACTTATTATATCTCTGAATCGGTAGCAGCACATGTTGTGATTGTTGCCTGCTTCAAAACTAAGGTTGGTTCTTTGTCGGCATTTATGCCTCCAAACATATTAAATCCGGTGAAATCTATTGCGAGTGTCGTGAGATTCAAAACATTTTGTTTCCTTTATCAATGGTTTCATGACCGGTGTGAAGCAAACTTTCCACTTTTTAAATGCCTTAAATTTCGCAGTGAATGCATGTATAAATTATAAAAAGTAAGAGTAAAATGCAAAACTTTACAGTGAGTTAGGCATTTTTAGGCGAATATTAACAAATTAGGCTCTAATAACCGTTTTAGGGCATTTTAGGGCACTATAAAACTCTTTGAATACCTTTCAATTTCCATGAAACACAAATATTAATAATTATTTTTACTTTTCTCCTAAAGAAACAAAATAGGCATTTGCCCTAGAATCCGATGTCTGGTTATAACACAGTCTACTATATACAGTCACGAAGCTTGAGTTTTGAGGGTGCTAGAAACAATAGACTGTGACGGTACTATTTTGCATTACCTGTAATGAGGCGATATTAGCGATCCTAGTGGTGAGCAACTACCTAATGTTTGCATATTTACTACTTATTGAACTTCGCGACTGTATATACTAGACTGTGGTTATTATGTATTTTCAAGCCATACCAACATAATCATTGCTATGTTATTTGAAATCATAAAACTCTAATGGCCAACTTCTCCAAGAAATGCTTCATTTGGCTTAACTAGGGTTAAATTAACGGCCTGTTTATTTCTAACGTTTTGTTAATGTATTTTTCATTTCTTCAACATCGTTTTGTTTAAAACAACCAACACTTAACTATAACAGTCGTTAACAGTATTTTAACCACTCAATAGCAGTTGGTAATAATTTTGCACATGTAAGACAACTTTTTATTGGCTGATATTATTCTTTAAATTCTGTATTGTGGAGTAAGCCATGAAAAATGTGTAAAATCAAAACCTCCTACAGTAGGCCATGATCGATAAAGAAGAAGACAAATGAAAGTTGTAGGTGACTACTATTGAATAATATTATTACAAAGTGAGGTTATAGTACTAATGCTAACATATGACTTCTCAAAGAAGCAATTTTTGCTGAAATCTTTTTAATATAATAGGCCTACTTACTCTGTATTTTGAAACACTATTGACATTGGCTATAGTTAGTTGAAAAGGGCCAGTATCATAGAATCGAGAGTAAATAGTACAGACGTGGACAAATTATTAGACTAAATTAATTATATGTGCAACAAAGCTGTATTTATCGGTAGAAATAATGAACAAAAATGTATTTGCAGAGATATAATGAACAGAAAATTGAGTCTGGAGGTTACTAATATTTTGTGAACATTCCCTTATTCTTTATTAACACGTTGATTTTGTCAGGGATGCTGGAAACCAAAGTTTGACACTTTCTTTGAATATCAGCATCATTTAGCCAGATATCAGACAGTGATTAAATGAGTCCATGTTTTGTTGTAAGCCTTTTCTTGCTCACTTTCTTCTTCAGTATAGATCACAGATTTTCAATTTCGTTCACGTCCGGTCTTCTTGCAGGCCATAGGAGAACAGACTGTTCAATATCTTCTGCAGTATATAATTAAAACACCAGTTGCACCAACATAGCCAGACAAAATATACTTAACCATTGGAAAAATATACCAGAAGATGTAAACAATCATATTTACAAGAATAGAGAATCTGTGAATTATACTGATGGTTGATATGACGAATTATATTGAGTTTCCAAGAAAAACGTTTTAGTCTAATAATTTGTCCACGTCTGTAGATGCTGAATTGGAGTTGTCTATTTCTGTTCGTGGTATATTAAAGTCTGATTTAAATTTATTGTAAAATTTTTAGTTCTACTTGTTTTGAAAACGTATATTGTCAGAAACTGAGTATCATGCATAGCATATAAATCATCATTCCTGGTTACCTTGTCACGTTGAGATCCCACATTTTCTAAATATTCAATAATAACTCAGTATCAAAATAAGCAGCCAATATGATAATCAGGTGGCTTTTGAAGATTACCTTTCCTATATTACCTTTCCAAAGTGTCTTTTAAATGTTATGATATCAGTCATTCACGAGATATTCCTTAAAGAGAGACATTAAATAGGCTATTATTTTCACAACTTCTGTTTGAACAGCTGTGGTGTCATCTGCCATATTTAACTATCTGTCAAATGAGTTAACTGCCTAAAATCCTATATTTAAAGTTAACAAACGCTTAGCAATCTGTTAAGCCTAACCGGTGTTGAAGACGTGAAAAAAAACTATATTTAACGAACTGTTTAGATTTTAACATTCATTAAATATTCTAACAACACTTGGAGAAACCGGCCATAAGTGCACATATTATTATTTACACATTAAAAACTGAAAGAATATTATTTTCACAGAAAATTGAACTAACCTCCGAATAACAGAACATTCACACTGGTGTTAAAGGGTACTTGTTCCCCAAGATCCTTTGCCTTTCTTCTTTTTTGCCCTCGAGATGTTTAACAACTCCGATAATAGCATTTCGAAGCTATTGTTAATCATGTGAAACTTTATTATCTGAACCGAGTTTGCAGTGCATTTATACGCAGTAGACATGTACAAAGTCGTTTCTTTAAGACCTGTACCTTTCTATTGTAATACCAAGATGTTGCAAGTGTCTTTGTGAATGTTAAAGGGTTAGAAAATGGACTTAACAGTTCTAAGTATTTTCAAACCGTACCTCCTAATATAATCAATATTATGTTATTCAAATCATACCACTTTAAATGGACACTATTATTTACACTTTAAAACTTGAAGGATAATAATTATTTTAGCCCTTAATGAAATATCCTATACGTTATAACATTTTAATTTAAGCTATATTGTTTTAATAAAATAACAGAAAAGAAATTGATAGGAAAATAAACATTTAAGCAAGATTAAAAAATAATATACAACATTGCGTTAGTTGTTTTCTTTACGGTCCGGCACGATTTAAGAAATAGGATACCAGAGTAAGAGTTCTTCAAATTTAAACGTTAACAAAAAAGATAATAAATAACACTGGTATTTAGTGTACTGGTTTCCCCAAGATTTTTACCTCTTTATTTTGGCCTCGAGGTGTTAACAACTCCAATAATATCAGCACTGGAGAGTGAATCGAGCTACTATTAATTATGCATCAGTTAAACTGTTAGGTTTATTATCTGAACAGTGATAACGATGCTTCTGTAATCAGCAGACGTGTACAACTTCGTTGCTTTAAAACTTGAATTGTCTGTTATATTTCTAAGTTGTCCTAGTGACTGCTGAAATAGTGGGAAATAAACATACTAGTATTTTCAAAGCATACTGACATAATCAATACTATGCTATTTGGAATTACACCATGAACACTTTTGTTCTAAGTGGATATAACATTATTTACAAATTAAATTTGTAGGAGAAGTATTAAATTAACAGAAAAATGAACTAACTTCAAATAACACTATATTCACACTGCTTAACAATGGAATGTTAAACATACAGTTTCTCCTGTGAAAAAATATTTTTTTCAGAAGTAAATTTACCTACCCCGTGCGTTTTTTTGGGTATAGAACATAGGAATATAACACTGCCATCAAAAACCTATGTATAAAATCATTAAAAATTAGCTTAACCAGTGGGCCATTTTTAGAAATGAGCAATTTTGACAATTTGTAAAACAAGAGAACATCAAACTTTTAATTAATTGATTAACTAGTGGACTTACTCGTGTTAATTTTGTAAGATTTGTGCGGCTTACAGCTGTTTCAGTGCTTCACGCACCATCCTCAGAGCCTACTAGATCACGGCGTCATCTCGAACTTCTCTGCCTGTTATGTGGGTGTGTTTGATTGTTGAAAGGTGTTGAAGAGTGGATTCAAATAGTGTGTGTGTACTGAAATTGATCTGTGTGTTGAGAATTTGATCGCGGTGTGTTTTAGTGTGCTTGTATATTTCGTATTGTTCTAATGTGTTGAGTGAGTTTTTGGTTCTTGGGTTGTATGTGTAGGATTTCCATGTCCGCATTTATGTTATTGTACGTATGTATGGTTAGCATTGGTTATGTGATCAGGGTATGCAGATGTATTGTGTCCTCTGGTTATTGCTTTAATGTGTTCTTTGTAGCGTGTTTGGAATGATCTGCCTGTCTGTCCCATAGAGAACTTGTCGCAACTATTACATGTGAGTTTGTATACACCTGTGTGGTCGTATTTATTTGTTTGTTTTTTTGTGTGTTGAGATGTCTTTGTAGTGTGTTTTCTGTTCTGTATGCTATGTTGTATTTCTGCTTTCTGAATGAAGATGCGATCTTATGTGTGCTTTTGTTTTCATATGTTAGTGTGATGTATTTCTTGTGTTCTTGTGTTTGTGTTGTGTTTTGCGTGTTTTTGTGTTTGTTAAGTTTACATCAGACTTTTACTTAGTAACCGTAAATGATGTTCTCTTGTTTTACAAATTGTCAAAGCCTGCTAATTTCTAAACATGGGTCACTGGTTAAGCTATTTTTTAATGATTTTCATACACAGATTTCTTTTCGCAATGTTAAATTCTTGTGTTTTCTGCCCAGAACAACACACGGTACATTAAGAACATAAATCAATGTCTCTAATGTGTAAACTGATATTGATAAACTCTAAAAACTACGTGGCTCATAACTCAGTTACACAACATAAACTGTAACTTTGAATAAAAAGTTATTCACTTTTGAAGACAGAACTATGAATACCCTAAAGAAGTGAATTGTGTGCTTTTTAGCCCGTGTTAAATAATATCATCAAAGTCTACTATATACAGTCGCGAAGCTCAATACGTAGTAAATATGCAAACATTAGATAGTTGCTCACCACTAGGATCGCTAATAGCCTATCGCCTCATTACAGGCAATGCAAAATAGTACCGTCACAGTCTATTGTTTCTTACTTACTTATTTACAAATGGCTTTTAAGGAACCCGAAGGTTCATTGCCTCCCTCACATAAGCCCGCCATTGGTCCCTATCCTGTGCAAGATTAATCCATTCTCTATCATCATATCCCACCTCCCTCAAATCCATTTTAATATTATCCTCCCATCTACGTCTCGGCCTCCCCAAAGGTCTTTTTCCCTCTGGTCTCCCAACTAACACTCTATATGCATTTCTGGATTCGCCCATACGTGCTACATGCCCTGCCCATCTCAAACGTCTGGATTTAATGATCCTAATTATGTCAGGTGAAGAATACAATGCGTGCAGTTCTGCGTTGTGTAACTTTCTCCATTCTCCTGTAACTTCATCCCGCTTAGCCCCAAATATTTTCCTAAGCACCTTATTCTCAAACACCCTTAACCTATGTTCCTCTCTCAGAGTGAGAGTCCAAGTTTCACAACCATACAGAACAACCGGTAATATAACTGTTTTATAAATTCTAACTTTCAGATTTTTTGACAGCAGACTGGATGATAAGAGCTTCTCAACCGAATAATAACACGCATTTCCCATATTTATATTCTGCGTTTAATTTCCTCCCGAGTGTCATTTATATTTGTTACTGTTGCTCCAAGATATTTGAATTTTTCCACCTCTTCGAAGGATAAATCTTCAATTTTTATATTTCCATTTCGTACAATATTCTGGTCACGAGACATAATCATATACTTTGTCTTTTCGGGATTTACTTCCAAACCTATCGCTTTACTTGCTTCAAGTAAAATTCTCGTATGTTCCCTAACCGTTTGTGGATTTTCTCCTAACATATTCACGTCATCCGCATAGACAAGAAGCTGATATAACCCGTTCAATTCCAATCTAGCACCCTCAAAACTCAAGCTTCGTGACTGTATATACTAGACAGTGATATCATTGTGCCGACGTATCACTTACATAAAGAATCAGGCTGTGGTATATTCTACACTAATTGCAACCGTCTCCGCACCGCGCCGCTAGTGTAGACACACAGAAAATGGTGGTCAATTAACTGAATGGAGTTCACGTCGTTGTTTATTTGATCATAACTTAAAATGGCTGCACTTTCTGATGAGGTGCTTAGAATTCTGATTCCGATCCATCCGAATGGTCGCATTACGGAACATCTGACGAGTGGGGTAAATATAAAACTCGATTAACTAGCAGACGTCAATCTTAACGACAGTTTTTATCGCGCCTGGAAAGAAAGAAATTACTACAGCGAACACACAAATGAAGTGAGCTTCAGAATTACCAAATTCCATATACAATGTCAGGTACGGGACAAAGAAATAGTCGTTCAACACGGCCGTTTGTGGTTGGCTTGTAATTTAACTTTTATTTATAGATCTCGTTTCCTTTTTATGTAATTAGAGCTGCGCTGTATTCATTGTCAGTCGATCGAAAATATCTAAATTAAGAAATGAAAAGAAATGGAGGAGAGAAAATAACATTTTATTAGGCCTACTACAGAATAATCAGTTTGTAACCATTTTAAAATAAACTGTTAATTTCTATAATCATGCTGTGGAATAAACGAACTACAATTAAGATGTTAAAATTCAGAATGCTTCATTAACATGCCAGCACAGTTGAACATTAATGAAAGTTAATAATACAACAAATATTTTGTTCCGTGTAGATCTCATTATAATTTTCCCTTATTAAGTCCAATTAATTAACTAGATAGGCTGTTAATTGATAATAGTACATTATGCAACGAGCCTATAATGATAGTAATTAAGACGCAAGTATGTTTGTTTATGAAACGAGCGCAAGCGAGTTTCATAATTTTCATACGAGCGTCTTAATTACCATAATAGGCAAGTTTCATACGACTTTTTATGTTCGACCATATTTATAACTTTAAATTATTCAGAAGTATACATTCTATTTGTATCTGACAGAAGATCGGAAGTGAGATGTGCGCAGACGCGAAAGTATTGATTTTTTCCGAGGAACAGTAATGTCATTGACCTTGATGTAATGCAGAGAATGTATAACCTGGAAATTGATTTAGAATTGAAAAACGAGGTGACAAATTGAATTTATTTGAATATTATTTACAATTAACGCTAATTATTATAGTAACAGAACATAACCTTCTGCGACAGTATTGGATTTCCAGCCTCCGTGACGTTTCCTTCGTCTTTCGATTGCATATCCGAGAATAATCGAAAACCTGAACTTCAATGAATAGGTGTACTTTAATGACGTGCATTAAAGGACTGCTACCAGGTGTATAATTACTACATTTCGGCATGGTCGAGCATAAAACCACTTTTATACTTTAATTTTTATAGTTTTGTTTATAATACCTACTACATTAAAAATGATGCACATCATCATTAAATATTTATGTAATACAGGTTCTACCGGAAGTTTAAGGACAGCCCTTCGAAAAAGATTTTTCACTCCGTCCTTTTTCTTACATGAAATCCTCTGATATTTACAAACGAACCAAATACCTGTCAAAAGTGAAAGTTTTTTTACTGCAAATCCAATTTCTCTATCCTTCAAACTGTTGATTGTATTCGTCACTTCAGTGAGAGACACAAAATTAATATTAATACATGGGAAGTGAAAGGACTTCTTTTTGGCGCTAGGGGAACTTCATTTAAGTTAATCGAAACCATTCTCCTTTCTCTTAAATTTTCTAATGAGGATATTAACAAAATTTTTCTAATGGTATTGAGAGATTCATTATCCATTTTACACAATCACTTGTATAGCACTACGTAATATATATTATTTCATTTCATTACTTTCATTGTACTTTCATCTCATGTTTCTCCGAAATAAAATTTTACTTCATTTTTAAATGTATAAAATTAACTGTATTCTCTCCGCAATCATATTCTATCTTATTTTAAATTTAACCTCTGCTTTGTATTCTGGATCCTAGTGGTCAGCCGTAGATGTCGGCCAGATGTCCCAAATTGTGAAAAATTAATAGTAATTTTTCTGTTATGAAAACTTACTGAAATATTTTTTAGGTATTTTTTGTGGGTTATTTTACGACGCTGTATGAACGTCTCAGGTTATTTAGCGTCTGAATGAACTGAAGATGATAATGCCGGTGAAATGAGTCCGGGTCCAGTACCGATGGCTGTCCAGCAGGAAAAAAATAATTACTCCAGAATAGGTGTACAGTATTTAGATCAATGAATTTTAGGATGGAGTTAGATATTATCTCACGACATTCTTCCACATCCCAATAATCTGCCACTTCACTTCCGCACTTCTGAATTTCGACTCGTTTTCACTTTTCTTCAAGGAAGAAATCTAACCTTTCCACACTTGTAGGAAATTCCACAACTTTTTACTAAAAATGGAGGGAATAATCTGATTGGTCAGTATTAACAACTCCCAATCTTGTGATGTGAGTGGCACTGGCGGTCCCGGGTTAATTTGCTGCGAATTTCAAAGTGAAAATAATTTTAGAAAAAGACAATTTTTCCTAAGTAAAATAAAGAAAAAATCTGGAATTTAATGATTGAACGAGATGTTACAATTTGTGTATACAAAATGTAATATTTATACAGGAAGCTTTTTAGATATTTCTAACTATATCCCAAAATTCATTGACCTAAGTGCATTCATTCTGGAGTAATTAATTTTTCTCCTACAAAACGTAATTTTTCAATAAGTCTTCATAGCAGAAAAACTGTTATACAATCCGCAGTTTAAAAGAGAGAGAGAGACTGAGTTTGCAGTAAAAAACTTAACAGACATTAATTCCCTATATAAACGTCAGGGGGTTTCATATAAGTATAGGGACATAAGTGAAACATCACTTTTGAAGGATCGTCACTAGACTTTTGGCACAATCTATAGTAACAAAAATATTACAGTAATTTTTTTAACTGAGGGAATTATAGAGATGCATGCATCGAACTTCTTTTCAATTTGTTGAAGTTTCTTTGCAAGACTAGGGATAATATGACAGACCTACTATATGCTACGGTTATAATTCCTTCGAATTAAATTTGCTGTTCGCATAATATATATCGAAGCCTACGAAAATACGTTGAAATATTGTAAAACATATTGTGAGGAAAGTAATAGTTGCACGAGTTTCTTTTTTAATTAAGGAATACGATCGAAGCTGAAGTGTACAGATATAATTAAAATACATGCAAACACAAATAATAATAATAATAATAATAATAATAATAATAATAATAATAGTAATAATAATAATAATAATAATAATAATAATAATAATAATGTTTTATTTTCGCTGGCAGAGTTAAGGCCATAAGGCCTTCTCTTCCACTCAACCAGCCTTAATCAATACAATGCATATTTAAATTACAAATATTTACACTACACTTAAAATGTTCTCCAGCAATATTCTTCAGTTTTAACGACTAGTAGTCTACATATTTATTTAAATTTAGATAAACCTATAAGGTAAAGTAGTAACTTAATTTATGAGCTAATTTAATTCAATCAATTATAATTAATTTAATATTTGAGATAGCTAGTAAAATGATGAAAATTAATTTAATATAAGCTTACTAGGACTATGTTACAGGAAGAAAAAAATATATATATAAATCTAAAATATATTTCTATAATGAGAATATTAATGTAATTGCCATTAGAGGTTTTGTAAATCTATTTAGAGAAATTAATGGTAATAATAAGAATGGACAGATGTTAGTTTCATTATAAGTAACAAATATTAATTAGCAATTAATATATTAAGTAAGAATTTATGTAATTTTGACCTAAATGAAGTTATTGTCCAACAACCCCTTACATCACTCGGAAGCGAGTTCCAATTTCTAGCAACTGAAACTGTATAAGATGAAGAATATAAAGATGTCTTGTGGTAGGGTATAATGAGTAAATTGTTATGATGAGAAATAGTAATCTTATAACCAATAAATAAATTAAAAAATTGATGTAATATTCGCTTTTAGGATTATAGATTAGCCTAAGTAAATATAAGCAAAAATGGGCCTATAACAAACTGAAATGTGTGTATGTACGTACTTCAATTTATAGTCATGTATGAATTTAACTTTGCGCATGCGCGTAAAGAAACCGTTACATGTCACGATTATACAGAATTTAATATGACCACGAGTCATAATACAGCGATTGAATTTATATTGTTCTTTTTAATACCTTCACGTAATTTCAGAATAAATAAGCTAACGGAAGTATCAAAATTATGTAACAGTAACACTTAATACAATTTTTCGCTTATGTTTGACCCTAAATAGACTAAAATATCACAGTTGCTAGTTTACTGAAATCGTACTCTCATCTCTTACAACAATGTTCCAAAAGACTGACGTTAAAAACAAACGAAGGATGATCGATTTCAAGACATTCGACGTGGACAGATGTGTATCGATCTTATATTACTCTTTTACGACGTTATTTAACTAAAAATAAGCAATTTTTGCAATTTAAAAGTTCGTCAGACGCATTTCAGTCTCGTTTTCATTTTTATTAGTTCGCTCTCATTTTGTTGCAATTAGTGTTGGACATAACAAAATGGAATCGTGATAATATCAAATTACAAGAAGCAATTTTGAAATGTTGAGCTTTTTAATGTGATGTAATAAAAACTTTATATCTGTAAGTTGCTCGCGCAGGTGTCTGTGGACAACAAATTGTCGTGTGACGTTCTGAAACCAGCAACAAACTTTTCCTTGTTTGCAGCACCTGCTGAGAAATTGCGCACGATCAAGATCTTCGAAAGGAAAGACGTGTTTAATAATAAACTTTAATGTTGCAGGAGTAATCCGCATTACTGTATGGTATATATCATTGTATTTCCTTTCATTTATATCATGCAGAATAATATTTCCGTGAATTTGTAGCGTGCCTTGCTTTGAGGCATTGTTACTCAAAATATTTTCACCGCGGAAACCCTCTTAGCCTATAGAGCAACCATGGAACGCTTGTAAGCTATATTCTTTGTTCTGTTATTTTTTTATTTATTTATTTATTTATTTAGAATATTAACGTGCAAAACAACAGCACAAGGCCAATTAAAGTTTAGCACGATATAAAACAGAACAAAACAGCAAATGATGATGAGAATGAATGATAGAAAATGGCAATGAGATGAAATACAAACAATATAATAGTCTACATCAATCATAGATCAAATAAAATTATAAAATTAGTACAATAATAATGGAAATAGTCTACATTAATCAATTGACCAAATGCAAGAAAAAAAAATGGACAAATGATTATTAAAATTAGATCAGTGAGTTAAAACTCAAAGATATGCTACACATTAAATGGATCCAAGTTGAATCCATGCAAATTAGCATAATTAATGCATCTGCAGACCGGAGACAGAGATTTAGAATTCCTATTATAAAACATTTTATGAAATCTTAAACCCTTACCAGGAATACGAAGACTGATATTGCTTATGAAGGATTCACAATCAATATCACCCTTAATGACTTTACAAAAAAATAAATAATCAAGATCCTGACGTCTGGTAAACAAACTACCGCAATTGAAATATTCGCAATTAGTGTCATAGTTATAATCGGAATTTGGTAAAAATCTATAAGAACACAGGGAAATAAATTTTCTTTGAATATTCTCCAATTTAGCCGAGTCAGTGGAAGTAATGGAGTTCCATACAACAGATAATAATGATAATAATAATACTAATAATAATAGTAGCTCATAATTAAGCCCTAATAAACGTTAACAATAATAAAATTATTAATAATTAATTTTAATAAATAATGTTAATAATAACGTATAATTTGTCATTATTATTATTATTATTATTATTATTATTATTATTATTATTATTATTATCATAAACAATATCAGCCTTCGTATTCCTTCAAAAGGTTTAAGATTTCAAAAATTTTTTTATAACAGAAATTCAAAATCACTTTCTCCAGTCTGTAGATGCATAAAATATACCAATTTGCATGGGCACAATTTAGATCCTTTTAAGGTATAGTTTTGTTTTGATTATTAGTATTTACTGTTCTTGTTATCAATTTTATTTATGTTTGTTTTTGTTTATTTAAGATATTATTTAATTGTTTTTGCATCTTTGTATCTTCTGTTTGTGTAATGTGCTGAAATATAATTGGCCTCTGGCTGTTGTTCGGCACACAAATATTAATAATAAATAAATAAATTAATATTAATAATAAATAAATTATTATTAGAAAATCCACAAACGATTAGGGAAAACACGGAAATTTTACTTGAAGCAAGTAAAGCGATCGGTTTGGAAGTAAATCCCGAAAAGACAAAGTATATGATTATGTCTCGTGACCAGAATATTGTACGAAATGGAAATATAAAAATTGGAGATTTATCCTTCGAAGAGGTGGAAAAATTGAAATATCTTGGAGCAACAGTAACAAATATAAATGACACTCGGGAGGAAATTAAACGCAGAATAAGTATGGGAAATGCGTGTTATTATTCGGTTGAGAAGCTTTTATCATCTAGTCTGCTGTCAAAAAATCTTAAATCTGAGGCTAAGAGGGATGAAGTTACAGGAGAATGGAGAAAGTTACACAATACAGAACTGCACGCATTATATTCTTCACCTGACATAATTAGGAACATTAAATCGAGACATTTGAGATGGGCAGAGCATGTAGCACGTATGGTGAATCCAGAAATGCATATAGAGTGTTAGTTGGGAGGCTGAAGGGAAAAGGACCTCTAGGAAGGGCGAGACGTAGATGGGAAGATGATATTAAAATGGATTTGAGGGAGGTGGGATATGATGATAGAGAATGGATTAATCTTGCATAGGATAGGGACCAATGGCGGGCTTATGTGAGGGCGGCAATGAACCTCTGGGTTCCTTAAAAGCCAGTAAGTAAGTATTATTATTATTATTATTATTATTATTATTAGTATAGGCCTACATTTATTCAAGTGGGTGCAACTGCATAATTAAAACTGTACTAATGGTACACATAGCCTACTTATATTGTCAGAAACTTGCATATTCAATTTTAAATTACAGATTTGTTATAATCTCTAGATATACTATGAAATTCTATAAGTAGATTATTTTACGACGCTTTATCAACATCTTAGGTTATTCAGCGTCTTAATGAGATGAAGGTGATAATGCCGGTAAAATGAGTCCGGGGTCCAGCACCGAAAGTGACCCAGAATTTGGTCATATTGTGTTGAGGGAAAACCCCAGAAAAAACCTCAATCAGGTAACTTTCCCCGACCGAGAATTGAACCCGGACCACCTGGTTTCGCACCAGACGCGCTAACCGTTACTCCACAGCTGTGGACGAAATTCTATAAGAACTATATAAAAAAAAACGAAACCATCTTTATGATAAATTAATTTAGTACATTTTATTATTTAATTAATAAGACATATCTGAAAGCTAGTATCTCAATAATTTTGTTCAGTGAAATGACTGTCTGTTTTTTAAGTCTGCAGATCCTTGGAAGTCTCGCTCTATGGCGGAAACTTGTAACCTTATTTCTACTCCTAAATTTAGTATGTTTCGGTATATAGTTTGGTGGATACACACATAGAAAATCCAGTGATAAAAGTGAAAAATGATAAAAATTAATATCTGTTTTATATGTTTAATAATAATAATAATAATAATAATAATAATAATAATAATAATAATAATAATAATAGTAATAATAATAATTTTATTTATTTTATTTATTTATTTATTTATTTATTTATTTATTTAGAATATTAACGTGCGAAACAACAGCACAAGGCCAATTACAGTTTAGCACGATACAGAACAGAACAAAACAACAAATGATGATGAGAATGAATGATAGAAATGGCAGTGAGATGGAATACAATCAATATAATAGTCATCAATAATCTTTGACCAAATGCAACAAAATAAATAGCAATATCTAACAATAATAACAAGTAAGGATATATCATGATAAACTCAAAAGGCGTATACTACACATTAAATGGATCCAAGCTCAATTCATGCAAATTAGCATATTTTATACATCTGCAGACCGGAGAGAGAGATTTTAAATTTCTATTATAAAAAATGTTATGAAATCTTAAGCCCTTAGCAGGAATACGAAGACTGATATTGCTTATGAATGATTCACAATCAATATCACCCTTAATGACTTTACAAAAAAAATAAATAATAAAGATCTTGATGTCTGGCAAATAAACTACAGCAGTTAAAATATTTACAGTTAATCTCGTATTTATAGTCATCGGAATTTGGTAAAAATCTATAAGAACACAAGGAAATAAATTTTCTTTGAATATTCTCCAATTTAGCCTAGTCAGTGGAAGTAATGGAGTACCATACAACAGATGCATATTCAAGCTTGGATCTAACCAACGTATAGTATAAAATTAATAGACACATCGGAGTAGAAAAAGATAATAATAATAATAATAATAATAATAATAATGATGAATTTATATTTATTCATAGTAATATTAATGTTATTGTGCTAGCACAAGAGATAATAATAATAATAATAATAATAATAATAATAATAATGATGAATTTATATTTATTCATAGTAATATTAATGTTATTGTGCTAGCACAAGAGATAATAATAATAATAATAATAATAATAATAATAATAATAATAATAATAATAATAATAATAATAATAATATTAAAACACTAAAATGATAATACCACTTTGAATAAGAATAGATAATCGAGTTCATGGCGTCTGGAATATAAGCTTCGACAATAAAATTAAAGAAATCACAGTCAAATACCTTACTATAATAATATCGGACAGCTAGCAGTTCTACGCGTGAACGACGCTGGTGCTGCCACCTAGGCGACCGGTGTGGTGAGACCCGCGAAACAAGCTATAATCAACTGCAATGTATATTGTTGCTGGGCTAGTTAACAGTTTTATTAATTAGTGCTGTGTTAAAATGTCAGGGTGTATATGTGCTGTTTATAATTGCTACAATTACAGTATTACAAATTGCTCCAAATCGTACTTCCGATTTCCGAGAGTTCATAAAACGTGTGTCCAAAAAATTCTTTTTTAAGCCTAATGTCTTTGTCTCTGTGTTGATAGAATAATAAAAATTAGCTTTTTTTTATTTAAGCCTAATAAATGAATAGAAGTTAAAATATATTGAAAATGTTAAGGTTATTGTTGTTCATATGTCTTTACTAATTATTAAAGGCAACATCATTCCAATCAATTTTATCTTTGCAGTTGTCAGCAATGCGTTTAAAGCGTTATTGTAAATTCATTCTTAATGTCAAAATTAATTTTGTCTCACTCACTGCCTGCTGGATCACATCCTATGGTTGCTTACACTGCCTGCCCAATCAACGGTTATGCGCGAGTAGCCGCTAGATGGCAGATAGTGACTTTGCATATATTTATAATGTTAATGGTGATGGGTACTACCTGCCACCTAGCGGCAAAATAACTTTGATTGAGTAGGCATCTTACGCAACTATAGGATGCGATCCAGCAGGCAGTGGTCTCACTGAAGCAAAGTTAAAGAATACGCAACAATTAATTACGGAAAGTAATACGAAGTATGCAATATTTCTCATGATATCCAGCTTTGATGCAAAATAATAATGTTACATTAAGTATTATTCAACATTTTTTTAAGTGTCTCTTATATTATTTCACATTAGTACCTCACGTCCGAATCCCGCTATGTTAAATATTTGTATTTGTGGACATAATTCCACGCCGCTCCGCTAGATGTCAGATCCGCGATATTTCGCACTCACACAGTCTAGTATATACAGTCACGAAGCTCAATACGTAGTAAATATGCATCCATAGATAGTTGCTAACCACTAGGATCGCTACTATCACCTCACTGCAGACAACGCGAAATAGTTCCTGCACGGTCTATTGTTTCTAGTACCCACATAAACTCAAGCTTCGTGGCTGTATATACTAGACTGTGCTATTATGTAGCTGTCCGGTATTATTATAGTAAGGTATTTGTCACGGCTTTTCTCATAACTGTAACCGGAATCACTGGACAAACATTTATATGAACATAAGGATATTAATTTTTGGATACTTTCTAATTTAGCAGAATCAGTTGTAATAGAATTCCAGACTACAGATGCATATTCGAGTTTTGATCTAATTAATATTCTGTAGAGTACCGGTATTACAAGAAAATCATGGGTAGAGAAGGAATAAGTTACTGACCGTATTATTCCCAACTTTCTGATTACATGATTGTGTATTTAATAATATTAATCATAAGCATCAAAATTTGATTCTAATTCAGGAAAACAACTCATCATTGAACAGAAAAATACTCAGTGGGCTTGCGCTGCAAATATGACGAAATACTGTATATGTTAAAATATTCAAAACTTTTAAATCTGTAATTTATTCACTCTCAATTTTATTTTTGTTTGTATTGGAATCCCCTCCTGAGCACGAGTCTTACCCATTCAGGAGTGGGCTAGTTTATATTGTATTATATTAACTTGTGTTTATTTGTAATTTACTAGCATTATATAAATAAAAAAATAAATAAAAAAATATAAAAATAAATAAATATTCCGAAGTGATACAGTGTTAAAAGATGTGTAATCAAGATGTATAGGTATGTAAAATAAATAGAGCTATCGTTGTTTTCTTCACGATTTCTTATCTTCATAATAAATCTGAAACTAATTGAAGTGAAAATGCGAATTACATGTTTGTAGACTTTTGTTTGCACAGAAGCCTTTCATAATTCATAAGCAAGAAATATAACTTCAGAAATATTAATTATTTTAAATATAACTATAATAAATTGAGAATATTTTGCATGCACTACAAAGTAACAGAAAATAAACATGTTTCTGAAATTAAGTATAGGCCTAATTGTTGCGTTCTTTATAAATTAATTCGTTACTGTATTTCAAGGAATGAAAAATAAATTATTAAATATCAAATTATTTTTCTAAGTTCGCATACTGCTAAGCTATATTCGATATAATTACAATGTACATACATATATTAAATTTTATGTAAGTCTATAAACTTTACAATAACTTATAAATGAAGTGAAATATCTCAATTTTGTGTTTATAGAGGGGGCCTTTTGCTTGCAATCTAGAAAATGAAAGTTCATCTTACTATTTGCGTGCATATTAAATTATTTCAGTGTGTGTTCTGATAAATAGTCCAAGACAACTATAAACAGTAGTTTAATATCACTCGCAGCATGATAACGAACTGAATAATTGTTGTCAGGCGAGGTGAAAGTTGTAACAGAATAGTAATATACGTTACAAGAGCGGTATGTTGACGTTTTCATGCTCGAGGAAAAGATTGAAAAAGCGAAACGTAGTTGAGCTTTTTCAATTTCCGAGAACATGAAAACAAACATACCGCTCGTGTATCGTACATTATTTTGTGCGAAGATCGTTTATTACATACCTGAAAGAGGAATTTCTAATTAGTTGCAATGAAATCTCCATCTTGGTTTCTGTTTAATGACGCCAACTTCGGAACACCAAAATATCTTTCTTCAACATTGTTGCTGTAAAATGTTTTCTGTGTTTACTATACTCCAGCAGGTCATGATATACGTCTGTCTTTTTTTTCCCCCAGTCTATAAATGCGAACTTAAAACAAACGGTAAAGTTATGTATTGATTTATTTTTCACTTTAATATTTTAACAATATTACTTATATAACATATTGCAGTAATAACATCGGCATCTGCAATCTCGTTGATTTTTTCACGGCTTCCTTAATGTTACTTGTATCAGGAATACAATAGCTTTCGTGGAGTAGTAGACTTTACTTAATTTTTGCAAATATTTAAAAATAATAATTAACATTGCAATTTAGGTGAAATTGCAGTGGTAAGTTTCCAATTTATAATTGTTACTATGTTAAACGTCTCTAAAAATAATACGTTAAAAGCCTAAAGCAGTAAAATGAATGTCGCGCTTAAGCGGTAAGAAGAGGGAAATTGTTATGTGTGTTACGTTGGGAATACTGAATGTGGTATTTCACACTTACCGCGTATTGGTTCTGTGCGGAAAACAAGCAAATACGGACGATCTCGCACAAAATAATAATTACCTTCGTGATATTAATTCTTTTGTTTTATTTTTATATTTTTATTGTCACTATATCATGAAGAAAGAACAATAAAATAAAAAACTTATCTCAATGGAAATAAGATGAATAGGTTTCTGAATTATTTCGGCCACTATCTGTGTGTTTCTGTGGAGACGCGTTATTGTCATGGGGTTGAAAATGTAGTTTTTTTAGTTTGTTATTCAACGATGCTGTGTCAACTAATAGGTCATTTAGCTTCGATGGAATTGGTGAGAGGGAGATGGTATTTGAAGATATGAGGCTGAGGATTCGCCATAGGTTGCCTGACATTTAAATTCAAAATCAAATTCAAATTCAAAGTTTATTTATTTTATTGAGCATTACAGCCATAAGGCAAGACAAGTCAAAACAAAACTTATTTACAAAATCAGTGTACTTCACAAAGTTAGATTGAACCGTAAGTAATGTCAGTTTCAGGGGGTTATTCTTTGAGATATTTCAAACAAAAAAGTATCATACAATTTTGCTCGTTTTAGCTTCCTTTTCGAGATAAAAATTGTTTTATATGCAACATTTCATAGCGTGCTTTGGGAAGGCCAATTCCCAATATGCTCAGTCAATTTAAGAGAGCAGTGTATTATGATAATAAATGAGTGGAAGAATTTTTTCCTTTAAATGTGTAGAAATTTTTATCTGAACAAATGTAGTATTGTAAAATTCCTTTTCAGAACGAAAAGTTATATTTGTTGGGATCAAATTTCTACATATTTAAAGGACGAAACTAAAATTCCTTCAATCATTTATTATCATAATACCGGATTGTGATACAGATTTTTTATATTCTAACAGAATGTTGAGATTTAACTATTATTATTATTATTATTTTTATTATTATTATTATTATTATTATTATTATTATTATTATTATTATTATTATTATTATTGTCGCCCTCGGTAGCGTAGTTGGTATAGCGCTGGCCTTCTATTCTCGAGGTTGCGGGTTCGATCCCGGCCTAGATCAATGGCATTTAAGTGTGTTTAAATGCGACAGGCTCATGTCAGTAGATTTACTGGCATGTAAAAGAACTCCTGCGGGACAAAAATTCCGGCACACCGGCGACGCTGATATAACCTCTGCAGTTGCGAGCGTCGTTAAATAAACCATAATTTATTATTATTATTATTATTATTATTATTATTATTATTATTATTATTATTATTATTATTCTTATTATTATTATTGTGAAACGTACAGCAGGGTCGTATAGGCCAGTTTCTGTCGGATGCTTTTCCAATTCACTGCGGGCTAAAGCAAGGAGATGTACTATCAACTTTATTTTTTAACTTTGCTCTAGAATATGTCACTACGAAAGTCCAGGATAACAGAGAGGGTTTGGAATTGAACGGGTTACATCAGCTGCTTGTCTATGCGGATGACGTGAATGTGTTAGGAGAAAATCCACAAACTATTAGGGAAAACACGGGAATTTTACTTGAAGCAAGTAAAACGATAGGTTTGGAAGTAAATTCCGGAAAGATAAAGTATATGATTATGTCTTGTGACCAGAACATAGTACGAAATGGAAATACAAAAATAGGAAATTTATCCTTTGAAGAGGTGGAAAAATTCAAATATCTTGAAGCAACAATAACACTCGCAAGGAAATTAAACGCAGAATAAATTTGGGAAATGTCATCCAATCTGCTCTCAAAAAAGCTGAAAGTTAGAATTTATTAAACAGTTATATTACCGGTTGTTCTGTATGGTTGTGAAACTTGGACTCTCACTTTGAGAGAGGAACAGAGGTTAAGGGTGTTTGAGAATAAGGTGCTTAGGAAAATATTTGGGGTTCAGAGTGATGAAGTCGCAGGAAAACTGAAAATGTTACACAACGCAGAATTGTATTCTTCACCTGTTTTAATTAGGAACATAAAATCCAGACGTTTGAGATGGGCAGGGCATGTAGCATGTATTAGCGATTCCAGAATTGCATATGGAGTATTAGTTGGGAGGCCAGAGGGAAAAAGACCTTCGGGGAGGCCGAGACGTAGATGGAAGGATAATATTAAAATGGATTTGAGGGAGGTGGGAGATGATGGTAGAAACTGGATTAATCTTTCTCAGGTTAGGGACCGATAGCGTGCTTATGTGAGGGCGACAATGAACCTCCGGGTTCCTTAAAAGCCATAAGTATCATTATTATTATTATTATTATTATTATTATTATTATTATTATTATTATTATTAATATTATTGTAACAAATATAAATGATACTCGGGAGGAAATTAAACACGGAATAAATATGGGAAATGCCTGTTATTATTCGGTTGAGAAGCTGTTATCATCTAGTCTGCTGTCAAAAAATCTGAAAGTTAGAATTTATAAAATAGTTATATTACAAGTTGATCTTTATGGTTGTGAAACTTGGACTCTCACTTTGAGAGAGGAACATAGGTTAAGGGTGTTTGAGAATAAGGTTCTTAGGAAAATATTTGGGGCTAAGCGGGATGAAGTTACAGGAGAATGGAGAAAGTTACACAACATAGAACTGCACGCATTGTTATTCTTCACCTGACATAATCAGGAAGATTAAATCCAGACGTTTGAGATGGGCAGGGCATGTAGCACGTATGGGCGAATCCAGAATGCATATAGAGTGTTAGTTGGGAAGCCGGAGGGAAAAAGACCTTTGGGGAGGCCGAGACGTAGATGGGAGGATAATATTAAAATGGATTTGAGGGAGGTGGGAGATGATGGTAGGGACTGGATTAATCTTTCTCAGGATAGGGACCAATGGCGGGCTTATGTGAGAGTGGCAATGAACCTCTGGGGTTCCTTAAAAGCCAGTCCAGTAAGTAAGTATTATTATTATTATTATTATTATTATTATTATTATTATTATTATTATTATTATTATCGTATCATAATGATTATAGCTATTACTATTGTTATATAAAACAAAATATTATAAAAATCTCACGCTAATTTTCGATACAAGATTTCCAAGTTGCAGTAGCGTTGTAGCTCCACATTATGGCACTCTGTTAAATAATGCATGCCGTGAACACGACCGCCACTGATGATTGTCGCAGAGATAAGACCCCCCCGCGCCACGCAAGCCCGATCTCAAGACTCGCGTGCTAATTTCTCTGTACACATTTACACATTCGCGATTAGACTCGCTACGTGTGGGCTTTGCCTTGCCTGTGTCGTTAATGGAATCCGTCATCTAGATGGTTTTTCTTATCGTCGTTTCGTTACAATGCCCATGTTAATGCCGAGCATCGGAAGCAAATTAGCTTACATTGTTTTGAGCACAACAATATGTGGGTAGCTGTCGTTGGGAATGCAGGAAGCAGCACATCTCTCAGGGATTGAATGACAAGCGTTTTACGAGCGGACAATTTTCTGCCGTATTCCTAGTAATTTCTTTTCCATTAGTGAATATGATCACAACAAAACTGACTTTATCAGCCACACAGCCTGTAAGAGGGTAATCATGATCAATTTGTTATACGACTTAATATCCCAATTAAATAATTTTAAAACAATAAATGCAATATATTTCAATAACATTACAAAATCACACGTAAGTTCTGAATTGTCAGTCAAGTTACAGCGAGCTCAGAATATGTGCGTCAGATACGTGTGCAACATCCGACGGTATGATCACATATCACCATCCTTCGCAAGTCTCTCGTGGCTCCGACTTAAAGAACGTAGAACTTTACACTCTTTGTCTTTACTCTTTCGAATTCTGCACACTTCAACACCAAATTACCTTTCGTCTCGTTTCTCTTATCTATACTCTAACCACGACGTAAATACCAGATCACTTATCTGTGGCACGCTAAGTATACCTCTTCATAGAACATCTTGTTATTCATCATCTTTTACAATATCCACCTCGCGTCAATGGAATTCCTTGTCACAAAGGATTAGGGGCTGCAAGACAATAAACACCTTTAAGAACAGCTTAAAAGATAACCTTATTAGCATTTCACTCCAATCATACTGATTTAAACTATCACTGACTACATTGTTACTTTTTCTTTAGACATCATCCTGATTGTGCTGTATTTTAATTGTCTCGTAATAATCTCTTTCTATTACCTAATATTATTTGAAATATATTAACATTCTATGTATTTTAGTTTAATTCTGCTACACAGTTTATTTCAGTGTTTAATTAATAGTTCATAGTATTTTGTTGTTTAATTTGTAAATAACTCTTGTATACATGTAACTCTCATCTAAATCAAATTGTTGAATTCTTTGTAAGTTCATGCATATGTATATACACTTTTTGCTGGTTGAGTGGAAGAGAAGGCCTTACGGCCTTAACTCTGCCAGCTAAAATAAATTATTATTATTATTATTATTATTATTATTATTATTATTATTATTATTATAAAGTCAAGTGGGTAGGCATTGGATATATACATATATACATTCATTACAAAATCACGTCTGTATTATTTTAACGTTTTAGATAAAAATAGTTTACAAAATAGTACAAGCGATATGACTTGGAACACGCACCATAGGGATTTCAATGCTAAACTTTATATCTATGTATGTGTGTGTCTCTGTGTGTGTGTATTAACACTACAATTGGGTATACACCCGGTGGCAGTGATATATAATATACGAAACACAGACGTTAGGTCCTTTTTATAATGTCCACAATTTTAAGTCCATTACATAAAAGTCCATTACACTATGTCCATAAATATATATCGTATGAAGTATATGTCCACTTTATTTTAGTCCAATTGCACAAATTTTATGTCCACATGTTTACGTCCACTACATGATTGTACAATATATTATGTCCATCTACAAATTGACTTCAATTCCTTACTCACTCTCTTCTGCCTGTTCATCTTCATACAGCTTCAGATCATAACTGACAGCTTGAGGTAAGTTCTGATGTGTCCGTCTTCGTTTAGTGGTTGTAATTCCGATCAATCTCTTCTACTCGATTTAAATTTTGTAGGTACGATCTTTTAATAGTGTGTCGCACATTCAAATTCCCGTCAAGCAATTGGATTATTATAATTTCATTATTCGTTTGGTTTTTCTTGATAAATTCCATGAATTTCCAGACCTACGCGTGATGTGTGACGCTGTGTTTCTGAAAGCTTTTGTGCCAGCCCTCGACTATGTTAGTTGTTCGATGTTGTCCTGCCAGAACCTGATTATAAGTGCTCCATATTTCAGCTGCGAATCTAGGTGGCATTGCTCTTCTTCTTCCTCGAGCAGGTGTTCCTCGGATGTAAGTTCTTTCCATGTACAATGCTAAATCCATTATATCAGGCTCAATATTATCTATATGGCTATCAAAAACAGCCTGAACATCTTCCAGTGGTACAAAAGGAATTGACTTAAATAAAAGTGGACATAAATGAAAGTGGACTTCAATAAAAGTGGACATAACAGTCATGGACCCAAAAAAAATGGATGCACATAAAATGTGGACATAAGTGAAAGTGGACTAAAATATTAGAGGACATAAGTCATATGGACATGGTTTCAATGGACTTAAGGTCTTGGAAGCATAATATACAATAATAGCATTACAATAATTATATTAATAAAATTTGCAATAATTACAACAAGAAAAAATAAAATAAAAGTAAATTTACTTTTAACTATAAATAAATAGATACAATAAACCTAGGACTATCAATAAAACTATGCTATAGTAACGCCTACAATAAGCAAAAATAAACCTAACTTACAAGACAGTATTTGGTATAAGTATTTTGTTATATTAGCTCCCCTATTTATTATAGAAAAAAATGTCATTAAAGTTTTCTGTAGAGAAAAAATTCTGCATCCATTTGTTTTATTAAATTAATAATTTGATTATGAGTGTGTTTAAAATAACTTAAAATGAAAAAGTAATATTATAATCATCTTTAATGAAAACTTGATTACAGTAGGTCATGGATAACTGATGTTTGTGTTTGAAACAAAATATTGTAGGATCCAACCAGTTATGATAAAATCTCAAGGGGAAACAAATGAATGTGACTTCGATGTGAATTCATTTTTTTTACAGATTAACAATGAAAATACCAATGTTTATAATAGGTTTGTTCCAATCCGGTTCGGAATCGATTCTGAACTGTCTGCTCATGCGCTGTAGCTCAATGTGTGTTCCAACAAGACTAGAACTGATTTCGAACCGCTACTGAACTCCCAGTTCCCTATTCCAACGTGCTTTACAACTCGATCGGAACGAGTAAAATTGATTCTCGATTAAGAGCAGAAACTGCGAATTCTGAACTACTGACGCATGCGCAGATGGTTTAATCTGAAGTTATGGTTAAAATGCTTGAGTCTTCCATTTTAAATGCGCCTTTTTTCAGACCAAAGCTTTCAATGCTTTCAGCTGTCAGTGTCTTGACCTTGTTGAAAATGGTCGCGAATCACATTCCGATTTTTTAAGGACTGAGTTTATGTGTCTCAAGCTCGATTCCCGATATCTCTGAGAGTTTTGAAGGGGTGAGAATGAAATGGTTGAAAGCCACACTTTTAACAAAATGTTTTTTTTTTGTGCGAGTTATTTTTTTATACAAATGGGAAAGCTACTACTAAAATGAAAGAGTGATGGAACGGAGAAAAATTCTCTCCGGCGCCGAGATTTGAACCCGGGTTTTCAGCTCTACGTGCTGATGATTTATCCACTAAGCCACGCCGGATACAATTTTTTCTCCGTTCCATCACTCTTTCATCATACGATGACGCAGAATATCTGCATGGAAATATCATATGTACTTCGGTACATCAAAATATATGTATGATATGCGTAATAAATCACTTTGTGATTTAAGACGGCGCCTATACCGTCGGATCCCGGCCAACCAGTCACTCATTCGAGTGCACCTCAACACATGTATGGACTTCGGTCCTGCGTTCATAGACATCTATGACGTAGTGCAGAGGGCGGCCACTAGAGGGAACCCAAGAGATGGAGCTTAATCTGAGACGATTCTAACCGGCGTCGGGGTTGTATCCGGCGTGGCTTAGTGGATAAAGCATCAGCACGTAGAGCTGAAAACCCGGGTTCAAATCCCGGCGCCGGAGAGAATTTTTCTCCGTTCCATCACTCTTTCATCATATGATGACGCAGAATATCTGCATGGAAATATCATATGTACTTCGGTACATCAAAATATATATATATATATATATGATATGCGTAATAAATCACTTTGTGATTTAAGACGGCGCCTATACCGTCGGATCCCGGCCAACCAGTCACTCATTCGAGTGCACCTCAACACATGTATGGACTTCGGTCCTGCGTTCATAGACATCTATGACGTAGTGCAGAGGGCGGCCACTAGAGGGAACCCAAGAGATGGAGCTTAATCTGAGACGATTCTAACCGGCGTCGGGGTTGTATCCGGCGTGGCTTAGTGGATAAAGCATCAGCACGTAGAGCTGAAAACCCGGTTCAAATCCCGGCGCCGGAGAATTTTCTCCGTTCCATCATCACTCTTTCATCATATGATGACGCAGAATATCTGCATGGAAATATCATATGTACTTCGGTACATCAAAATATATATACTACTAAAATATTATAAAATTTACTCAACAAATGATGTCAGTATACGCTGAAGAAATTATGATACTACGCCTAATAGCATTTGACTCTAAAGGTGCTATTCATAGACATTTCGCTAGCCTGCGCTACGAGGGTGCTAACTAGCCCCGGCTATCGACTGGTTACTTGTACGGGATTCATATCATATATCGCTAACACTGGTTTATGAATACGAAAAACGTTAGTTCACTGATCATCCACCGGAAGCCCGCGCTAAGAATGTCTATGAATACGGCCCTTAACCTTTAATATTCTCTTCTGTAAAATTTTGTTTTTGTTGGCTTAGGACTGTATCATTCTCACCCTTTCATATTTCAGTCCTACAGTCCGAGAACAGGCATTTTCGGGACTGATCTAACTATAAATTATGTAACTTTAAATTTCATGTTAAAGAGCTAAATAAATTAATAAATTATTATATTATTATGACCAAACCGTGGACGGACATTGCGGTTGAAGAATTCGTGTGTTTACGATCTAGTGCTTGACAATAGCTATTCCCCAATTTCTGCGTGTCACAGAATGTAATTAAAATTATTATAATACTCGAGAAATCTCGGGTATGTAGAGTTGGGCTGCGTTGCCGTAATCTGAAAAGCAATCCACATGGTTTGCGTGACAGGGCTCAATAGAAGCTGGAACTGTATTTGGCCACGTGGTTATTTTTAAAACATCTGACAACATTGTAGCGTTGCCATGGAAGCGTGACGTACACGACACCGCACGGTATTGGCTGAAATCATTAAGCTTTCTCTGTTGCTAAGCTACAATTCCCTATTTTACTCCTCTCGCGTCCTGTAGTAGTAGTAATACAAGTGTAACATTCGTCTGAATTTCTACGGTGAGGCAAACGAACGAAGGAAAGACTTTCGCCATTAGTGAATAATAAGAAGGTTGTTGAAGTAACAGAAAATATTTTTAAATGTAAGATTTTGAACTTATCATTTATTTTATAGCAATTTTTTTAAAAGAATTTGTCTCATAAGTTATACGAGAAAAATTATAATTTTAACAAAAAAAAAACGAGAATTATTTCTTTTTTCACAGTTTGCCTAAGACAATAAATGAATGAATGAATGAATGAATGAATGAATGAATAAAACAATGTTTTCTTTCTTTCTTTCTTTCTTTCTTTCTTTCTTTCTTTCTTTCTTTCTTTCTTTCTTTCTTTCTTTCTTTTCTTTTTATAGGTCTACATGACAAATTAGCATTAATACCACTAATATAACTTGGACATGGCAACAATCAGTTTCTAGGCATTTATTGTCCCGTTCCTCCTGATTTTACTGTGCAACATGCAGCCATCGTTAGCTGAAGCTGATGCTTGGGAAGAAGATAGACCTATCTTTTTACTACACCTATCATTGTAATGATTAATGGCTTTTATAAAAGGTTTTTGTAACTGTTAGGCCTAAAATCTAACCCTTTCCATGATTTCTGTGAAAACTCCTTAATGTTCGCCCATGTCAGAAGGCTGACGTCAGAAGTTATAGCAGATTAAGGAAAAGATGTTGAAATTTGTTTATGTTACACGGGTAATTTAAGAACGCTAATTTTAATGCAGAATGGATGAAAACTGTTTTGAAAATGAGTGCTCTAGTCTTTGTTAAATTTCTGTCGCGATATTTAGAAATATTATCTGTTAGCAATCGCAGCTAAAATTTTATCCGATATACGTAATAATAAAGAAATTATTGCCAAATTAATGAGAAATATCTCTAATTTAACGAATTAAAGGGAATTACTATAAAAACTAACAGGAGACTTGAAAAAATCCCTACAATAGTCTATAAAGAAATTACGGAATTAGGGGAGAGTCGGGTAGTATCGGACATCGGGTAATATCGGACAGTGAGTTTCTTTCATCTACCACACGATGATAGTACCTGACTGACATGGTTACGTTTCTGTGATGTCGCATAGAGAAACGTAACCATGTCATTCAGGTACTACCATATGGTTGTAGATGAAAAAACGCACTGTCCGATACTACCCGATGTCCGATACTACCCGACTCTCCCCTAAGACAAATAAAAATTAGTTGTAAGATTTAAATTGTATCGTGTCTAATGAACAAAATAAGTTATGAATAATGATAATAATAATAATAATAATAATAATACTAACAATAATAATAAAACAGAAGGTAGGCTACTGTTAAGAATAAAAGCAAAGAACTGTTTTTGAATCACAGAAAATTAGCAATAAACTAATTTAGTATAATTATATGTATATAGACATGAAAATATCTCGTAAATATTTTTATTGCCATTTATATGTGAGTAATGCTAACCTTGTCTTGACTTTCTCTAGTCACTCATGTATAATGCACCTGTCTGTTTCGCGTTCATGTCAAAGCACAACTGAATAATATTATATTATTTTTAATAAATTACAACCCCTCACGAGTTATAATAATTTTTTCAAAATAGGTTATGTACGGACTTCCCTTATGTAGCTATAGGAATGGACTCGTTCACATTATTGAAGTTATCAGATATGACGTAAGAATTTCCATGGCAACCGAAAACGCGTTTCCGTTCCACAAAATCCTTTTACGACATTACCTATTAACTAATGATGTATAAGAATTAGTTTAAATTCAACCAATTACAGTCATGTATCACTAAAATTTTATCTTTTCAAATTAACGATTTTGATTTATCGCTAGTGTTTGGCAATTGTTTCTTCCGACGCAGACAATTCAGAAGGCCGTGACGGCCATGCTACCATTATTTAACAGCAACAAACACAAAAGCAAATAGAGATTTTGATTTGGAATCAGTATGTTGAAAGAAACGACATTCACGAAACATCAAGCAATAAAAAATTACTTAAATGTTATTTCAGTAAATAAAAGTACAAGTAGGCCTATCTATTGCAGAATCAAATGTTACAATCTCAAATATATATTCTTTCTAATTTGATTTTACATTCATTATAATAAAATTGTTGTCAAATATTTAAGCTGGAATTTCGCATTACAGGAGGCCAAGGCTATGCTTTCTATCCGCAAAATAGTCCCTAGATAATTATTTACTCGTAACTAAAGCTGCTCGCAAATTTATCAGTAAAATTTAGACCTCTCGTGGTATTAGGCCTTACTTACTTACTTACTGGCTTTTAAGGAACCCGGAGGTTCATTGCTGCCCTCTCATAAGCCCACCATCCTATCCTGAGCAAGATTAATCCAGTCTCTATCATCATATCCCACCTCCCTAAAATCCATTTTAATATTATCTTCCCATCTACATCTCGGCCTCCCTAAAGGTCTTTTTCCCTCCGGCCTCCCAACTAACACTCTATATGCATTTCTGGATTAGCTCATACGTGCTACATGCCCTGCCCATCTCAAACGTCTGGATTTAATGTTTCTAGTTATGTCCGGTGAAGAATACAATGCGTGCAGTTCTGTGTTGTGCAACTTTCTCCATTCTCCTGTAACTTCATCCCTCTTAGCCCCAAATATTTTCCTAAGCACCTTATTCTCAAACACCCTTAACCTACAGTATGTTCCTCTCTTAAAGTGAGAGTCCAAGTTTCACAGCCATACAGAACAAACCGGTAATATAACTGTGTTATAAATTCTTTCAGATTTTTTCACAACAGACTGGATGATAAAAGTTTCTCAACCGAATAATAACAGGCAATTCCCATATTTAGGCTATTCTGTGTTTAATTTCCTCCTGAGTATCATTTATATTTGTTACTGTTGCTCCAAGATATTTGAACTTCTCCACCTCTTCAAAAGATAAATTTCCAATTTGTATGTTTCCATTTCGTACAATATTCTCGTCACGAGACATAATCATATACTTTGTCTTTTCGGGATTTACTTCCAAACCTGTCTCTTTACTTGCTTCCAGTAAAATTCCCGTGTTTTCCCTAATCGTTTGTGGATTTTCTCCTAACATATTCACGTCATCCGCATAGACAAGCAGCTGATGTAACCCGTCGAATTCCAAACCCTCTCTGTTATCCTCCTGGTATTAGGCCTACATAAGTTAAAATGATTTTCAGCCTAGTGTGTACGTACTGGTTTTAATCTGTACAAATTGCGTACGACTGCATACTAGAAAAAATATTGTGTTAGTCTGTGTAACTACCTCTTTTGATCTCATTATGTAAATCATATTTGTACGTAATTTATTAAATCCGATTCAGTTGTATGTTCAACTATGTATGCAAGTTTTAATCCTGGTCGAGTGTAAGAGAAGACCATACGGCTTTAACTCTGACAGGTTAAATAAATCTATTATTATATTATTATTATATTATTATTATTATATTATTTTATTATTATTATTATTATTATTATTATTATTACTTCTTGCCAATTCATATCTTTACAATATTAGTTATATTATTCCAGTCTTCATTTATTTGATTTCATTAATACATTTGTAATGCACTCTATTCAATTGCCATTATTTTAATTATCTCACTGAACTAATTTTAATAATTATTATTTGTGCTATTTATTTTGTTGCATTTGGTCAATGATTAATGTAGACTATTATATTGATTGTATTTCATCTCACTGCCATTTCTATCATTCATTCTCATCATCATTTGTTGTTTTGTTCGTATCTTGTGCTAAACTGTAATTGGCCTTGTGCTGTTGTTTCGCACATTAATATTATAAATAAATAAATAAATAAATAAATAAAATAAATAAATAAATAATTATATTATTATATTACTATTATTAGTATATTATTATATCATTATTATTATTATATTATTATATTATTATTATATCATTATTATTATTATATTATTATTATATTATGATTATTATTATTATATTATTTTATTATTATTATATTATGATTATTATTATATTATTATTATTATCATTATAATATGATTATTATTATTATTATTATATTATTTTATTATTATTATATTATGATTATTATTATATTATTTTATTATTATTATTATTATCATTATAATATGATTATTATTATTATTATTATTATTATTATATTATTTTATTATTATTATATTATTTTATTATTATTATTATTATTATCATTATAATATGATTATTATTATTATTATTATTATTATTATATTATTTTATTATTATTATATTATGATTATTATTATATTATTTTATTATTATTATTATTATTATTATTATTATTATTATTATTATTATTATTATTATTATTATTATGTGCCCCAAGACCTCTTACAGGGACATGAGTTCATGTGTATGTTTTTCTTTTTAGACTTTTTTTTCTTGTAGCTCTATTTCTGGCGATTGTCACTTTTATTATTACAGTTATTGGTGTAAATTTTGTAGATTAAAGCCGATGTTTCAATTGAAATCCATTTAGAGCAAATAATTCAGTTACAAAATAACTTAGTTACTTAACATTCAGTGACGTCACCAGTGTATTGATAACCCGTAATTGGTAATTGTAATGATTCCTACGGCTTTTTGTCGTGAAGTTAATTTATATATGACAGTTACATGGAGATGTGGTTCTGATATTTTAAAATAGTTCCTATTAAAGACCGAAACGTAATTTTAAATGAACTGTTCAATAGATAGTGAAATTGACAACAGTTGCATTTCTGGCTTGGCGAGTTCTCTGGTTGTAGGACGGCGTAGATTCAGCCAGTCTATTAAAAAGCGTTTCATTACAAATGGCATAAAATATGACAATGCAGAATGTAAAGCAGTACTTCTTCAGTCAATTTCGGTATTAATTTAGCTTTATACCCTACTTGATAAATTTAAAATGGGATTGATCTTGATATGGGAAATAACATTAATTTTCGTGATGTGCAGATGTAATCCATGTGTGCTAAATTTCGACATTTTATGATTGTTTTTAATTTTATCAAAAAGAGATAGGTTTGGAAATAAATCCCGAAAAAAAAACAAAGTGTATGATTACGTCTCGTGACCAGAACATAGTACGAAATGGAAATGCAAAAATTGTAAATTTGTCCTTTGAAAAAGTGGAAAAATTCAAATACCTTGAAGCAACAGTAACAAATATAAATGACACTCGAGAGGAAATTAAACGCAGAATAAATACAAGAAATGCCTGCTATTACTCGGTTGAGAAGCTTATGTCTTCGAGTCTGTTTAAAAAATTCTGAAAGCCAGAATTTGTAAAACAGTTATATTACCGGTTGTTCTGTATGGTTGTGAAACTTGGACTCTCACTTTGAGAGAGGAACAAATGTTAAGGGTGTATTTGTGAATAAGGTACTTAGGAAAATATTTGGGGCTAAGCGGGATGAAGTTACAGGAGAATGAAGAAATTTACACAACGTAAAACTGCACACATTGTATTCTTTAACTAACATAATTAGGTACATTGTGTTGGGAAGACTAGGTGAAGAAAGAATGGTGCTGAAACTGACCAGAACGAACAAAAGGAATTGGTTGGGTGACTGGCTGAGAAGAAACTGCCTAATGAAAAATGCACTGGAAGGAATGGTGAACGGGAGAAGAGTTCGGGGCAGAAGAAGATGTCAGATGACAGACGACATTAAGATATATGGATCGTATGAAAAGACAAAGAGGAAGGCAGAAAATGGAAAAGATTGAAGAAAGCTGGGGTTGCAGTGAAAGACCGGTCCTTGGACAGAACACTAAATGAATGAATGAATGAACGAATGAATGAATGAATGAATGAATGCAATCCAGACATTTGAGATGGGCAGGGCATGTAGCACGTATGGTGAATCCAGAAATGCATTTAGAGTGTTACTTGAGAGAGCTGAGAGAAAAAGACCTTTGGAGAGGCAGAGACGTAGATGGGAGAATAATATTAAAATGGATTTGAGGGAAGTGGGATACGATGGTAGAGACTGGATTAATCTTGCTCAGGATAGGGACCGTTGACGGGGTTATGTGAGGGCGGCAATGAACCTCAGGGTTCCTTAAAAGCTATTTGTAAGAAAGAGTGATTTTATCAAAATATATGTCAATACCCTAGTTATGACAAGAAACTGACAATATTCAATCAGTTATCGTTAATTATGAGGTATTGCAAATTAATACGTTTCCATGAAAAAAAGAAGAATATAAAAATAGTGAATGTTTTATGAAGTAATTCGTTAGTACTACAGTTCTTTTTTTTTCTCTTCCTGATCAGTTTCAGTAGTATTATTTCTTCACCTTCTTTGTAGCACAGCTTCATTTCTTATTCTGTCTGTCTATTTCTCTTGTTAGTAGGCTATATTATTTTTAACTTTATCTCTTCTTAGAATTCTTGTTCAACATCTTAAAGGAGCAGTCCGCGATAAAATTCGAAATTTTGATTATATTATAGGATGTTTACCTAAGTAATCCTTAGATTAACGGCGTTTGTCTCATCTCTCTACGCCTTTTAGTTTGTGAAATATTAAAGGTCTTACTGCAAGCTCTGACGTCATAACCACTGATCGCTTCATAAGACTGCAATGTACAGTTCCGTTTGACATATAGTGTAGACCGAGTAAATACAAATTCATGTTACAGTCATTATTAACTCACTTAGGACCTATCACATGCATATACTGCAATAATAATAATAATAATAATAATAATAATAATAATAATAATAATAATAATAATAATAATAATAACTTACCCAAACTCATCCCACTTTAAATTCCGTGTACAATGCATTCTGTTCCATTCAGTGATTAGAACGACTTGGGTCTGATAAGGGTTCATCATCATCATCATCATCATCATCATCATCATCATCATCCCCACAGGTTGTAGTCCTTCAAAGAACTACTATCCCGGCCCAGATCGATGGTATTTGTGTTTAAATGCGACATGCTCATTTCAGTAGATTTACTGCCGGGGACAAAATTACGGCACACCAGCGACGCTGATATAACCTCTGCAGTTGCGAGCTTCGTTAAATAAACCGCAATTTAAATTTTAAGAACTACTATATTACGGTCCACCAAAGTTTTCTTTCCGCCATTACTTAGGACGTCCACTTTTTTCGTGTTGAACTCTAATCCAGGATTGCTTTTGGTATTCTGTTGTTTCACATTCGACTTACATGTTGGAGCCAATTGGTTTGATATTGATGTACAATTTTATTCTGTATTAACTACCATACAATATTCTTATTTACTTACAAATGGCATAAAGGAACCCGGAGGTTCATTGCCGCCCTCACATAAGCCCGCCAACGGTCCCTATCCTGAGAAAGATTAATCCATTCTCTATGATCATATCCCACCTCCCTCAAATCCATTTTAATATTATATTCCCATCTACGTCTCGGCCTCCCTAAAGGTCTTTTTCCCTCTGGCCTCCCAATTAACACTCTATATGCATTTCTGGATTCGGCCATACGTGCTACATGCCCTACCTATCTCAAACGTCTGGATTTAATATTTCTAATTATGTCAGGTGAAGAATACAATGCGTGCAGTTCTACGTTATGTACCTTTCTCCATTCTCCTGTAACTTCATCCCTCTTAGCCCCAAATATTTTCCTAAGCACCTTAATCTCAAATACCCTTAATCTATGTTCCTCTCTCAAAGTGATAGTTCAAAGCTGGCTACGGACTGGAAGGTCCGGGGTTCGATCCCAAGTGGTGGCAGGATTTTTTCTCGTTGCCAAACTTTCAGAACGGCCCCGAGGTTCACTCAGCCTCCTATAAAATTGAGTACCGGGTCTTTCCCGGGGGTAAAAGACGGTCAGAGCGTGGTGCCGACCACACCACCTCATTCTAGTGCCGAGGTCATGGAAAGCATGGGGCTCTACCTCCATGTCCCCCAAGTGCCTTCATGGCATGTTACGGGGATACCTTTACCTTTTTTACCTTCACAACCATATAGAACAAACGGTAATTTATTGTTTTATAAATTCTAACTTTAAGATTTTTTGACAGCAGACTGGATGATGAAAGCTTCTCAACCGAATAATAACAGGCATTTCCCATATTTATTCTGTGTTTAATTTCCTCCCGAGTATCATTTATATTTGTTAATGTTGCTCCCAGGTATTTGAATTTTTCCATCTCTTCAGAGGATAAATTCCAATTTTTATATTTCCATTTCGTACAATATTCTGGTCACGAGACATAATCATATACTTTGTCTTTTCGGGATTTACTTGAAAACCTATCTGTTCACTTGCTTCAAGTAAAATTCCCGTATTTTCCCGTGCTACATGCCCCGCCCATTTCAAACGTCTGGATTTAATGTTCCTAATTATGTCAGGTGAAGAATACAATGCGTGCAGTTCTGTGTTGTGTAACTTACTCCATTCTCCTTAACTTCATCCCTCTTTAGCCCAAATATTACGTTCTGGTTTCGTAACAAACTGTTTCTTACCGTGATGGGTTGTTAGCCCTTCGCCCAACCCCCAAGCTGGAGGACCAACCCTTATCGAATGTCCGCGACTGCTTATTCAATATATATTCTACTATACGGAAAATTATATAAACGTGGGCACTCAAATTTGAGAATAGTTTTTGGGCTTCCTTACTTACTTACTTACTGGCTTTTAAGGTTCATTGCCGCCCTCACATAAGCCCGCCATCGGTCCCTATCCTGAGCAAGATTAATCCATTCTCTATCATCATATCCCACCTCCCTTATTGGGCGTCCTTATAACTTTTAAATAATGGAATCAAAATGTGAGCATCGGCTGCTATGACATAGTTGGCTCTCATTTCATGGGTGATACTACTACGAAGAGTCAGCAACGGCCATCTGACTTAGTACTAGGATCCTTCGCATTTCAACGCATGGCCGGGCCTGGCGCTACACGCACACAACACGCAGATAACACGTAGTAGATTCGTAAGAACAAATCCTCACTTACACGCACCCAGCCTACGAACACAGCGTCCCTAATGATTTGGCTGCCCGATGAATGATGACTGTTGTTACCTGGAACCCATTGTAGGGGGGTGACAGGCGTTAAGGGAAGACGGGCACAAGTCCCCCGATATTGAATTCACAGCTCAGTGAACATGCCGACCAGCTGTAGGCCTGCTTTGTTTTAAGCTACGAAGTGGGGATGGTCTTAAAATAGGTACAGTCCAGTTGGATTATTTTCATCTTCATGATTTGAAGACTGGAAAGTTGGTTAAAATTCGATGGTGTTCGGATAAAGGGGGTTAAATAAATTTCTTGTGCAAATGAAATTTGTTCCTCAGGGGAATACATATGTGAAATTCTATAAGTAGGCGTGCAAAAAAACATGTGTAGAAAATTATTTTCAATAATTTATTTATTTAAATTTAAATATACAGAAGAATATAATTACAAACAAACAAGAGAAATAGAATAAAATAATACAAACAATATAAAAAAAGGAGATACAGTAGTATTAACAAAATTTGAGACCGAATGAGCAGCGCTCGTGTTCGGTCGCAGTTCAGATATAATATTAATAGGCCTATAAGAGAGTATAAAATAAAATAAAATAGGAAATAGAATTCAAATTACAGTTACAGAAATTAAATAATACAATATTAAATAAGAGAAATATAGAAAAAAATAATAAAAATAAATAAGTGAAATAAAACAGGAATTAAAATTTAAATTATAGCGACAATGGAATTATATAATATAATATTAACACTAGAGAAGAATAATATCGCACGTGAAAAGTAGGACTATATATATATATATAAGGGTTCGATGTGTAATTTTCATTTAACTCAAAACTCATTTTTATGACTAGACCTCGGATTTTAGGTTAAATGCCTATTTTTTTTCGTGTAGGGATAAAGTAAAACTAGTTAAACATCTTCACATTTTATATAAAATATCCTTACGAACATTGTAACATACATTCTTTAATAAGTTTTAGTAATAACGGTATATATATATATATATATATATATATATATATATATATATATATATATATACATGATGTTTTTAAGGCTGTCTTAAATTATAAAGAATACCATAGAGTTTGAATGGATACAGCCAGAGACCTCTGGTTTTTACAGAGGTTTTATTGTAGATTATGCAACACTTCACAGATAAATCACACACACGACATCTAGCGAAGACTTTTTGAACTTCCTGTTACATTTCAACTGTCTTACTAATAAAAACTTTTAACACAAACGTTTAACTGCCTTATACAGTGAATAGCCCATTTGTAAGTCGTGTGTAAATCATTGACTAATAATCACTATATACGTCGTATATAACAATACAACTGTTAGAGAACTATGTCACAGTTTCGTCATTATTTAATTACGAAAGGTAATAGAATATCTGAGATTCTTTATTACATCCGATAATAATAATAGTGCCGCATTGAGTATCGATAGTACAACTGGGCCTGATCGATTACCACTCCATATTTTGATCAAAGATTACAGCTACAGAAATATTATTCTAATTATTCTGTGCTCTTTGATTTGTTCTTCTGTGGTTACTAGGCAAGCATCATCATAAAATGACAATGTATACGAACAGCTGCTACAGAAGCAGCATTTTTTTTTATCTGTATACGAGCTTAAATAGGGATTTTAGTTTGTATAACTGCAGTAAAGCAGTTCCCATGTATAGTTACACACTGCTTATACATCCATCGCTTATGCATGGTTTATTAGTAACGTTTTCTGTTCCAACTCTGCATAAGACTCGTATAAAAATTATACAGGTTTATTAATAAGATCGTAAATGTATACTGTACATTTTTCCCCATTTGTACTTTGAGTAAAGATGTAGTCATGTAAAAAATGAGACTTTGAAAATATCGTAAATTTATGTGATGAAGCAAGAGATAACGTTATTGTGTTCTTGAGTGATATTCAGGATACCAATCTTCAATTTTATTTATTCTTCTTTGACGTGTTGCGATATCGAATTTGTGAAAGAAAGCATAGTTTAAATGTAGATGAAGGAACAACTGGATAATACCCACGGCAGACCAATATCGATAGTCGACCCTACTCGCTGGCCACTAGTCACCGGGCCGTACCCAGCCGTATCAAACAAAATATAATCGAAATGGTGGTAGTCAAATTCGCGACTATATTCCTAAATAATTCACTCCATTAGTCAAGTTCAAGGTTTTATGTAGTACAACGGCGGTTTTTTGAATGCATTAAAAGAAAATGAAGATGTAATAAGATCATAAACTAGCTTGTCACAAGGAAATTAACAGGAAAAAAGGTGTGTTTCACGGAATACCATTAAAATGACGGAAAGTAAATTTCCGGTTAATGTTCGCCAAAGCGTAAAGTACGTAATTATGACGGCGTTGCTGTTTTATTTCTGGCCTATAGAAAAATACCTAGCCTTTTACGAAAAAAAATTTTAGGGACCATGAAATTATTCACCGCTTTCATTATAGGCCTATTATTTTTTTTATCAATATTACGAATCAAAAACTGTCATATTATATAATTGTAACTACTACATGGACGAATGAAATCAAGCTAACCTAACCAAAGCTAACCTAACCTAACCAAAGCTAACCTAACCTAACCAAAGCTAATCTAACCTAACCAAAGCTAAGCTAACCTAACCTAACCTAAGCTAAGCTAACCTAACCGAAGCTAACCTAAATTAACCTAACCTAACATAACCTTCGTAAATGCAAGGCCTGTAACAAGAGCAAGAAGGGATCTCTATCATTAATCTGCAATGTACACGCAAAAATAAATTCAAGTAAGGATCACGCTCCCACTGCATGAGAGGTCCGCGCATGCGCTACAGCAAAACTGTTTCTGTCCCGAGCCTCTCATCTAAGGCACTCGTCATAATTTACTCGCAATATTTACGCAAATACACATTGTCGCTAACAGTGGTGCTATTCATTCATTCATTCATTTATTTTATTCCATAGATCTTACATGAGCAATGAAGCTTTAAGATGTGGAACATGTCAACATTTTACAGTATTACAATTACAATTTTTACAAATTTTTATAGTTTTACAATTTAGTAATGTTCTACAATTTTTACAATATAATGTTCAGAACGAAGGAGGTAGACAGAGAGAGAAAAAAATTTCTCCCGCCAACTACGCCACACACCAACGTCATGTTCTTATGTTGGTGACATTGTGTATTTACTTAAATTTGGTGGTTAACGTAACGGCAAGGTTCAAAGCGACCGTGCTAATTCTCCAGTATAGCGGTAGATGAAATATTCATAATTACTTATATAAAAACATATGATAATTAATGTTACGCAATTCAGTAACTACTATTAAAATCTATAAAATTAATGCTTATTTTATTATAATGCTCTCATTTATGTTCGTGTTTTAATAGTTCTCAAAGAAGTACAAAACGCTTGGCAGTTTGTCTGTAAGCAGTGTGTCAAGAGTACAGACGAATCAACATACAGATCGGCCTTCCAATCACATAGCCATTATCTCTTCAATGAATATTCATTGTGACTATGATGGCTCATGTAACAGAGTATGTATGTTAATCCCTTGACCCTATTAGCTCATTAAGCCGCAGTTATTTAAATATGGACAATGCGTGCAGTTCGCTGCAAAAAAGAAAAGTCTTCTCCACATTCATCAATCATTTCTTTGTCATATAAATTTTAATTTGGAAGTTTTTTTCTCTCTTTTTCCTGAAGTGAAGTTAAATTCATGCACGGAGGAGATGAAGAGTAAGGCAGTGCGATAATTTGCGAATGTGTGTCCCTTATTAATGGATGACGACATTTCAGTCATTTTATGCTGGTAGATTTGTTATTTCTGTTCAGCGTACAGTACATAAGCGACACAATAGCACAGGCAGGTAGGAGCATGAAATGAAAGGCATTCTTTACTTATCGTGTCTAACTGCGTGAACTTACAGTGCACTAGACCAGGGGTTCCCAACCGAGCTCCATGGACTGTGTCGCGAAATTTTTAATTGAAATAGTACATTATGCAACGAGCCTATAATGGTAGTAATTAAGACACGAGTATGTTTATGAAACGAGCGCAAGCGACCATATTTCTAACTTGAAATTATTCATAAAGTATTCATGTTATTCTTATCTGACTGGGGAGCGGAACTGACCTTGTGCAATATCTCGTAAATTGTGAGATGTGCGCAGACGCGAAAGTATTGATTTTTTATTCCGAGAAACAAATGTCATTGACCTTGATATAATCTAGAGAGTAAAATAAACATTAATCTTGATATAACCTTGGAATTGATTTAGACATTGAAAAACGAGATGACAAATTTAATTTATTTGAATATTATTTACAATTAACGCTAATTATTATAGTAACAGAACATAATCTTCTGCGACAGTATTGGATTTCCAGCCTCCGTGACGTTTCGCTAGTTGTCTTTCGATTGCATATCCGAGAATAATCGATACTTGCGCTTTCATATTGCTACAGTGGTGTTTTCTGATTGGTGGAACACCTGAACTTTAATGAATAGGTGTACTTTAATGAGGTGCATGAAAGGGCTGCTACCTGGTGTATAATTACTACATTTCGGCATGGTCGAGCATAAAATACATTTTATTGCAACCAGAAAGTCTTTTTACAACGCATTTTTTATTTGCAACGAAGACTTTGATAAAGTACATTTTATTTTGAGACAGACTTTACCAATAAAACGTGAACATCTGCAACAATGCTTCGTTCAGTTTTTCACCCATAAGGCCACGTATAGAGAAACTCTGTGCAACCCTCCAAGCGCAGTAGCACAGGCAGGTAGGAGAATGAAATGGAAGGCATTCTTTACTTATTGTGTCTAACTGCATGAACTTCACAGTGCGCTAGACCAGGGGTTCCCAACCGGTGTGTCGCGAAATTTTGGAATTGAAAAATACATTTTATTGCAACCAAAAAGTCTCTTTACAACGCATTTTTTATTTGCAACGAAGACTTTGATATGGTACATTTTATATTGAGACAGACTTTACCAATGAAACATGAACACCTGCAATAATGCTTCGTTCAGTTTTTCACCCTTTAAGGCCACTTATACAGAAACTCTGTGCAAACCTCCAAGCGCAGACTTCGCATTAATTTAAATAAACAAGTCTTCAAAAACGACAATAAAAATCTTTTATCTGACATCCAGCATAGAAAGGTTGAGATTTTTTACACATACCTTTGTTTTTTTCTACATAAACATGTTCATTCAATTGCGCAGGCATCAGATATGGTCCCACTAGATAGTTATCAACAAATTCAACCCAAATATTTACAGAAAACTTCCATTGATTGTGGAAATTCTCCACAGATTTAGGATTCGTGTCACTTCAAATGCGACAGTTGTATGTCATAAAGCCATCTCTTGAAACACATGCCTCTTCTATCCATAATATGCTTCTAGCAAAATGTAGCCGTAATATGAGTGATAAGGTCTCTCTTTTATACTTTATTAAGAAAAAAATGTTGATTTTCATGTCCTCTGTCACATCAGAAAATTTGGAATAGTTATAGGGTAGAGTAGCATAAATCGCATCGGCACCACTACTAGTTTCAAACAAGTTACTGTAGTAGTGTGACATCTAGTGGTATTTTTACAATCTACTATATGAACTTCCACCTTGTCACTTGATTTCTGCCACTTCTTTGTGTCAGCAGCGTGGTGATAGTGTATCTAATATAATCGCTCAGGTGGATGTATATTTAGATAACATTTTGTAACTAAATAACGGATTTGTATGCAAAGGAATCCATAACCTTAAGATGTTATTCGTTTAAAGACATATTAAAGAACATTTAACTTAGTAGAATTTTCGAACATGTGGTGATTATAGGCTAGAATGAAGGAAATAATAACTTATGACGTAGTTTCTCAATTCGCACCATTTTGTAGGTGCCTAATTCGCACCGGTGCGATATGAGCAACTGTAGCAATTCTAACCGTACAAAAAAAAAGCCCCAAAATTTTATCTGAACTAGGAATGCATCAGGTGAGTGTAATATCAAGTGGTGAAAAGGGCGTTAGTACAACAAGTGTGTGTTGTACAAGCGCACCAGTTATTTTGTGCCACCTGTGATAATTTTAAACGTCAAACATTGCATCCTACATTATCAGCTGGTGCTCCTCCAGGATCGCTATTTGTTTGTTCTGAGTCAGGTTACATTAACGGTGAACTATTTGTCGAATAGTCAAACATTTTAATTGCCACTCAAACCTGCCATAGAAAAAAGTGCTGCTTCTGTATGTCCACCTGTACGACCCATTCCAAAAATATAAACGTTAAATTATCTCAGGAAAATGTTGTGCTCCTGTTTCAGCTTCCTCGTCATAATACTCAGAGGCCCAGCCTTCAGATGTTTCTATCTTCAAACCATTTCAGACAGCTATATCATGAATCAGTTCTTAGGTGGATTCGAGATAATCGCGGAGAAAAAGTGACGCAGTTTACAGTCTGAACTGCCTGGTGAAGCACATGTCAAATGTGTAACAATAAAAAACGCATTCAGGAAGTTTAAATGTTAAGTAATTTATGTTCTATTTTTTCAATTTCATTTGAAGATGCGTTACTCTCTTTCATTAATTTCAATAAACTTTTAATTTGCATTTATTACATTATTCATATTAAAAGCTTTCCTTCTTCCTGTTCCCTGCAGATAAAGAGGTGCGATTTAAGAAACCGCAGGTGCTATTTAGGAAACTAGTTGCCTAAATGGCACCACTGACAAGTGTTTCGAAAATGTCATTGTAATTAAAAAATATTAAATTAAATTCAAGGATTCTTTTTTACATGAAAAGTAAATGGTCTGGGAATGTATCTCTGTAAAGGAATGCAGAAAATAAAAACTGTATTGTTCAATAAAAATTATGAATGCTGAAGTGGTACGATATAGGCTACCTTACCCTATTCTGTTACACTCTGTAGACGTATTCACTTCAAAATACCGAAAACTTTGGTGGGTTCCATATTATTTAAAGTTTGGGAACTGCTGCTATATATTATTTGTCATGGCGACGATTGTTATTAATATGTACGCTACTTAGGTATTAATTTTTCTGACGTTTGTATATTCGATTCCGAAACCGTTTTAAACGACCTGAAAACTAGATTAGATTTGCTAATTTCGTCGCCTTTATTACATCCTGATCAAAAGTTTTGTATATTAAATTCTTTAAATTTGCCCATCATTAATCTACATATTTCAGACAATGCCCTTGAAAACAATACCCAATACTTTTTTTAGATAACGCTGATAAAATTATTAAAAGCACTCTTAAAGAAATTTTGCAACTACCAACTGACACACCCGATTCTATGATATATATACACATCGTAAATATAAAGGTCTTGGTCTTTTTAGGGTACGCTGGTAATCCACGGTACAACACATTAACGGCTTAAGGGTATTACACAAAACTAATGATCTTTACATTACTTCCACTAGGAACCTTATTGAGGAGAGTAAAACATGTTTAAAGAGCCTTAAATTAACTCCTGCTAATTCTTTTTTAAATAATCGTGAAAATTTTGTGGACTCTCGAAAAGTTAGAGACGCTTTAAGAGACAAAGAATTTGAAAATTGGTGTACATTGCAACAAAAGTGTAAAGGAGTGATTCTTAACAAAGAGTTCCCTCCAGCAAACAGCTGGATAAGAAATCACAAAAGTCTGACCCTGACGCCCTTAAAATGGTAGGCTATGTTGCTCCGGTCCGAGCTGTACCGGGTAGAAGTCGGGATGGTACCCGCTGTAGGCGCTGTCTCAGCGAGATTGAAACTCTTCCCCATATCCTTGGCTTCTGCCCCTATAGTGAGGCCCTTCGCAACATCCGTCACCATGCTGTCCGTTCTATGCTGGCCGAGGCACTGAAGGAAATAGGGTTTACAGTCCATCAAAAAGTGCAGGGACTAGCCACACAAGAAAGTGTTCGGAGAATTGATATCATTGCCATTAAGAACAACTCGGCATACATTCTCGATTTGAGACACATGCAGATCAACCGCATGAGGTGGACAGTGAAAAGAAACGGATCTATGAACCAACAATCCCGTTCTATAAAGATAAATATAGCCTGTCCCACATTGATGTAATAGGTCTGACGGTGGGAGCACGAGGTACCATACCCTCCTTCTTTGCAAACAAATGTAAAAATCTGGGGCTAACACACAGCATTGTGAAGGAAATAGCCATTAGTGCCCTCAAAGGATCGGTTCAGATATTGAGAAATCATTTGTATGGGAGTGACAATGCAAATTTCAAGTTATCTTAACCGATGGCTGTTGATTGGTTTAGATATCAATGCCAATCAATCCGTACTATTATTTTTCTCGCTGTATATGGCATTCATATCATTCTAACCTATCTGATGATATTTCCCCCCTCTTAACTATAAATGATCACAAACGCTACTTAGGTGTAAATTTTTCTGACATTTTACTTATTCGATTCCCTAACCGTTTGAAATGTATATCATTTTACCTTTTAGGTGTGTTTCCAAATTATATGTAATACGCTTTGTCAAATCTGGCAACCTTTTCATAAGGGAAGCTAAATTTATTATATTACTAGCCGTACCCGTGCGCTCCGCTGCACCCGTTAGAAAATAAATATAAAGTAATTACATAATTAATATAGGACATTTGATCCAGGGAACATTCGTGTTAGATAGAAGGATAAATCGTTTAATATGTTACTTAATTTAAATTGTATTTAAAATATTAAAATGCGATCATTTTTATCCAGAGACCACTCATTTGGTGCAATGAAAATTCCTTTAACATGTTTCTTAATTGTTATTACCAATTATTTTTGGAAAAGCGAATATTAACAGAAAAATTTTGGCTACAGATTTATTATTATGTTTATATTATATTATTTTATATTATATTATATTATGAAAAAGTGTGTTGATAACGGATGTACTCGAATTAGAAAGTTTTTAATTTGTTGTGGGAGCTCTTGAATCTCAGGAGGAACAACTTTTACAACAGCGCAACATAATCTGCTTGGCTCATTACCCAATTTTTTTGCATTACATTTATTGCATATGTATTTTATGTATTTTAACACGATTCAATTGAGCATAGTTAAAATTTGAATTATAAAATAATGGATTGCTAAGCTAAAGTACTATTACAGCATACTAAATCAATACACTCTCGTTGTTCGATAAATCTCTGAGATAAAAATGAATATGTTCATAAACATTATTATAAGAAATACAGGAAATGAATATACAGAATAACCTATCTAGTTTTCTGTGCATAAGAAGCTATTTTAATCTTACCTGTCCTCGATTCACTCACAAGTTACTGTAATAACATTATAGCATTATGTCCATCTAGAGAAACTACACTTTCCAATGATGAAATAATAATTAATTATACAAATCGGTTAATTTAGCTTCCGATATTACCATAAAAATACAGAAACATTGTCTGTAGGCTATGTTTCATAGCTTTCGATTGTTGTGTCCAAGGCCCCTTATAGACGAAGTCATTTGTTTTTAATTTCAATACACCGCCTTAGATGGCAGTTATTTTAATTTTAAAACTCATTTATCTCATTAAATATCAGTCCTATCAAAATTTTTGAAAGATTAAGACTTATCAGAAATCATTTTTAAAGAAACTTTTGTTATGTAACATATTTCAAATCAATAATAAGCGAGATATTTCGATTTATTTAATTCAGGCCCCCTTATAACCTCCCTTTTAAATAACGTATTTTGAATGCCATATATCTATAATCTAAGTTACAACGAACTTAATTTATATTCCAATTTTCATCGAAATCGGTTCAGCCATTATCGCGTGGAAAGGTAACAAACATACAGACAGACATACAGACAGACATACAAACAAAAATTTCAAAAAAGCGATTTTCGGTTTCAGGGTGGTTAATTATATATGTTAGGACCAATTATTTTTGGAAAATCGAAAATTACCAGAAAAATTTCGGCTACAGATTTATTATTAGTATAGATTATTACGTTTAAAATATTAATGACGCTTTAATTGGCGTGAGTCGGAATGCCAAAGAGATAATTTCCCACTTTTCTTGCTTGGAATCGACCCAGGTAGCTCCGTAGCCATAAACTAAACCGCAGTATCCGTAGTTAGGTCCTTGTAATGTATTCTGTAATTATGAAATTAATATATTATTTAAATTGGAATTGCAAATAAATTTATAATATAATGCTATAAAGTTTTAATGTTTTGTTGATAAGAAACATCTCAATCCACGCATCCTACAGGCACCACAACACGTCGCCATGTTAATGGAGTTTATGAGCCTTGTTAATTATTCAGTAGTACAATCAACTGACTTAATTCAATATGCATATGAGATACTGCCAGGAACCTTCATAAAAATAAGAAATAACACACATGACGAAGCCCCTATGCAGCTCTCTGTAGGGGGCCGTGGATAATAGCAGGCGCTGCCCACTGCGAGACATTTTAAAAATAAAACATCTGATATCGGCAAGGAAGCAAAGACTAGTGAGCTGGCCAACAAACACGCCACATAAAATCGCAAAGAAAGTGAAAAGAAGCCCAAGTTATTATTGAGAACGTATCTCGTAAGTGACCTTGTTGTGGGCAAGTTACTTTTCCCAGGACACTCAGCACGTTGGCACATTATGCATTATGATTTATATAATTTTGGACAAGGGAACAGTGGTGATAACGTCATAAATTATGGCGAGATTATATAATATTTTATTATGAAGTAAGATAGTTTTAATTATGTAAATATTGAATAGTATGCGTTTATAATTGTGCAGTTTTAAGGTTAAATTATGTCTACTTACGCCCTATTTCTGGAACATCAAGTCAATTATCTGATAAGTGTTTAGTCCTTCAAAGGACGACTACAGATAATAATTTTACATTAACTTATTATTATTATTATTATTATTATTATTATTATTATTACTTTGAGATTTTACAATACATTCTGAAATCTATCTGTAATTTCTCATTATCTGTGAAAAACTTGTGATGCTAAAAGTCTAGTTCACACCTGTGGAGTAACGGTCAGCGCGTCTGGCTGCGAAACTAGGTGGCCCGGGTTCGAATCCCGGTCGGGGCAAGTTACCTGGTTGAGGTTTTTTCCGGGGTTTTCCCTCAACCCAATACGAGCAAATGCTAGGTAACTTTCGGTGCTGGACCCCGGACTCATTTCACCGGCATTATCACCTTCATATCATTCAGACGCTAAATAACCTAGATGTTGATACAGCGTCGTAAAATCTATACTAATAATAAATCTGTAGCCGAAATTTTTCTGGTAATTTTCGATTTTCCAAAAATAATTGGTTCTAATATATATAATTAACCACCCTGAAACCGAAAATCGCTTTTTTGAAATTTTTGTTTGTATGTCTGTCTGTCTGTCTGTCTGTCAGTATGTTTGTTACCTTTTCACGCGATAATGGCTGAACCGATTTCGATGAAAATTGGGATATAAATTAAGTTCGTTGTAACTTAGATTTTAGGCTATATGGAATTCAAAATACATTATTTAAAATGGGGGTTATAAGAGGGTATGAATTAAATAAATCGAAATATCTCGCTTATTATTGATTTTTGTGAAAAATGTTACATAACAAAAATTTCTTTAAACATCATTTACGATAAGTTTTATTCTTTGAAAAAGTTTGATAGGACTGATATTTAATGAGATAAACGAGTTTCAAAATTAAAATAACTGCCATCTAAGGCGCTGTAATGAAATAAACAAATGAATTCGTCTATAAGGGGCCTTGGTGAACAACAATCGAAAGCTATGAATCATAGCATACAGAGAATGTTTCTGTGTTTGTATGAAGCAATATCGGAAGCTAAATTAACCGATTTGTGCAATTAATTATTATTTCACCATTGGAAAGTGTAGCTTATCTATATGGACATAATGTTATAATGTTATTACAGTAACTTGTGAGTGAATTGAGGACAGGTAAGATTAAAATAGCTTCTTATGCACAAACAACTTGATAGGCTATTCTGTGTATTCGTTTCCTGTATTTCTTAAAATAATGTTTATCTCAGAGAATTAACGAACCACAAGAGTGTATTGATTTAGTATGCAGTAATAATACGTTAGCTTAGCATTCCATTATTTTATAATCCAAATTTTAACTATGCTCAATTGAATCGTGTTAAAATACATAAAATACACATGCATTAAATGCAATGCAAAAAAATTGGGTAATGAGCCAAGCAGATTATGTTGCGCTGTTGTAAAATAAAATTTGTTCCTCCTGAGATTCAAGAGCCCCCGTAACAAATTAAAAACTTACTTATCGGTGTACATCCGTTATCAACACATTTTTATATAATATAATATAATATAATATAATATAATATAATATAATATAATATAATATAATATAATATAATATAATATAATATAATATAATATAATTTAAGTTATTTAAGTTATTTGAAGGGTTCAGAACCATAGTGGCCCAAGCGCCATTTACTGAATACATAGAAAACAAGGGTTAAAATTAAGTTATTATCATAATTCAATGGAAACATATAGCAAGTAAAATAAAGTATACACATTAAATCTAAATGATATGTCAGTCTTCATTAAAGTATGGATGCATGTAATAAAAATTAAGAAACATGTTAAAGGAATTGTCATTGCATCAAATGAGTGGTCTCTGGACCAAAATGATCGCATTTTATTTAAATACAATTTAAATTAAGTAACATATTAAACGATTTATCCTTCTATCAAACACGAATCTTCCCTGGATCAAATGTCCTATTTTAATTACTTTATATTTATTTCTAACGGGTGCAGCGGAGCGCACGGGTACGGCTAGTAACCCCAAAAAAATATAAAAAATAAATAAAAAAACGTCTAGTTAAAGATTCCTCGTAAATAAACGACTTCAGCATTTAAAATACCTTATAATTTTTTGCAATGAGACGGTGAATATTTTAGCCAAATTTGCGGCCTTAATAGGAAATTATGACGTTTAATCTATGTCTTTACTTTCGTATATAAAACCAGAATCAAATAAAGAGAAATGGAAAGTGTAATGATTATTGTTCCTGTATTGCTGTCATTTTTATATTTGCTAATTGTTCTTAATACTGATTGAGTAGAAGAGAAGGCTTTATGGCCTTAACTCTGCCAGTTGAAATAAATAAACAAATAAGTAAATAAAAGTCTATATATAAATATAGAAAATAAATAAATAAACAGGTAAGCAGATAAGTAAATAAGTAAATGAGTAAATAAATAAACAAATAAATAAATAAACAATTAAATAAATAAATAAATAAATGAATGAATGAATGAATGAATGAATGAGTGAATAAATAAATAAATAAATAAATAAATAAATAAATAAATAAATAAATAAATAGCAAGACTTCTATTATTCGGTTGAAAACTTTTGACATCTAGTCTGCTTTCAAAGAAACAAAGTTAGAATTTATAAAATAGTTATATTACCGGGTGTTCTGTATGGTTGTGAAACTCTCACTTTGAGAGAGGAATAGAGGGTAAGGATGTTCGAGAATAAGGTGCTTAGGAAAATATTTGGAGCTAAGAGGAATGAAGTTACAGGAGAATGGAGAAAGTTACACAACACAGAACTTCACGCATAGTATTCTTCACCCAACATAATTAGGAACGTCGCCCTGGTTGGCAAGTTGGTATAGCGCTGGCCTTCTATCCCCAAGGTTGCGGGTTCGATCCCGGGCCAGGTCGATGGCATTTAAGTGTGCTTAAATGTGACAGGCTCATGTCAGTAGATTTACTGGCATGTAAAAGAACTCCTGCGGGACAAAATTCCGGCACATCCGGCGACGCTGATATAACCTCTGCAGTTGCGAGCGTCGTTAAATAAAACATAACATGTTTTTTTAATTAGGAACATAAAATCCAGACGTTTGAGATGGGCAGGGCATGTAGCACGTATGGGCGATTTCAGAAATGCATATAGTGTGTTAGTTGGGAGGCCAGAGGGGAAAAAGACCTTTGGGGAGGCCGGACGTAGATGGGAGGATAATATTAAAATGTATTTGAGGGAGGTGGGACATGATGGTAGGGACTGGATTAATCTTGCTCAGGATAGGGACCGATGGTGGGCATATGTGAGGACAGCAATGAACCTTCGGGTTCTCTAAAAGCCATTGAATGTACAGTAACTATGGCACAAATTGCTATTATACTATATTTATAAAAAGTTAAAATTTTGTTGCTATAATATCACTTATACCCAATTGAAGCTATAGTCTACAGATCTTCTTCTGTCTGTACTTAAATTAAACAGAAGTTTGGCTTAGTTTATAAAAAGTTGAAATGTAGAAATTTCATTTTATTATTCACGAAAAGAAAAATACATTTCCCAAATATTTTTGTAACTGAAAATCAAACAAGAACTTGATGGAGTAACCGAGGCCAATGACACTGAACTTGTTCAGCGTGTGAGTCATAGCTATGATTAGTCAGCATGATACAGAGTTCCAATATCTGTGCAGTCAATATAACAGCATAGACACGTTCAACGAAGCCAGAAAATAATGCTAACTTGTCCTTTTATTACTCAATTAACGTAACTAATTCATAGCAACATGGCCTGTTGCGTTCATTGTTGAACTTGTCTTCCTACGTCGAAATTGATCGCTGCAACTCGCAAGTCATCTTCGAGCAAATGGTGTTAACTTGTATATATTATTAAATTTCAAATTGTTTCTACCTTATATTCAGTCACAAGTTCTACGTTTTTTCTTGGCTGATCGTTTTTTCACTCGCCGATTTCTGACTTAAATCATCGAGACAAAGAGTAAACTATATTTCCTCATGTCTCTTCGTACCGTTGCGAGACGTCTTTCTCCTACTAAATAACGAAATTCTGACAGTTCGATAATCTATTTTCCCTGACTATTACACTTTTACTACGTCATACTACTTTTAACCAATAAAACGGTACGAAAGAACGTCTTTCAACCAATCATGGCTGCTTATCACACAATTGTATCGCTTCCCTAGCATTTGTTTGCTTTTGTCACTAACCTAGCAATTGTTTCTTTGTTTGCCAATATTTCAAACTGAAAATTCTTTACTTAATACAAAATATGCTTTGCGATCGTCATTTGTTTCCCGCATAGATAGTTGACTGAAAATGGCGGCTCCGTTCAAACGTTTTGGTGAAGCTAACATTAGTGAAATAGAATTTCAGTAAGTCAATTAATATTTTATTGTATTAGAGTACTTTATTTCTTCTAATCTTTACATACTTTCTTCTAATCGTGTAATTGTCAATTAAATCCCACTCGAGTTTTCATTTTTTCTAGATAAATCAAAACCACTAGTGAGATTACTGTTGATAAAATAATAATAATAATAATAATAATAATAATAATAATAATAATAATAATAATAATAATAATAATAATAATAACTACAGATAATATGCTGAAATTATATTATATGAAATAAGTAATAATAGGCCTATTCAGAGAAAGAAATTATGCGAATAATAAATTGTATGAAATACAGGCTACAATAGTAATTTATAGTACAAGAGAGTAAAATCTGTATACTCTCATGTGCTGTACATTATTTTGTCCATTACTGGTGTCTAAATTTAATTTTAAATTGTAGGCTTTTTCTTTGTAATGTCTTGATTGTGAAGAAGTTATAATTTAATAAATGCATGGATTTTATTTATGCTAATATGTGGTTTAATTCACTGCTGTAATAAAACGACTGTTTAGGTTGCTAAGAACGGTGCAATAAAGACCATTTTTAATATCAGTTACGGATAAAAATAATATTTACAAATTTCTACATTGAAAACTAAATATAATTATCTTAATATAAATGATAATAATATTTAAAATTCGGGATCCGGGAAACTCGCCATAATTTGTCACAGTTACAATTCGTCACACAATTACAATTCGTAACAGTTACGATTTGCCACATAATTACAATTCGTAACATTTATAGCGGGTTCACTGGTATTCGTCAAATTTTCGCCATATATGCCATAAAGAAGCAGCTTATACTTATCTTACACAACGTATTTTCATCTTTTTTTCTTCCGACAATAATTATTATGTTTCTATAGTATTTTCAACTTTTCCCTTTTCAGAATAATGTATTGTGTTTCTATAGTATTTTCAACTCTTTTTCGTCCCACAATAATATATTATGATAATGTATTGGGTTCTTATAGTATATTCAACTTTTTCCTTTCCACAATAATGTACTGTGTTTCTATAGTATTTTCAACTTCTTCATTTCCACAATAATGTATTGTTTCTATAGTATTTTAAACTTTTTCATTTACACAATAATGTCTTGTGTTTCTATAGTATTTTCAACTTTTCCATTTACACAATAATGTCTTGTGTTTCTATAATATTTTCAACTTTTTCCCTTCCACAATAATGTCTTGTGTTTCTATAGTATTTTCAACTTTTTCCCTTCCACAATAATGTCTTGTGTTTCTATAGTATTTTCAACTTTTTCCTTTCCACAATAATATATTGTGTTTCTATAGTATATTCAACTTTTTCCCTTCCACAATAATGTTCTGTGTTTCTATAGTATTTTCAACTTTTTCCTTTCCACAATAATGTCTTGTGTTTCTATAGTATTTTCAACTTTTTCATTTCCACAATAATGTCTTGTGTTTCTATAGTATTTTCAACTTTTTCATTTCCACAATAATGTACTGTGTTTCTATAATATTTTCAACTTTTTCCCTTCCACAATGTCGTGTGTTTCTATAGTATTTTCAACTTTTTCCCTTCCACAATAATGTCTTGTATTTCTATAATATTTTCAACTTTTTCCTTTCCACAATAATATATTGTGTTTCTATAGTATATTCAACTTTTTCCCTTCCACAATAATGTCTTGTGTTTCTATAGTATTTTCAACTTTTTTCCTTCCACAATAATGTATTGTGTTTCTATAGTATTTTCAACTTTTTCCTTTCCACAATAATGTCTTGTGTTTCTATAGTATTTTCAACTTTTTCATTTCCACAATAATGTCTTGTGTTTCTATAGTATTTTCAACTTTTTCCTTTCCACAATAATGTCTTGTGTTTCTATAGTATTTTCAACTTTTTCCCTTCCACAATATTGTCTTGTGTTTCTATAGTATTTTCAACTTTTTCCTTTCTACAATAATGTATTGTGTTTCTATAGTATTTTCAACTTCTTCATTTCCATAATAATGTATTGTATTTCTATAGTATTTTAAACCTCTTCATTTCCACAATAATGTCTTGTGTTTCTATAGTTTTTTTCCAACTTCTTCATTTCCACAATAATGTCTTGTGTTTCTACAGTATTTTCAACTTTTCCATTTCCACAATAATGTCTTGTGTTTCTATAGTATTTTCAACTCTTTTTCTTCCCACAACAATATACTATGATAATGTCTTGTGTTTCTGTAGTATTTTCAACTGTTCCCTTTGCAAAATAATGTATTGTGTTTCTATAGTATAGTCAACTCTTTTTCTTCCCACAACAATATACTATGATAATGTCTTGTGTTTCTATAGTATTTTCAACTTTTCCATTTCCAAAATAATGTATTGTGTTTATATAGTATATTCAACTCTTTTTCTTCCCACAACAATATACTATGATAATGTCTTGTGTTTCTATAGTATTTTCAACTTTTCCCTTTCCAAAATAATGTATTGTTTCTCTAGTATATTCAACTCTTTTTCTTCCCACAACAATATACTATGATAATGTCTTGTGTTTCTATAGTATTTTCAACTTTTCCCTTTCCAAAATAATGTATTGTGTTTATATAGTATATTCAACTCTTTTTCTTCCCACAACAATATACTATGATAATGTCTTGTGTTTCTATAGTATTTTCAACTTTTCCCTTTCCAAAATAATGTATTGTGTTTATATAGTATATTCAACTCTTTTTCTTCCCACAACAATATACTATGATAATGTCTTGTGTTTCTATAGTATTTTCAACTTTTCCCTTTCCAAAATAATGTATTGTTTCTCTAGTATATTCAACTCTTTTTCTTCCCACAACAATATACTATGATAATGTCTTGTGTTTCTATAGTATTTTCAACTTTTCCCTTTCCAAAATAATATATTGTGTTTCTATAGTATGAATGTTGCAAATACAATGCCGCGTATAAGACTTTGGTAATTAATAATGTTTGAATATACAGTTTTCCACCTCAAAGAGAAAGGCAATGGCAATGTGTGGGAAAAACATCGAACGCGTGAAATTTGAAACAAATGGGGAAATAATATAACAAGTTTCTGAATATACATACTTAAGAAATTTATTTGCAAAATATAAAACGGATTTACAGTCAAATTACAAAAAATATAATAAAATGGAGTTATTAGAAGACATTTTTTAGAACAGATGAGAGTGGATACAAAGTCAAGATTACACATCATAACGTCAAAAGCAGCACTCACGTGAAATTTGGATATTAAATAAACGAAATTCACAGAAACTTGAAGCAGTTCAGATGCGTTTTTTAAGATCGTTATTGGATTCAACGAGGTTGGCCCGTAAAAGAAACATAGATATACGAAAAACATTACAAGTTCCTTGTATAATCGAAGAAATTCAACAATATCAGCAACAGTGGAATAACCATGTTCAAAGAATGGAAAGGGAGAAACTTCCAAGATTAGCCTCAGTATATAGACCAAGGAAGGTTAAGAAAGACCAAGACATCGATGGAGGGATCAAGAGAATCCGGCGTTTTCGTCATAAATTTCTTGACATGCGGAATTTTCGTTACACATTACATTTTCAACACAGGCCTCACCGTCACAGATTACATTTCCGAGTACTTCATGCATACAGTTAGAAGGACTGTCTGAAGAATATCGTAGGGAAGAAAATGAACAACTAAGAACTAGAGATAAGCTTAAATGATATTTTCAAGTATCTGTGACAACTGTGACTGTGACAATTAAATATCTGTGACTTTTATCAGTTATTTTGTCACACCGATATTTTATATCGATACGTAGCATGAATTACACCGATATTTTGTCACACCGATAAAAATTAGCAGGAAATATTGAAGAGCTGTGAAACATGAATACGATTTTTCTATACACTCCACACATCAGTAATTTATATGGTAAAATCCAACAAATAAATTATGTACATGTACCATTAACAAATAAATACATACCTAACTGAACAATAACATGTCAAAAGTTAACCTCATGTACCAAGAGGTTATATTATAGCTATTGAATCAGTTGATCATTTTTAAATGTAGTTGGGTATGGAGAAATTGAGGTTATATGATTATCCTAATCGTTTTAAAAATTGATCCTTTTTATTGTATATAATATAATGGATAAATTATTTTAAGTCGTGCATTAACATTATAATATTGAGTCATAGAATAAAAATTAATGAAACATAAGTATTCGGAAAAACATTGGAAAATAATTACAAAACAAAGCAGTGTTCAGACAGGATTTTACATAAGATTAAGTACTGGTAACCAATGGTATTATTATTTAAATCGTGTAATAACTACATCATTTATAATAAGATGGAGAAACTACCGCCAGATTGCTGTTATTGTATCATGCGCACGCGCAAACCTACGACGTAGAGGAGAAAATATCAGTCACAGAGTACTGAATACGGAGCAGATTTCGATAGCGATATTTTGTCACAGATATTTCGCGTCATCAGTCACAGGTTTATCTGTGACAAAAAAATACCTGTGACAAAATATCGGTTTGTGAAATATCGGCCATCTCTACTAAGAACACAGTTCCACTCCTTATTGGCATTGGCTTTCGTTTCAGAGAATGATATTTGAGAAGCTTTTGATCTGCTGATAGAAAATGTAGATGATTTGTTGTCTGTAATCCTTAACAATGTTGAAGATAACTATAGGTCATTCCGCGTTAAGAAAAAAAGAATTGGTTTTAGGGCCTCGTATAAGTTATATGTTAGATAGGCGTTCCTATGGCAACTGATCATTTGATGGAATAGCCCCATATGCTCGAGGCTTTTTTCTTAACGTGAAATCCTTTATAGGCCTAGATCAGAGGTCGTAGACGCGATAAAGGACACCAACAATCAGTTTTCTCTCCAAATATCTGGAACTGTTATCAATGTACTCTTCATAATTGACCGAGAACTAATATTTCAGAAGCATGGCATAGGAAAATTAATATCTTGATGGGAAAACCACAGCCTTCATTTTTTCATGTTCTTCAACAAGGACAGAATGAGATAGAGGTAATCGATGGAGACATCGAAAGGTTGCAGTCTGGCATCTCACCCACCAAGAAGAAGATAAAGTATCTTAATACGGATGCCAGGATTTCCAGGATTGCGGAACGCTATGAGAATAATTATAAGAATAGTGACGATGTTCTCGGTTTTCTGCTAGCGATTGGGCACAATATTGCTGGAAATTTTTAGTTGTAAAATTGTACAACCCACTCTCAAAGGATATAAATATTTATCTGTTACCATCTATACCTGTGTTGAATTTTCCGTGAAAAAACCACGATTATGACTATTTTAAAATGTGACTACTTGCCCAACGTGACCAAAAAACACAGTGTGACATACTATGACTAAATCAATCCGACTATTTATATCTGTGACGAAATTTCCGGTGGCGAAAACCCCCAGACCCGGATCAAGACCATAATTCTTGGATTATCGCTACAGATAACGTTGTCTAAAACGAAGTTCATGGTGATGATGATGATGTGTATGTACTGTATGTATTTATTCACACTGCAAATGAGTAAATACCCGGTGACAGTGGTAACTAATTACACTCAATAATAACAATTAATAATATACACAATAATTAATAAAAAAATTCAATCAATAATAATATACTAATAATAATTAATAGTAGGCCTAATAATAATAATAATAATAATAATAATAATAATAATCATAATAACAAGGAGCATCCTAAATTAAATGAAGCACGATCACTTTATTATTTATTTAAATTTAAATATACAGAATATAATTACAACTATAGAAATAGAAATAAAATAATACAATCAATATAAAAAGGAGATACAGTAATATTAACAAAATTTGAGGACCGAACGAGCAGCGCTCGTGTTCGGTGGCAGTTCAGATATATTATTAATGGGCATATAAGAGAATATACAAAGTAAAATAAAATAGGAACTAAAATTAAAATTGCAGCTACAGTGAAATTATATAATATAATAGGCCTATATTAATATAAGAGGAATATAGAAAATGAAATAAAATAAAATAGGGAATAATAACATAAAATAAAATAACATTTAAAGTAAAGTACTCGTATTTTAAATTGGGAGATTCATGAGGAAGTACATTGTGTATCATCAGATGGTTCTTTCAGACGGGCAGACATTATTGCTATTAATGGACGCTTAAAACGGGCTCTTGTTCTTGACCCTACTATCCGTTTCGAAAGAAACCTAAATCAGGCCACCGAAGTTGATATTGAGAAGTCTATATATGAACTTGTCTGCCGAATCTTTCTCAAAAGTACAACGTCCCTCTTAAACAATGGTCCGTCATTGGTTTGCTGTTTGGCAGTAGAGGTTCAATTGCAAAATTCACATGGAAATATCTTCACATTCCTTATGATTATATAATGTCTATTCTTATAAATATTATCATGGATTCTCTTCAAATATTACATCATCATCTCTATTTCAATTAATCCACTTATATTTGCCTTAAATAATTAACTTTCTTTTTTCTTTAATAAAATATTTCAAATCACATTATACTGTAAATGTTAATTGTATTCAGGACCCTTGTGGTCACTCAAATTATTTGAGCTGATGTCTATAGTGAATAAATAAATAATTTTATCCTAACCCTAAGTTCGAACTAAAACCCACGAGTATGATATGTACATACCTGCACAAGTACCTTTCAGCACTACACTCATTTCGCTGTCAACTCACTCACTGCACTGGAACTACGACACATTTCACTGATATTATCCTGATTTCACTAACACTTCAAAAACAGTCCACTGTTCAAGTACTTTGCACTGTCACTATAAACTATAAAACTTCACTGACACAACACATATTTCACTTACACAACACACTTCTTCACTGATAGAACACTTCAAATAACAAAACATCAATTAAACCCTTTAAATAGTGTGTATAATATACTACCGTCTATTAGTAAAGTCCTTAAGCCATGATGATGATGATGATGATGATGATGATGATGTGGATCATGTGTATGTATGTATTTATTCACACTGCACGGGGGACAGTGGTAACTAATTACACTCAATAATAACAGTTAATAATATACACATACACAATAATTAATAAAAATACAATTAATAATAATATTAATAATAATTAATAGTAGGCCTAATAATAATAATAATAATAATAATAATAATAATAATAATAATAATAATAATAATAATAATAATAATAAGGAGCATCCTAAATTAAATGAAGCACGATCACTTAAAATAACATTTAAAGTAAATCTAATTTGTATCTTAAACCTAAGTTCGATCTAAAACCCACGAGTATGATATGTTCATATCTGCACAAGTAACTTTCAGCTCTACACTCATTTCGCTGTCAAGTCACTCACTGCACTGGAACTACGACACATTTCAATGATTCTATCCTGATTTCACTAACACTTCAAAAACATTTCACTGTTCAAATGCTTAGCACTGCCACTATAAACTATAAAACTTCACTGACACAAAACACACTTCACTTACACAACACACTTCACTGACACAACACACTTCTTCACTGATACAACACTTCGAATAACAAAACATTACTTAAACCCTTTAAAATAGTGTACCGTCTATTAGTAAAGTCCTTAAGCCATGTTGATGATAATGATGATGATGATGGTGATGAGTGCACTGTTTGTACAGTTTGACATTACATTACAAAAGAGACATAACCAGGAAATTTTCACAAATTTACTGTCACATTTTTAATCACAAGTACGATGTTTCATTTATATTTTTCACGACAAATACAAAAAATGTCCACCAAAAAATATCCTGGTCCTGCGGCAGTGTCTGTACACTTAATTCTAGTGTATTTTTTCACTTTACTCCACATGCTCTGCCGATAGCCCAGGGCAAAGTAGTATTTTAAAGAAAATTGGACTTTCTTCCTTTTTTCCAACCGGCAATTCAATTAGAAGCAATAGCAGTTATTCTTGCCTTAACTTCGCTACCTGGTTCAACAGTTACTGTGTTCAGTACCCATAAGCAGTCTAATTCCTTAATTCCACAATAAAGGGAATTAGCTAACTGGCAGTGCATGATGCAGGCTGTCAGTCTGGATTTATAGCAGCTCCGGCGATGATTGGACTATTACCGCGACTCCGGTAGTGGAGCCCGCGGCTCGCCACCGCCACAACCCCGGCGGACGACCTGCTCTCCGGCCCGACCCTGCGCGGAACTCGCTACACCAATCTGTATCAAATTCTGCATGCATGTAACCATGTATTATTTTCCAAATTCTACAAAATTTATGACTTTATAACACTTCTGTCTGTTTAAAATTACCTTCCGTGCTAGTATTGAATATGAAGGTGAAAAACTTTGAGCAGAGATGAGCAAGAGTGGAAAGAAAAGCTATAAAAACCACCTGCAACTACTGTACCTATATCCTATATCTTTTTGTGCGAGATCGTGCGTATTTGCTTGTTTTCCGCACAGAACCAATACGCGGTAAGTGTGAAATACCACATTCAGTATTCCCAACGTAACACACATAACAATTTCCCTCTTCTTACCGCTTAAGCGCGACATTCATTTTACTGCTTTAGGCTTTTAACATATTATTTTTAGAGACGTTTAACATAGTAATAATTATAAATTGGAAACTTACCACTGCAATTTCACCTAAATTGCACTGTTGATTATTGTTTTTAAATATTTGCAAAAATTAAGTAAAGTCTACTACTCCACGAAAGCTATTGTATTCCTGATACAAGTAACATTAAGGAAGCCGTGAAAAAATCAACAAGACTCCAGATGCCGATGTTATTACTGCAATATGTTATATAAATAATATTGTTAAAATATTAAAATGAAAAATAAATCATTACATAACCTTACCGTTTGTTTTAAGTTCGCATTTATAGACTGGGGAAAAAAAAAGACAGACGTATATCACGGCCTGCTGGAAATTGGATATTTTTGTTTTCTAAAGTTGCCGTCATTAAACAGAAACCAAGATGGAGATTTCATTGCAACTAATTAGAAAATCGTCTTTTAGGTATGTAATAAACGATCTTCGCACAAAATAATGTACGATACACGAGCGGTATGTTTGTTTTCATGTTCTCGGAAATTAAAAAAGCTCAACTACGTTTCGCTTTTTCAATATTTTCCTCGAACATGAAAACGTCAACATACCGCTCTTGTAACGTATATTACTATTATACTTAATTATAGCTAATGATTCTCCTTCTAACATTCATAGCAAATGCATACGTTTTGTAGATAACACAACATTGTATTACTTACCTACTTACAAATGGCTTTTGTGCGAGATCGTCCGTATTTGCTTGGTTTCCGCACAAAACCAATCCGCGGAAAGTCTAAAATTCCACATTCAGTATTCCCAACCTAACACACATAACAATTTCCCTCTTCTTATCGCTTAAGTGACATATTGATTTTACTGCTTTAGGCTTTTAACATATTATTTTTAGAGACATTCAACATACTCGTAGTAGTAATTATAAATTGGAAACTTTCACCTAAATTGCACTGTTAATTATTGTTTTTAAATATTTGCAAAAATTAAGTAAACTCTACAACTCCACTAAAGTTACTGCATTCGTGATGCAAGTAACATTAAGGAAGCCATGAAAAAATCAACAAGATTCCATTGACTGGGGAAAAAAAGACAGACGTATATCACGGCCTGCTGGAGTATAGTAAACACAGAAAACATTTTAAAGCAACAATGTTGAAGATAGATATTTTTGTTTTGCAAATTTGCAGTCATTGAACAGAAACCAAGATGGAGATTTTATTGCAACTAATTAGAAATTCCTCCTTCAGTTATGTAATAAACGATCTTCGCACAAAATAATGTACGATACACGAGCGGTATGTTTTCTTTCAATTCTCGGAAATTGAAAATGTCAACATACCGCTCTTGTAACGTGTATTACTATTGTGCGAGATCGCGCGTATTTGCTTGGTTTCCGCACAAAACCAATCCGCGGAAAGTCTGAAATTCCACATTCACTATTCCCAACCTAACACACACAACAATTTCCCCCTTCTTACCGCTTAAGTGACATATTGATTTTACTGCTTTAGGCTTTTAACATATTATTTTTAGAGACGTTCAACATATTCGTAGTAGTAATTATAAATTGGAAACTTACCACTGCAATTTCACCTAAATTGCACCGTTAATTATTCTTTTTTAAATATTTGCAAAAATTAAGTAAACTCTACAACTCCACTAAAGTTACTGCATTCGTGATGCAAGTAACATTAAAGAAGCCGTGAAAAAATCAACAAGATTCCATTGACTGGGAAAAAAAAAAAGACAGACGTATATCACGGCCTGCTGGAGTATAGAAAACACAGAAAACATTTTAAAGCAACAATGTTGAAGATAGATATTTTTGTTTTGCAAATTTGCCGTCATTGAACAGAAACCAAGATGGAGATTTCATTGCAATTAATTAGAAAATCCTCTTTCAGGTATGTAATAAACGATCTTCGCACAAAATAATGTACGATACACGAGCGGTATGTTTTCTTTCAATTCTCGGAAATTACAAAAGCTCAACTACGTTTCGGTTTTTCAAACTTTTCCTCGAACATGAAAACTTCAACATACCGTTCTTGTAACGTATATTACTATTAACGGGGGATATACAGGTTTGAGTACTAAAACATATGGGAAATTCAATGTTTTTTCTCAGAAACTAATGACTCTTTCCCCTTACAATTTGACATGCTTCTGCAATTATAGACTATTTTCATATTTACTAAAAGTTTCACCATTATGAGTAATTATCATAACAAAAAGAGTAGCCTTTTTGTGCACTGATGCTCCGTTTTTATGATAATGTCCACAAATATGAATGTTTCTGAGCCATTCTTCTTTATATATATATTCCTGAATGTCAAATTAACAATATGAACGACAATCTTTGAAACGTGTGCAATAGAAATAACTTTTTTTTAAATTTCTTATGAGAACTTAAACTTTTAATGTTTTTAGGTACATTTTATGTCCAAGTCAACTGTCATTATACAAGGGGCGCACTCAGCTGAGTGACTTGTTTAGCCGGGATTCTGCAGTACGTGCACGGTAATCTGTACAGACATATGCACTGCTAGCTATGGGAATATTAAAGATTTTATTAATTTGTCCTACAGAATAATATCTGTAATATTGATAATTAATATTTGAGGAGAAAAATTCGCTCCGGCGCCGGGGATCGATTTTTTATACACCTCATTCATTTGTTTTTGCATCTTTTGTTTTCTATCGTCGCCTGCACTAGCATTATGACATATTTCACTGACACTATAGAACACATTTCACTGACACTATAGAACACATTTCACTTATACTATAGAACACATTTCACTGACACTATAGAACACATTTCACTGACACTATAGAACACATTTCACTGACTTTATAGAACATATTTCACTGACACTTTAGAACACATTTCACTGACTTTATAGAACATATTTCACTGACACTTTAGAACACATTTCTCTTACACTATAGAATACATTTCACTAACACTATAGAACACAGTTCGCTAACACTATAGAACACAGTTCACTGACACTATAGAACACATTTCACTGACACTATAGAACACATTTCACTGACACTTTAGAATATATTTCACTGGCATTATAGAACATATTTCACTGACACTATAGAACACATTTCAATTACACTGTAGACTACATTTCACTAACACTATAGAACACATTTTACTGACACTATAGAACACATTTCACTTACACTGTAGGCTACATTTCACTAACACTATAGAACACATTTTACTGACACTATAGAACACATTTCACTAACACTATAGAACACATTTCACTTACACTGTAGACTACATTTCATTAACACTATAGAACACATTTTACTGACACTATAGAACACATTTCACTGACACTATAGAACATATTTCACTTACACTATAGAACACATTTCAATGATACTATGGAACACATTTCACTGACACTATAGAATACATTTCACTGACACTATAGAACACATTTCACTGACACTATAGAACACATTTCACTGACACTTTAGAATACATTTCACTGACATTATAGAACATATTTCACTGACACTATAGAACACATTTCGCTGAAACTATACAACACATTTTACTGACACTATAGAACACATTTCACTGATACTATAGAACACATTTCACTGACACTATAGAACACATTTCACTGACACTTTAGAATACATTTCACTGGCATTATAGAACATATCTCACTGACACTATAGAACACATTTCAATTACACTGTAGACTACATTTCACTAACACTATAGAACACATTTTACTGACACTATAGAACACATTTCACTTACACTGTAGGCTACATTTCACTAACACTATAGAACACATTTTACTGACACTATAGAACACATTTCACTGATACTATAGAACACATTTCACTTACACTGTAGACTACATTTCACTAACACTATAGAACACATTTTACTGACACTATAGAACACATTTCACTGACACTATAGAACATATTTCACTTACACTATAGAACACATTTCAATGATACTATGGAACACATTTCACTGACACTATAGAACACATTTCACTGACACTTTAGAATACATTTCACTGACATTATAGAACATATTTCACTGACACTATAGAACACATTTCACTGACACTATACAACACATTTTACTGACACTATAGAACACATTTCACTGATACTATAGAACACATTTCACTGACACTATAGAACACATTTCACTGACACTATAGAACACATTTTACTGACACTATAGAACACATTTCACTGATACTATGGAACACATTTCACTGACACTATAGAACACATTTCATTGACACTATACATTTTCACTGATCGAAACTATCCACTGCCACTGTAAACCATAACTTCACTGATACAACAGTTCAAGTAAAACAATTAAACCCTTATTATTCTGTAGAATCACACTTATGAGCTATATTAACCTAAAATAGCTAGCCCAAGACCCTCTTAAAGGCATTATAAACTAATTTACAATTCAAACGAAAGGAATTACTAGTCAGTCTACATAAATACATGTTACCTTAATTTATGCAATGAAACGTATCATGTGTAATATTTACACTTTATGCACAACTTTTTTATTATTTTTTTAATCTCCTTATAGAAGGACAGCACTCAAAGATCGCTGCAGGTAGGTCATTGCAATTATTTGATAGTGCGATTTAAAAATGATAATTTACCTGCATCCGTTCTTTGTTTCTTATATGTAGGCCTACTGCAATTTTAAAATCATGATCATTCCTACCGTAGTATGTTGGCTTCTCTAACCGAGCCGTTATGAATAGTCTTGCTTTTTGGCCTATATATGCTTTATACAATGATGTAATCCTAGTTTTCCTACGTCTGTTTTCCAAAGTTTCCTATTTAAGTTCGTTTATCGTATCATTCCCTTGTCCTCTCTTACCTTTAACAAATTTAGCAATAAAATATTTATCATTACTAGGGAACTGCAAGCGACATGATGTTTTCGAAATGTTTGTTTGACACTAATAAAAGTTATCCGGCTATTGTGGATTTTCCACTGTCGGCCACACAGGAATGAATCATATAGGCACGAAGCTGTCTAGATATAAATTCCAAAGCTAAGGTCGTGAGGATTTGAGAAAAGGAATGTAACTCCAAACATGACTTTGTTAGAGACAAGAAATAAACAAATTGATTTCGTTTGACAAACCGCGCTTCAAGTTAGGAGATAATATCACCGTCTTTCTTGTTTCGGCATTTCTTCCTGAGTCATGAATTTGACCCATCACTTGCAGTCAGCTATGAGACCCTGTTCCCATAGTTACATCGTGATTGTGGAACATGTCTCGGCTAGCTGACATCTCGCATTCTGATCAAGATCAGGGACTGTGATTGTCTTATTAATTCATGGATATTACGAGAATGGTTGTAATGAACGAGTACGGAAACGTCAGGACCACAATTATGAATCTAATTATCGGAAGAGATCTTTGTCTTATTTATTGTCCGTTGAGGTGGAAATTTTCCTTAAACTTTCACCTGTACTAGAAGTTAAGGCAATGAGCACAAAATTGTTAGTGAATTTGTGTTATGAAATAAGTCAGGACGAAGGCATTAAAAGTTTGAACATTACCTTTCAAAAATAGGAAATTAAAATTTTATACTGTATATAGAAAAATCGTCATTCAACAAAGATATTTCGACTTACGAAAAGATAACCCCTGAAATAATAGAAAGATACCTGGGCTTCACATCCAAATTCTAAACTCTATTACTCAAGATTAAATTCGACGAACGCCTTTTCAACTCGATTTCTTAGACGACGAAATGAAGCTCTTATCATTAAACCATGCACTATAGAACGAAATAAAATTACTCTTTCCATCTAGATTGCATAGAAAAACCGTGGTTCATTCACGAGTGACAAAATGTGTGTATGACAAGGGATGTTAATTCTATAACAATGAGGGTAATGACAGCTTGGTTTGGCTTATTGAGGGCTGGGAATTTTTCGTCTGGAAAAATTCGCAAAGAAACGTAGATGTAGGCCTAATTCTGCATAAAATAAATAATTTCTCCGAAACATTGGGTTTTGGTTACATACTAGGTTGCTCATTTAATGTTTCCCTTTACGCAAGAAACAAAATCACTCAGACTCTGAAATAGTGTGTTCATCGAATACTATAAAACAGGCCTATGAAGATGTAGCTGTCGAAACAAAATGTAATATAAAAAATAGATTTGAAATATAGCGCAACTTTCCATTGTACTCTTTCACAGGGTGATTCGGTAATAGCGTCTAGGTGTTAGGGGATGCTCTGCTGAACATTTTGAAATATGCAACTTGGGGTTTGCAATGTCAGATTAAGGAGATATCAGCTTAAACATGTCTACCGCTATCGCTTACCGTTTTTCATATTATGCTATTTGCGTTTATTTAAATTATTTACATTTACTTACACTTGTTATTTACATTAATTCAGACTTGTTATTTACATTTATTTAGACTTATTACTTACATTTAGAGTATATATATGTAGGCTACAGATTTATTTACAATTATTATTATACTTATTTACCTATATATATTTACATATATATAATTATTTACAATTATTTTTACGCTTATATGTATTTCCTCACAATCATTATTCACATTTGTATATATTTCATTACAATTATTAACATTTATTTGCAATTATTATTTGCATTTATTACAATTATTATTTACATTTATTTACGTTTGCTATTTTCATTAATTTACATTTTTTATTTACATTTATTAAAATTATTATTTACATTTATTTACGCTTACTATTTTCATTAAGTTACATTTGTTATTTACATTTATTAAATTATCATTTACATTTATTTACGCTTACTATTTTCATTAAGTTATATTTATTAAAATTATTATTTACATTTATTTACGCTTACTATTTTCATTAATTTAAATTTGTTATTTACATTTATTAAATTATCATTTACATTTATTTACGCTTACTATTTTCATTAAGTTATATTTATTAAAATTATTATTTACATTTATTTACGTTTGCTATTTTCATTAATTTACATTTTTATTTACATTTATTAAAATTATTATTTACATTTATTTACGCTTACTATTTTCATTAATTTAAATTTGTTATTTACATTTATTAAATTATCATTTACATTTATTTACGCTTACTATTTTCATTAAGTTATATTTATTAAAATTATTATTTACATTTATTTACGCTTACTATTTTCATTAATTTAAATTTGTTATTTACATTTATTAAATTATCATTTACATTTATTTACGCTTACTATTTTCATTAAGTTATATTTATTAAAATTATTATTTACATTTATTTACGCTTACTATTTTCATTAAGTTATATTTATTAAAATTATTATTTACATTTATTTACGCTTACTATTTTCATTAAGTTATATTTATTAAAATTATTATTTACATTTATTTACGCTTACTATTTTCATTAAGTTATATTTATTAAAATTATCATTTACATTTATTTACGCTTACTATTTTCATTAAGTTATATTTATTAAAATTATTATTTACATTTATTTACGCTTACTATTTTCATTAAGTTATATTTATTAAAATTATCATTTACATTTATTTACGCTTACTATTTTCATTAAGTTATATTTATTAAAATTATTATTTACATTTATTTACGCTTACTATTTTCATTAATTTACATTTGTTATTTACATTTATTAAATTATCATTTACATTTATTTACGCTTACTATTTTCATTAAGTTACATTTATTACAATTATTATTTACATTTATTTACGCTTACTATATTCATTAAGTTACATTTATTACAATTATTATTTACATTTATTTACGCTTACTATTTTCATTAAGTTACATTTATTACAATTATTATTTACATTTATTTACGCTTACTATATTCATTAAGTTACATTTATTACAATTATTATTTACATTTATTTACGCTTACTATTTTCATTAAGTTACATTTATTACAATTATTATTTACATTTATTTACGCTTGCTATTTTCATTAAGTTACATTTATTACAATTATTATTTACATTTATTTACGCTTACTATTTTCATTAAGTTACATTTATTACAATTATTATTTACATTTATTTACGCTTACTATTTTCATTAAGTTACATTTATTACAATTATTATTTACATTTATTTACGCTTACTATTTTCATTAAGTTACATTTATTACAATTATTATTTACATTTATTTACGCTTGCTATTTTCATTAATTTACATTTATTATTTACATTTATTAAATTATCATTTACATTTATTTACGCTTGCTATTTTCATAATTTACATTTGTTATTTACATTAATTTAAATTATTATTTACATTTATTTACGCTTGCTATTTTCATAATTTACATTTGTTATTTACATTGATTTAAATTATTATTTACATTTATTTACGCTTGCTATTTTCATAATTTACATTTGTTATTTACATTGATTTAAATTATCATTTACATTTATTTACGCTTACTATTTTCATTAAGTTACATTTATTACAATTATTATTTACATTTATTTACGCTTACTATTTTCATTAAGTTACATTTATTACAATTATTATTTACATTTATTTACGCTTACTATTTTCATTAAGTTACATTTATTACAATTATTATTTACATTTATTTACGCTTACTATTTTCATTAAGTTACATTTATTACAATTATTATTTACATTTATTTACGCTTACTATTTTCATTAATTTACATTTGTTATTTACATTTATTAAATTATCATTTACATTTATTTACGCTTACTATTTTCATTAATTTACATTTGTTATTTACATTTATTAAATTATCATTTACATTTATTTGCGCTTACTATTTTCATTAATTTACATTTGTTATTTAGCCTACATTTATTTAAATTATCATTTACATTTATTTACGCTTACTATTTTCATTAATTTACATTTGTTATTTACATTTATTAAATTATCATTTACATTTATTTGCGCTTACTATTTTCATTAATTTACATTTGTTATTTAGCCTACATTTATTTAAATTATTATTTACATTTATTTACGCTTGCTATTTTCATTAATTTACATTTATTATTTACATTTATTAAATTATCATTTACATTTATTTACGCTTGCTATTTTCATAATTTACATTTGTTATTTACATTAATTTAAATTATTATTTACATTTATTTACGCTTGCTATTTTCATAATTTACATTTGTTATTTACATTGATTTAAATTATTATTTACATTTATTTACGCTTGCTGTTTTCAAAATTTACACTTGTTATTTACATTGATTTAAATTATTATTTGCATTTATTCACTCTTGCTATTTTCATAATTTACATTTGTTATTTATATTAATTTAAATTATTATTTACATTTATTTACGCTTGCTGTTTTCATAATTTACACTTGTTATTTACATTGATTTAAATTATTATTTACATTTATTTACGCTTGCTGTTTTCAAAATTTACACTTGTTATTTACATTGATTTAAATTATTATTTGCATTTATTTACGCTTGCTATTTTCATAATTTACATTTGTTATTTACATTAATTTAAATTATTATTTACATTTATTTACGCTTGCTGTTTTCATAATTTACACTTGTTATTTACATTGATTTAAATTATTATTTACATTTATTTACGCTTGCTGTTTTCAAAATTTACTCTTGTTATTTACATTGATTTAAATTATTATTTGCATTTATTTACGCTTGCTATTTTCATAATTTACATTTGTTATTTACATTTATTTACGCTTGTTATTATCATTAATTTACACTTGTTATTTACATTTATGATATCATATGATATATTTATTTCTACAGTTCTTATTTAGTAATGGGTCACCAACATATCTCTGAATTTACATTTATTTGGACTTCTTATTTACATTTATTTACACTTGTTATTTACATTAATATACTGTATATACACTTTTTATTCACGTTCGTCTATACTTGTTATCAAAATTCATTTACATTTATTTATAATTTATTATTTACATTTATTTACATTTGTTATTTACATTAAATTTATTACAAAGTTATTTATATTAATTTATTACAAAGTTGTTTACATTAATTTACACTTGTTATTTAAGTTTCATTCATTTACACTTTAGATTTATTTACACTTATTTACAATTATTATTTACATTTATTTACTTTTATTATTGACATTTATAATATGAACTTATTATTTACATTTATTTACAATATTATTTACATTTATTTACAATTTTATTTACACTTGTTATTTACATTCATTTACAATATTATTATTTAGGCCTACATTATTTATACTAGTTATTTACATTTTAAACTTATTTTCATATCATTTACAAATCTCAGTTAACAACGTACCATTTTGTATCTCACAATAGGTGCTAGAAATGGCGGCTACCAAATTTAGTATTTACATTTAAATTTACATGTTATATATACCTTTTTTATTTACATTTAATATTAGATATAGGCAATCCATCAAATGATGTTTTTCGGGAAAATGCAAATACATTCTACGACTTTATGTTTAAATGTTTTTATTTTGCTTTTTCAATGTTAATGGAATTCAGTGATATGAATGAAATGTTATTACTTCTGAAAATAATTCGTTTACAGAAATACTCAAAATTTTAATTTACATTTGCACTCGGTATGTTCTGATGCCAAAATATTGAAATTACTTAATTCAGAACTCAAATTTATTCCATTTTGCTGTATTCATTCACTCATAGTGTTCTGCCCAAGGGCAGGTCTTTCACTGCAAACCCAGCATTCTCCATCTTTTCTATTTTCTGCCTTCCTCTTTGTCTCCTCATATGATTTAATGTCGTCTATCATCTGATATCTTCTTCTGCTCCGAACTCTTCTCCCGTTCACCATTCCTTTCAGTGCATTCTTCAGTAGGCAATTTTTTCTCAACTAGTGACCCAGTCAATTCCTTTTCCTCTTTCTGATCAGTTTCAGCATCATTCTTTCTTCATCCACTTTTTCCAACACAGCTTCATTTCTTATTCTGTCTGTCAATTTCACACGTTCCATCTTCTCCATATCCACATTTCAAATGCTTCTAGTCGTTTCTTTTCACTTCGTCGTAATGTCTATGTTCTGCTCCATATAATGCTACACTCCACACAAAGCACTTCACCACTGTCTTCCTTAGTTCTTTCTCCGGAGGTCCGCAGAAAATGCTCCTTTTTCTATTAAAAGCTTCCTTTGCCTTTTCTAGCCTCCTTTTGACTTCCTGGCAGCAGCTCATGTTAAAGGTAAAGGTATCCCTGTAACATGCCATGAAGGCACTTGGGGGCATGGAGGTAGAGCCCCATGCTTTCCATGACCTCGGCACTAGAATGAGGTGGTGTGGTCGGCACCACGCTCTGACCGCCTTTTACCCCCAGGAAGGACCCGGTACTCAATTTTATAGGAGGCTGAGTGAACCTCGGGGCCGTTCTGGAAGTTTGGCAACGAGAAAAAATCCTGTCACCACCTGGGATCGAACCCCGGATCTTCCAGTCCGTAGCAAGCTGCTCTACCAGCTGCATGATACTACTTATAATTCACCCAAAGTATTTGAAGCTGTTCACTTGTTCCTCATTTCGGATTCGCATGTTTACCTTCTTTATTTTTCGAATAAAAAAAGGAAAAACTTTCTCTTTAAGGTTCCCTTTCAGTCTTCGCTGAACGGTCAATGTAGTTACCTCACCATTAAATAACCTCAAAATTCACTTTCACACTTGACGTCAATGGACACGTAAACAGAGGAACTCTACTGCGCGCTCGTCGGGACGTGGAGTGATAAATGACAGATAAATATGTTGTAGCGGTATGAAAGAACTGACATTCTTCTGAAGGACATAACACCCCTACACTTTTTTTGCATCTATATCAGCGCTATTTGTTTTGCCTGTCTGGTGTTGAAAGTGTTGTCTATTGATTCGGGAGGACAGTATATAAATACTGGCTGAATAAAGCGACAAATCAGAAATTAAATAATTTGTTATCTGGTTCCTCTAATTGCTACTTGGGAGTGGGCGGTGTCTCACGACTACCGTTCGTAAATCAGCAATCAGGACACCGCGCCTCGTACTGCACCACTACAATGAGCTACCAGCTGGCCGCAACAAGTAGGACGAGCAGGCGATCTGCATGTCACTTTCATGTGGTGTAGTGGCACCGTACTTCTATCTCCACCCAAGAAATGGATTCAATATCGAGTCCTCCATGATGATCTTTTATCTATCATGTCTAGTTGTTGAATCCGAGGTACTCCAGTTCAAATCTAACCGAAGGTTATGACTAGGACCCGTAATTTGTCTCAGGAGGCTTTGAATTAATTAAATTGGTCTACGAAAATAGTACATTATGCAACGAGCCTATAATGATAGTAATTAAGAAGCGAGTATGGATGTTTATGAAACGAGCGCAAGCGAGTTTCATAATTTTCATACGAGCTTCTTAATTACCATTATAAGCGAGTTTCATACGACTTTTGTGCTCGACCATATTTCTAACTTGAAATTATTCAGATGTATACATTTTATTTGTATCTGACAAGATCGGAAGTGACCTTGTTCTAGGTCGTGAATTGTGAGATGTGCGCAGACGCGAAAGTATTGATTTTTTCCGAGGAACAATAATGAATTCAAACGAAAACTTACTAGGCACTTGGTCAGTAATTGATTTCTTGTAAATAGTTTCTTTAATTTATCACAAAATATTTCAATATTCAGTAATTTCATCACCATACAATTTTGTTATTCTAGATTTAATTTGTAATTCAGTAAATATAAAATATTCTTTGTTTCTCTATGATAAATTATCTAGCTTTAATTATTCAGGTAATTTTTCGTACTTTGATTTTATTGTAATTGTAATTGTAAATTTAATACTAATTGTAATGTTGTTTGTAATTGTAATTGTAAATTTAATACTAATTGTAATTTTATTCTTCATATTATAGTTGGAATCTCCTGGTAGAGGGGCAGAGAAGGTCTGACGGTCTTATCTCTATAGGTTAAATAAATAAATACTACTACTACTAATATCATTGACCTTGATGTAATCCCGTTAAACTTGATATAACCTTGATTATTGAATTCGACATTGAAAAACGAGATGACAAATTGAATTTATTTGAATATTATTTACAATTAACGCTAATTATTATAGTAAAGAACAGAACCTTCTGCGACAGTATTGGATTTCCAGCCTCCGTGACTTTTCGCTAATTCTCTTTCGATTGCATATCCGAGAATAATCGATACTTGCGGTTTTATAACGGTACAAAGCTGACTTGTCATTGGCTGAACACCTGTAAGCTGAGTTGTCATTGGCTGAACACCTGTACTTTAATAAGTAGGTGTACTTTAATGACATGCATTAAAGGACTGCTATCAGGTGTATAATTACTACATTTCGGCATGGTCTAGCATAAAAAACTTTTTGTCTGCTACTGAGGAAATTTCATGTGTTGTATACTGAAATTTTGTCGAATATCCTTTTGAGAAGATTAACTCCATATGTAGATGAAATTATTGGGGACCATCAGTGTGATTTTAGGCGTAATAGATCGACTATTGATCAGATTTTTTGTATTCGACAGATATTGGAGAAAAAATGGGAGTATAAGGGTACAGTGCATCAGTTATTCATAGATTTCAAAAAAGCGTATGACTCGGTTAAGAGAGAAGTTTTATATAATATTCTTATTGAATTTGGTATTCCCAAGAAGCTAGTTCGATTAATTAAAATGTGTCTTAGTGAAACTTACAGCAGAGTCCGTATAGGCCAGTTTCTATCTGATGCTTTTCCAATTCACTGCGGGCTAAAGCAGGGAGATGCACTATCACCTTTACTTTTTAACTTCGCTCTAGAATATGCTATTAGGAAAGTTCAGGATAACACAGAAGGTTTGGAATTGAACGGGTTACATCAGCTTCTTGTCTATGCAGATGACGTGAATATGTTAGGAGAAAATCCACAAACAATTAGGGAAAACGCGGAAATTCTTGTTGAAGCAAGTAGAGCGATAGGGTTGGAAGTAAATCCCGAAAAGACTAAGTATATGATTATGTCTCGTGACCAGAATATTGTACGAAATGGAACTATAAAAATTGGAGATTTATCTTTCGAAGAGGTGGAAAAATTGAAATATCTTGGAGCAACAGTAACAAATCTAAATGACACTCGGGAGGAAATTAAACGCAGAATAAATATGGGAAATGCCTGTTATTATTCGGTTGAGAAGCTTTTGTCATCTAGTCTGCTGTCAAAAAGTCTGAAAGTTAGAATTTATAAAACAGTTATATTACCGGTTGTTCTGTATGGTTGTGAAACTTGGACTCTCACTTTGAGAGAGGAACAGAGATTAAGGGTATTTGAGAATAAGGTTCTTAGGAAAATATTTGGGGCTAAGAGGGATGAAGTTACAGGAGAATGGAGAAAGTTACACAACGCAGAGCTGCACGCATTGTATACTTCACCTGGCATAATTAGGAACATAAAATCCATGGGCAGGACATGTAGCACGTATGGGCGAATCCAGAAATACATATAGAGTGTTAGTTGGGAGGCTGGAGGGAAAAAGACCTTTGGGGAGGCCGAGACGTAGATGGGAAGATAATATTAAAATGGATTTGAGTGAGGTAGGATATGATGATAGAGACTGGATTAATCTTGCTCAGGATAGGGACCAATGGCGGGCTTATGTGAGGGCGGCAATGAACCTACGGGTTCCTTAAAAGCCAGTAAGTAAGTAAGTATACTGAAATTAGTGCGCTGATTTCAGATCTGTAATCAGATTTATCATAGGACGTCAGAGTTTTGAGTAACACACTAGAAAAATATTAAGTATACAGACACACAAAAACACACCCAAATAAAATTCTCAACACACAACTCAATTTCTGAACACACACACTCTTTGACTCCACATTACACTACACAAACATATCCCCACAGGAAACAAAACAAAAGGTGCCAAGACCAGCAACAGCCAGTTCTGAAGAAGGTCGATAACAGACCGAAACATGTTAACTAGGTACGACAGAATTTAACACGAGAATAGTACATTATGCAACGAGCCTATAATGAAGGTAATTAAGAAGTGAGTATGGATATTTATGAAACGAGCGCAAGCGAGTTTCATAATTTTCATACGAGCTTCTTAATTACCATTATAGACGAGTTTCTTACGACTTTTTATCCTCGACCATATTTCTAACTTGATATTATTAATTTTTGAGCAATGTCCCGTATGTTGTGTGATGTGCGCAGACGCGAAAGTATTGATTTTTTCCGAGGAACAGATGCTCACATTGACCTTGCTATGCCATAAGAACCTACAGAGATAACATTGAAATTAAATTAGACATTGAAAAACGAGATGACAAATTGAATTTATTTGAATATTATTTACAATTAACGCTAATTATTATAGTAACAGAACATAACCTTCTGCGACAGTATTGGATTTCCAGCCTCCGTGACTTTTCGCTAATTCTCTTTCGATTGCATATCCGAGAATAATCGATACTTGCGATATTTTAACGGTAGAAAGCTGACCTGTCATTGGCTGAACAGTTGTAACCTGAGTCGTCGTTGGCTGAAAGACCTGACCTTTAATGAGTAGGTGTACTTTAATGACATGCATTAAAGGTCTGCTACCAGGTGTATAATTACTACGTTTCGGCATGGTCGAGCGTAAAGACATATAATTCATATTCCGAAGTGATATAGTGTTAAAAGTTGCGTAATCAAGATGTATATATATATATATATATTTTTTTTTACTTTCGCTTTGGCAATAATTTGATTTACGGTACTTTATGTTTGGCATAAACTATTAGCATTAAATGAAATATTTCATATATCAATAAAGATAACATCAATTATAATTATGTTTTTATCGTTAATACAAACATCTATGGTATTTAGCAATGTCTCTGTAAGAAGATCTATTACGTCGATTGCAGTTTGGGGTAACTATACATATAGTACGCATTCTCTTGCAGAACTCGAGCGATATCAACCACAGGAATTGAATCTGTTAGTAGTTCGAAACGTCTGAAAAGTAAAATCTCAAGTCACCGCTGCAGAACACAAAATATCTGTCATAACCCAGTCATCGCAAAGACGAATCTCATAAAAATGTACTCGTTTCCTTTGCTGGATGCAGATCAAACAATATGCTCTTCAGTGATAGCTTATAAATCTCTTTGAGCACTCTTGTTTTCTGTCTAAGCGTTCAGAATTTCATAGAACTCGGGCGCAGTGCAACTTATGTCACAGGAAGATAACCAGAATTCGGATTTCGCTCGAATCACACACGTCATCTGCATACGAGAATAAATTAGAGCGCTGTTATCCATTCTCTCCTACCGCAATGTGATAGATGCAACTTTCCGTATTAGGTGTTGTATGGAAATATATAGCCCAACTTCTTTATACATCGCTTCGTAGAACTGCAGATAAAAGGAAAAGCACTTTTAAACTGATTTTCATGTAAATGACGGTCAGTTTCTGGTATTGAGGATATTCCGACCTTCTGAGAAAGGCTGGACGTTTGATCGTCGATATCAATTATGTTTCGATCTAACTTCAGTGCTAAGAAAATGTCATAGATTTATAACAAGACTATCAGCCTGATATCGCCAGCTAATATTGAATCGACGTTTATATTCTAAAATGAAAGAAGAGTTAGAAGAAGAGCAATTGAGGACCGTTTTTGCAAAACATGTTAACTGTAAAAACCAAATTTTATAGGACACACAAAAAACTGAAATAACTGCAAGTTTTGCTATAGCTCTCACATAGCAGAAAGCAAGTTTTGAAAAAACGATCACACTTTAACACACTACTGTAAAGGCAATAATAAGATTTTCTTAAGAAACCTTTAACATCATGTAGAGGCCTGTCTTATGTTAACTAATCCACCAAAATCTCAATTTTGAAAATTTTGCAGTTGGTAAGTTTTGCAAAAACGGTCCTCAATTTGGCTTCAAGAAGGGGAAAAGTATGAGAGATGCAATTGGACTGCCTCAAACAATCGGCGAAAGATACCTTCATAAAAATGAAAAAGTGTAGGCATATGTAGTATTTCGTAGATCTAGAAAAGGCTTTGTTACAGTGGACTTCAATAAACGTATGGAGATCCTGAAGAAAAAGTATGTGTTCTACCAAATGACAGGTCTTTCACTACAATCCCTGCATTTTCCAATCTTTCTTATTTTCTGCCTTCTTCTCAGTCTCCTCATATGATCCATATATCTTAATGTCATCTATCATCTGATATCTTCTTCTACCCCGAACTTTTCTCATTAGGCAGTTTCTTCTGAGCCAGTGTCCTAGCCAATTCCTTTTCCTCTTCCTGATCAGTTTCAACATCATTCTTTCTTCACCTACTCTTTCCAACACAGCTTCATTTCTTGTTCTGTCTGTACATTTCACACTCTCCATTCTTCTCCATATCCACTTTTCAAATGCTTCCAGTGGTCTCTGTTCACTTCGTCTTAATATCAATGTTTCTGCTCCATACAATGCCACACAAATTATGAAAGAAAAAATTAATTAACCCAACAAGTCTTAAACTGAAGCAATGAGATCAATAACCATTCAAGTCCATTTACACAAGTTTCGAGGAAAATGCAAAAAAAAAAGAAAACTTTTTTTTTATTTCTTACGTAATTATTATTTTTGCACATAATATTTCTGGTTTACTCTATGGATGTGAAGTTTGGCAGATACCTGAGCGAATGAAAAATAAGCTTCTATCTACTGAAATGGATTTCCTGAGAAGATCAGCCATGAATTCAAGACTAGATAGGGTTAAAAACGAGGATATTAGAAACTTGTGCATAAAGAGAAAACAGTCATCGAAGAAATACAAAGAAGACAGTTAATTTGGTGCGGACATGTTCAGCGGATGGAAAATGAAAGACTGCCGAAAACTATCTTGAAATGGGTTCCAAATGGGAGAAGAAGAAGAGGGCGACCGCGAGATACATGGATTAAAGGAGTTAATAATGCTATGTCACAGAGAGAGTTACAAGACGGCGATTGGGAGGACAGAAGAAGATGGCAACTAGGATCCGGAAGGCGACCCTTTTCGCTGTGAAGCCGGACATATAAAGGGACATCATTTTATTTTTACTTCAATTTTTATTGTACCTGACTTTTTTTAATATACTTCACTCCCACCCCTTCTACTAATGAAGTTCAACCGTCCTTCACACAGATCCAAGAATGCCTATACAGTCATAGTAGCCTTACGGTCATTGTAAACAGTACGTTCCAGAAATATGTTCGCATTTTCCAGTTACGAAAGAGCTTTCAATATTGAATCATTTTCGCACAGGTACTGTCGTCCATTTTCCTACGTCGTATCTCAGAACATTAATTTCTGTTAGGAATTAGACGTCTACGTAATATTATACAACTGTTTAAAATATCTTAAATAAACGGGCCTTGTTAAGTAATTAACTGTCACGTGATTTCCTCCCTTTCTACGACCGTACGACATAACCACTTGGACGGACAGTAGATAGTATGTCTGAGTAATTTTATCTTTTCGGATCGGGCAGAAGTGAAGATTGAATTTACAGTAACTAAGGTATCCTTTTATAGAGTAGATAAGGAATTATTTCAACATGAGTTACTAGTACAAAGAACGAAACTAGTAATTGCAATCAGGTACAATAGTCTATAGTGCGATAAATGCACATTAGAACTGAAACCTGTATCGAAATGAACGGTCACCATTTAAAAAAATGTTTAAATATCCATATTATGATTATTTTTCAATTTAACTTAATTCTCTATATTGTACGCTAGTGTGCTGTAGACAGTATAGTATACACTGCATAATGAATACGTCCACATGGACAGCTCAGTTCGTGAGTAAAAACACGCATTGTTAATACTGTACTGTATTTTGATTAAACAAAAACCTAATGAAAATGATCAAACTCAAAAGCGCAATATTTCTTAGTTTACGTAAATGGATGAACTACTTTTCTTCCCTCCTATACCTAGTAAAGTGATTTGTTTATATATTACGCCAGTAGCATCGAACGGGGTAGCAAATGGCGTTGATCCAGAGGTATAGCCAAGTTAATATTAAAAATGTTAGTAAAAATAAAATGATGTCCCTGTATATTTCTGGTTGTTTTAGAGATCAAGACAATGTAGTATACCAACTTTTAAAGTCGTAACACTTGTAGGAATATCCTAAATTTAATTTCAAATTTGCAAAAAGATGAATGGCCAGATGTGGACTTGAATGGTTATTGATCTCACCGCTTCAATTGTGGCAGAGATTTTTTTCTTTCGGTTTAAATATTACACAACCTATACAATTTACAAGGTCAAAACCGAGGACATCCATACGAGAATGTACTGCGGTCATTTCAGAAGCCTCAGTGTGTCATTGTGGCGGGCTGCGGGGCAAGATCTCCGCCCCTCTGTCGTGGATGTTGAGGTTCCCCCACGCACGAAAACGTAAATAACAATGTAAGAAAGATGTTGTCATTATCTTACATCACAATTCTTATCAGCCATACACATAATTATAGGCAAGTATGTATACAAGTACATTTGCACTGCATCGTAAAATCTGAGTTAGACAGCTTCAAGCTACATTAAGTGTAATGTTGCTACCTATCACAGTAGAAGAGTGTGACATTGGAAATATCGAGAAACAGGATGTCAAAAAGTTTACATGAGCTATTCCATCTCAAATCGACTGAAATATAGAGAAAATTGACCTTACAATTTCTAAATACAATAAAACTTTTTCTGTCCGAAGACAACTGTGATACAATGCTTTGTGCAAAGTTTGAGGCATCAGAACTTCATAGTGTTTAAATTAAAAATATTTAAATGTAGCCTATCGTATTTTCATAAAATTTGCAACTTTAAACTGTTGTGGCTCCGAAACCCTTTCACCCAATGATCAAAATCATGGTTTATTTTGATGCTGAGAAATTAAAGTTTATATTGGCATATAAACAGATTTTCTTACTTTTTATGGAAATGGAGAAATTTAGATTTTTCCTTATTAAGACGCCTTTGCCAAGGAAAAAAATATTTGAAAAATATATAGTTAGATTCCGCATTGAAAGTACAAATAAACACATGTTTTTTACTGATGGCACATTGATAAGAAAGTATTGTGACAGCGACGTGAGATTCGAACTCACGACCAGCGTCCCGCAAGAGAGCAGATCGCGCGTGAGCCGACACGGCTCCACGGAGCACTGAGGGACGGCGCGCGGCGGAGAGAAGAGAGGGGGTGTATTACGTCAACGCGACGAGGGGAGAGTGCGCGCGCAGCTGCTACTTACGGAGTAAAGGGGGACGGACCCTCCCGAATCTTCTAGAGAAGTCCGTCCGAAGAGCAGCAGCGTGCGAGATAATTCGAGAAGTCGTACTTTCCAGAAACTGTGGTGTGAGTATACATTACGCGCGCAAGAGAACGCGAGGCAGTTTTCAGTTGATTAGTCAGCCAGTCAGTGAGTAAGCCAGAGCAAGCAAGCCAGTCTTGTGTACCGGAGTACTCGAGTGTGCGTCCGCAACTGTGTCAGCATCCGAAGGCCTGAGTTCGAGTGCAGTGGACCGCAGTTGGAGGGACCTGAGTTCGAGTGCAGTGGACCGCAGTTGGAGGGACCTGAGTTCGAGTACAGTGAACTGTCTCTGAAGGTCTGTGGTTCGAGATACTGTGAACTCGAGTGACTGAGCTAGAAGAACTGTGAACCGAGAACTGATAGTTCTGATTTGTAAATAGTGCTTTGTAAATATTAGTTAAGATTAACAGTTCATTGTTGTTCGTAAGAGTCCAAGTAAATTGTCATTGTCGTCGGTGGAGTGCTATAACGAATATTGTGTTGAGTGAAAATCCTATTGTTGACGAGAGCGTTTAAGGTGAATTGTAGAAAGGAATTATTGTTGGAAGAATAAAATCCTATTGTTGATTTGAAAAAAATTCACAGTATTGAAAATATCAAATAAAGAAAATAAATAGTACGCGCGTGAACTAACCAGCTGACTGTGAGGCGGAAGCTAGCCGAGGTAAGCAAGGCCAGGAGACGTAAACACGTGATGTGTCGTCTAGCAGTCATGGCTGTGCTAGCTTTATCACAGGTTTTCATAAACACAGGAGTAAAATGACGCCCAAAGCTCGCTTATCTTCAGCTCTCGGCCATTGCGTGCGGTACTGCGCCGTTCAAGTCTAGGCGTGTGAAAATAATCTATTTAATACCATCGACCACTAACCAAACAGTGCCGAATCCCTCTTAATAATGCAAGGTTTTTTCTCAATATTTTTTTACATTTTTACAAATTGGCAAAAAGCCTAAAAGTAAGTAAAATCAAATTATCTGTCTCTCTGTATACAATAAAAACAAGGATTACTTCTTAACATAACCTACCAAATGTCAGCTTCAAAATGAGCTCTCTTCAGTAAATGGTTCCAGAGTTCTGAGCGCTGAAAGAGGCTTGTTTTTATAAAATAGGCTAAATTTGTCGTTCAATAATACGAAAACCGTTTGACTTTCGATATTATATGTTTGAAAATGCACTCTCCTCAACACCTTGTACAGTATAAATAGGGAAAAATTAGAGTATAAAAAATGAGAGGTTTTTTACTGATCGATTTAATATGGAATAGCCCACATATTATGCTTCCTCATTGTACATTTTATGAGTTTGACAACAATTCAACTCGTTTGTCATGATGTGAATGATATTACTGTTTATAGTTTATTTTCTTGAACTATTTATTCATTAATAGTGTTCTGCCCAAGGGCAGTTATTTCACTGCAAACCCTGAATTCTCCAATCTTTCCTATTTTCTGCCTTCCTCTTAGTCTCCTCATATGATCCAAATATCTTAATGTCGTCTATTATTTCGATTTTGTTTTCGTAAAGAAAGATAAGTTATAAAAAATGACTTTTGAGACACATTTTTCAAATTTCAAATTTCAAATTTATTCACAATTTAACATTTGAAATGATACATATGAATAGATACCCGAAATGAGCATATGCTCGTGCTCGGGTACAGTCCAGTAGTCTACATAAATTTTACAGAGATCAAATAATAATGCTGATGATAGAAATAACAGTAACAACAACTTACTTACTTACTTACTTACAAATGGCTTTTAAGGAACCCGAAGGTTCATTGCCGCCCTCACATAAGCCCGCCAGCGGTCCCTATCCTGTGCAAGATTAATCCAGTCTCTATCATCATACCCCACCTCCCTCAGATCCATTTTAATATTATCCTCCCATCTACGTCTCGGCCTCCCTAAAGGTCTTTTTCCCTCCGGTCTCCCAACTAACACTCTATATGCATTTCTGGATTCGCCCATACGTGGTACATGCCCTGCCCATCTCAAACGTCTGGATTTAATGTTCCTAATTATGTCAGGTGAAGAATACAATGCGTGCAGTTCTGTGTTGTGTAACTTTCTCCATTCTCCTGTAACTTCATCCCGCTTAGCCTCAAATATTTTCCTTAGCACCTTATTCTCAAACACCCTGAATCTATGTTCCTCTCTCAGAGTGAGAGTCCAAGTTTCACAACCATACAGAAGAACCGGTAATATAACTGTTTTATAAATTCTAACTTTCAGATTTTTCGACAGCAGACTGGATGATAAGAGCTTCTCAACCGAATAATAACACGCATTTCCCATATTTATTCTGCGTTTAATTTCCTCCCGAGTGTCATTTATATTTGTTACTGTTGCTCCAAGATATTTGAATTTTTCCACCTCTTCGAAGGATAAATCTCCAATTTTTATATTTCCATTTCGTACAATATTCTGGTCACGAGACATAATCATATACTTTGTCTTTTCGGGATTTACTTCAAACCGATCGCTCTACTTGCTTCAAGTAAAATTTCCGTGTTTTCCCTAATCGTAAATAATAATAATAATAATAATAATAATAATAATAATAATAATAATAATAATAATAGAATAATCGTGACGGAGATGATACAAAGATAGTAATACAAAATAATTCATTAATAATAATAATAATAATAATAATAATAATAATAATAATAATAATAATAAAAAATATTAACAATAATAAAATAAATTCTAGAGCGAATAAAATAAAATATAAAACCACTTAGCAAGAGTTAACACAACTTAAATGAGCATGTACTAACCAGGAAAAAAATGAACTCGAAAATCAACAGAAAAGTTCGTTGTATCGCAGACGACAGCAACCGCCGTATTGACATTGTGTTACGCATTATTGGTAGTAGGGGGTGTCGAAGGTCTACGTAACTGCCGTTCTCTTCGAATCTTCTCATACAATCATGGGAAGTTAATGCTGAAAAACAAAATGTCTACGAGTCAACTGTTCATTATTACCAGGATAAATACAAATAATACTGAAATATATTAATCGAGTTAAATTAAAATTAAACTTCGGACCCTCGTTGCAAATAATTTTCTACACAAATGAAACAAATCCAGTGCTACTATTCTCTTGTTTTTTTTTTTCACACCCACTTGTAGAATTTAGCTTGTGTGTTCCCCTGGGGAACAAAAATTCATTTGCCCAAAAAATGACAACTCCCTTTAACCGAACACCATCGATTTGATATCTTCTGCCCCAAACTTTTCTCTCGTTCACCATTTCTTCCAGTGCATCCTTCAGTTTCTGATTAGCCAGTGACCCAGCCAATTCCTTTTTCTCTTTCTGGTTAATTTTAGCATTATTCTTTCTTCATCCACTCTTTCCAACACAGCTTCGTTTCTTATTCTGTCTGTCCACTTCACAAGCTCCATTCTTGTCCATATGCATATTTCAAATGCTTCTAGTCGCTTCTCTTCACTTCGTCGTAATGTCCATGTTTCTGCCCCATACAATGACACACTCCACACAAAGCACTTTACTAGTCTCTTCTTTAGTTCTTTTTCCAGAAGTTCGCAGAAGGTTCTTCTCCTTTTCCTATTAAAAGCTTTCTTTGCCATAGCTATCCTTCTTTTGATTTCTTGGCAGCAGCTCATGTTACTGCTTATGGTACACCCCAAGTATTTGAAGCTGTTCATTTGTTCTACTTTGAAATATTATTAAATGTATTAATTTACACTGCAAGTGGGCAAACACCCGTTGGTAGTGGTAAATTAATTACACACGATAATTAATTAATTACAATTAATAATAGCAGTTACAATAACCTAATTAATAAGTGAACCTAATTTCCATTACGATACAGTTGTTGTACATTTAGGTTCTGACAAGCATATGTTGTCTGATCTTTTAGTTTTATATTTAAGTGAATGCAAATTAAGTATATTTCGGTTTTTATGTACGAAATTCAATAGACATTTTGTAAATTTGATGGATATTAAATAGTTTACTTTAAATCCAGAATACAACAGTTCTAAAGGATAATCAAGAGGTTTATTAATACATAGTTTTATTATTCTTTTCTGTAGCAGTGTTATTGGCATGAAGGAGATACTATAAGCACTGCCCCACCCTATAATGACGCATTGTAATATAGCTTGTACTAATGTGAGGTAAATCAGTCGTAAAGCATCGATAGTCAAGTAATTTCGTAGGACAACGAAATAGTGAATAATGTTTCTTAATCTATTGCAAAGAAAAAGAACATGTTTATCCCAACGTAAACGTTAGTTGATTATTATTCCGAGATACTTAAGGGGATACTACACTAAAAATGCCAAACTTTTTTCCTAATCATTTCTCTTTTCAACAAAATTTTGAGAGCATGTTTGCTGTGTAAAAGACTAACAAAATCAAAATTATGAACTCCCAAATGTTTTTTTACTTATTTTAATTGTTTTATAAATATTTTCAAACCCAACTTCTTAGTAGAATATCTCAATTTTTAAGCTTTCCTTTCTTTTGGTTACTTCACAAGACATAGAGAAACATTTATACGCATTCATTTTATGATATATCTCATTTATTCGCTTCAAGAAATATTTTGAACATTTAAAAATGTTATTTTTTCTATAATTCATGAAAAAAATATTAATAAAATAAATTAGCAGCATTTCTTGAAAAATAAATGCATAGAAACATGCGGTAAAAATTGAATCCAGATTGATTAATATTTGGCATTAAAAAGTTGGTGTTGAATCATGAAAAATAAACTTACGGAAAAATGGACTTGAAAGTAAAATGAATATTTATGCAACACATAGGCCTACATTTATCTACTAACTTCAGGGAGGCAACTTTAGAACAAAAAGTTACTAGGTTTGTAATCAGAAATTTGTAAAAAATTGTTTAATGAAAAAATAATTTTGACAGCTCTTCTTCCTTCATTAAAGGAAATGTTTAAACATTTTGTAATCAGAATTGAACTAAATCCATTTGGGGTATAAAAATATACATTCTAAAGAAGTGAAATAGTCAATAAAAATATTTTGGACATTTTTCATGATTTTCAGTGGAGTTTCCCCTTAACTTGAGGAGATTAATAAAGAATAGGACAGTTACAAATTATTAGAGGAACAATTGGATGTATGAAATTTCAAACACAAGAATGAATCAGGATATTTCATAACAACAGATGTTAACCCTTAAATTGACAATGCATCCTATGGGATACAACAGGTTAATAGGCTGCCTATATATACCGGTACAGTATATATATATATATATATATATATATATATATATATATATATATAATTTGAACTGGTAATGATAATTACGGGAAAACGGCTTAACGGATTTTAATAAATGACCCCTCATTTTGAAGATTGGAACTCAAAGTTTTTCAGAAAAATAGTAGTTTTCAGTGAAATGTCAATTCTCCTACATTATTTTCCTATTTTCCAAAAATCCATCTTTCGTCAGTTTTGAGAACTAATTAATTGTATTTCAGAATAAAACAAAACACACACTACAATAAACAATAGACTATTACTCGAAGGCCATGACCTACAGGATTGCTGACAGACTTAGAGTTCAGATGCGTCAGATTCTTTCACATCATAATGCCAATATGTCGATCTTCATTTGTGCAATTTTTTGATAACGTATAAAAAAAAATTTACAGGTCTGATTCTCTGAACTGTAGTTTTCCGAGTACAGCTGTGTATTCGATATTAAGAACTACAAAACTTAAGAATGTTTGCTGACATTATTACCATTAAAAATTAAATATTACTATAGTTAATGCAACACATAATGGTATACTGATGATATGAAAGTGAAATCTTTTGGGGTCTTAAGTAAGTAGACGCAGAGAAAGAAGATTTTATATTAGATCTTCATCATTTCTATAATATACTGAGTAACGGCTACACACACACACACACACACGCACGCACTCACGCACACACACAGACACACATACACAGATATATATATATATATATATATATATATATATATATATATATATATATATATTACTGAAAACTATAAAACTTACGTAACAGCGTGGTCAATCGACGGATGTTGCGTCAACATTTGTTGAGACTATAAATTAGGAATGCCTATAACATCGACATCAACGTGAAGTTTCGATTTCATGCACGAGAACGTATAATCTCATAATTTTGATTATATTGGGTTATTTTACTACGCTGTATCAACATCTAGATTATTTAGCGTTTGAATGAATTGAAGGTGATAATGCCGGTGAAATGAATCCTGGGTCCAGCACCGAAAATTACCCAGCATTTACTCATACTGGGTTGAGGGAAAACCCCGGAAAAAACCTCAACCAGGTAACTTGTCCCGACCGGGATTCGAACCCGGGCCACCTGGTTTCGCGACCAGACGCGCTGACCGTTACTCCACAGGTGTGGACTATAATCTCATAAACTTCTTTTCCATCTGACTGTAGATAATTATTTGAAGAGAAGTTAATATAATGATAAGGAGATACTAAGGTTATTGTTATGAACTTAACACTACTTTTATGAAACTTGTAGGATATGTGGAAATCAAACCACAATATAGACAACATATCTCTATACTGTGATCAAACAGTTGTTTTCTTCCTGCTCACAAGGAAGTAATGCCATTGTTTAAAACTTCTGTCGTACGTAATTTTGACGTATAATGGATAAACAATTGATCCTCACTACTTTTCCCGCCAAGAGAGCACCTCCTTCTTCTAGCTACGCCTCCGTCTTTCAGTTGCTGACTATAGTAGTCGTGACAGCAGGTTGCAAATTACATTCTTGGCCAGGGCATGAGGGCAGAGGACATGAGGCCAGAGGGCAAGAGGGCAGAGGACATGAGGGAAGAGGGCATGAGAGTATGAAAGCAAGAGGGCACGAGGGCAGAGGGCATGAGGGCAGAGGGCATGAGGGCAGAGGGCATGAGGGCAGAGGACATGAGGGCAGAGGAAATGAGGGCAGAGGGCGAGAGGAAATGAGGGAAGAGGGCGTGAGAGTATGAAAGCAAGAGGGCATGAGGGCAGAGGACATGAGGGCAGAGGACATGAGGGCAGAGGACATGAGGGCAGAGGACAAGAGGGCAGAGGGCAAGAGGGCATGAGGGCAGAGGACATGAGGGCAGAGGAAATGACGGCAGAGGACATGAGGGCAGAGGACATGAGGCAGAGGACATGAGGGCATGAGGGCAGAGGGCATGAGAGTATGAAAGCAAGAGGGCATGAGGGCAGAGGACATGAGGGCAGAGGACAAGAGGGCAGAGGGCAAGAGGGCATGAGGGCAGAGGACATGAGGGCAGAGGAAATGACGGCAGAGGACATGAGGGCAGAGGACATGAGGCAGAGGACATGAGGGCATGAGGGCAGAGGGCATGAGAGTATGAAAGCAAGAGGGCATGAGGGCAGAGGACATGAGGGCAGAGGGCAGAGGACATGAGGGAAGAGGGCATGAGGGCAGAGGACATGAGGCAGAGGACATGAGGGCATGAGGGCAGAGGGCATGAGAGTATGAAAGCAAGAGGGCATGAGGGCAGAGGACATGAGGGCAGAGGGCAGAGGACATGAGGGAAGAGGGCATGAGGGCAGAGGACATGAGGCAGAGGACATGAGGGCATGAGGGCAGAGGGCATGAGAGTATGAAAGCAAGAGGACATGAGGGCAGAGGACATGAGGGCAGAGGACAAGAGGGCAGAGGGCAAGAGGGCATGAGGGCAGAGGACATGAGGGCAGAGGAAATGACGGCAGAGGACATGAGGGCAGAGGACATGAGGCAGAGGACATGAGGGCATGAGGGCAGAGGGCATGAGAGTATGAAAGCAAGAGGGCATGAGGGCAGAGGACATGAGGGCAGAGGACATGAGGGAAGAGGGCATGAGGGCAGAGGACATGAGGCAGAGGACATGAGGGCATGAGGGCAGAGGGCATGAGAGTATGAAAGCAAGAGGGCATGAGGGCAGAGGACATGAGGGCAGAGGGCAGAGGACATGAGGGAAGAGGGCATGAGAGTATGAAAGCAAGAGGGCATGAGGGCAGAGAGTATGAAAGCAAGAGGGCATGAGGGCAGAGGACATGAGGGCAGAGGGCATGAGGGCAGAGGACATGAGGCAGAGGACATGAGGGCATGAGGGCAGAGGGCATGAGAGTATGAAAGCAAGAGGGCATGAGGGCAGAGGACATGAGGGCAGAGGGCAGAGGACATGAGGGAAGAGGGCATGAGAGTATGAAAGCAAGAGGGCATGAGGGCAGAGGACATGAGGGCAGAGGTCAGAGGAAATGAGAGCAGAGGACATGAGGGCAGAGGGCAGAGGACATGAGGGCAGAGGAAATGAGGGCAGAGGGCAAGAGGGCAGAAGGCATGAGGGTAGAGGATATGAGGGCAGAGGACATGAGGGCAGAGGTCATGAGAGTATGAAAGCAAGAGGGCATGAGGGCAGAGGAAATGAGGGCAGAGAACATGAGGACAGAGGGCATGAGGGCAGAGGGCATGAGGGCAGAAGACATGACGGCAGAGGGCATGAGGGCAGAGGGCAAGCGGGCATGAGGGCAGATGGCATGAGGGCAGAGGACATGAGGACAGAGGGAATGAGGGCAGAGGGCATGAGGGCAAGAGGGCATGAGGGCAGAGGGCATGAGGGCATAGGGCATGAGGGCAGAGGGCATGAGGGCAGAGGACATCAGGCCAGAGGGCATGAGGACAGAGGGCATGAGGGCATGAGGGCAGAGGACATGAGGGCAGAGGGCATGAGGGCAGAGGGCATGAGAATATGAAAGCAAGAGGGCATGAGGGCAGAGGACATGAGGGCAGAGGGCAGAGTACATGAGGGCAGAGGGCATGAGGGCATGAGTGCAAGAGGGCAAGAGGACATGAGGGCAGAGGGCATGAGGGTATTAGGGCATGAGGGCAAGAGGGCTGAGGGCATGAGAACAAGAGAGCATGAGGACAAGAGGGCATGAGGGTAAGAGGGCAAGGGGGCATGAGGGCAAGAGGGCATGAGGGCAAGAGGGCATGAGGGTAAGAGGGCATGAGGGTATGAGGGCATAGGGCATGAGGGCATGAGGGATTGAGGGCAGAGGGCATGAGGGCCTGAAGGCATGAGGGCCGAGGGCATGAGGGCAGAGGGCAAGAGGGCAGAGGGCATGAGGGCAAGAGGGCAGAGGGCAAGAGGGCAGAGGTCATTAGGGCAAGAGGACATGAGGGCAGAGGGCATAAGGGCAGAGGGCATGAGGGCAGAGGGCAAGAGGACAATAGGGTAGAGAGGAGAGGAGAGGAGAGGAGAGGAGAGGAGAGGAGAGGAGAGGAGAGGAGAGGAGAGGAGAGGAGAGGAGAGGAGAGGATATTTTCATAACTCTAACCTACAATCCACAATAACCTGAAATAGCTATTGCTTCACTCCTACATGTACTGTAAAACCGACTGATCGTTCTGACATTGTTACTTGCGTTTTCGCATTGGAACTCAAGAACTGAAGATGTATAGGTTAAATAAAAAGTATTTAGCATGAAGAAAACCATTCAGAGGGGTAGGCCTTGTTTCATTATTATGGAAGCAAATAAGTTCCAAAAATGTCTGGTATTCTTCATTGGAAATAAATCTAAAAAATGTTTATTTGAACGTCTAATGAACTTAGTTTGCAGCATTTGCTGAACAAGCCACTAGTATGCTATAATTTTATAGAACAATCGAAAAGAAATTGGTAGGAAAATTAAATTTCTAAAATTTCACAATACTATGAAACTGTACAACATATAAAATATGGACATTGCGGTAGTTGTTAATTAAGGATATGCTAATTTTACATAAAATCTTTTATTTGTCAGTATAATTTTATAGTCATCTTCTAAGATTTAATTTTATAATTGGTAATCAATGGTTTTTAATTATTACACTTTATTTTTATAACACTATTCATATTTAATTGATTATATTTGTTTGCTATTAATTTCCGGATCCTCGTGGTCATCCTTAATTAAGACCGGATGAGATTTCTCTCTCTCTCTCTCTCTCTCTCTCTCTCTCTCTCTCTCTCTCTCTCAGTCCGACACGGTTTAATAAACTAGTGTGAGAAATGATTTAAGGGTTAACGAAAATTTTGAATTGGAATAATATTTGAATACAGTAATTACCAAATTTTGACTGCTAATTATTAACAAACTAGCTTAAATTACCCGGTGTTGCCCGGGTTTTAAATTTTGGTCTATTTCTAAATAAACTGTATGTTAGACTTATCGGAGACCTCGGCAAGGGAACTATATAAAACCAAAACGAACCATATTTACTTATGTTTTCTCCTCCCCAGTGACGAATATTAAAGAAAGTGCCAATAATATCCAAAGAAACTGACTAATCGAAATAATTCCTTCTCACCTATGAATAGAGTTTTAACAACATTAAGACCTTATACTACAGGGATATTTAAGATATTTAACATTGTGATTGATGATAATATTTATCGTACCACGGCATTATGCATTATTAAGCCTTTCTGCCCACAATATATTTAATTTCCTTCAAGGCCAAACTACAATCTGTAACGGATGGATTCTATCAAATACATGGATTTCAGGGTGTTTTGCAGTAACGGAGACTATACTCATCAGAATTCACTCTCCTGGAGAAGGCAATGTAGAACACTGCCACAACAGAAAATCATATTTTTCTATAAACGGCCAAGTCATTAGTGACCATAACTTATTAATAAGAGACGGGTTAACAGTAACAGTAAAATAGGCTCTATATTATTATTGCAATATTATAATATTATCACAAATATTACTATAACTTATAATAATTGCTAAAATCGAATGGCTATAATAGCAATACGTGGGATAAAAATATCATCTTATTTCGTTTTTCCAGTTAATATTGACACTCATATTACGTTTCGCATGAGTTTTTGGCACAAATTCTTGTTAGTGCATAATTTTGGTGAGTCAGTATTTCGCAATAGTAGGTCTACTATGGCTAGTCAATATTAAGTAAATTATGTGGTAGCAATCCTTGTAGTTTGAAGGAATTCTAGGATTCAATTGGATAAAACAGTCTGCTCACTATCTACAAAACTGCATCGGGGAATTCATAATACGGTCCTGGACTGCGTAAAGATTCTTATTGCATGAATTATCTAGTTTTAGCCTTCATGATGTGTAACAACAATGTAATGTAATTTCGTGTTAAAATTTCCAAGGCCTCGTGAAAGTCTACATTGAATACAACAGACAATAATAAATAACAATTGACTGCAGAAGATTTTACATTTTAATATAATACATAAATATTTGATCTATTTATTTTTATTTTTTATATATTTAATTAATTTAACTTCCATTTGCACAATTTTAATGTAGCCTATGTTCTTCTCCTGGTTATGAAGGTTAAATGCGCAAATTTTGGCACATATCGGTCAAAGCGTGTAGATTTGTATAGAGAACATACTTTTTTTTATTTTATTGGGTTATTTTACGACGCTGTATCAACATCTAGGTTATTTAGCGTCTGAATGAAATGACGGTGATAATGCCGGTGAAATGAGTCCGGGGTCCAGCACCGAAAGTTACCCAGCATTTGCTCGTATTGGGTAGAGGGAAAACCCCGGAAAAAACCTCAACCAGGTAACTTGTCCCAACCGGGATTCGAACCCGGGCCACCTGGTTTCGCAGCCAGACGCTCTGACCGTTACTCCACAGGTGTAGAGAACATACACATACATACATACATACATACATACATACATACATACATACATACATACATACATACATACATACATACATACATACATACATACATACCCACATTCAATTTTATATATTAAGATTAGCAGAAAACTACGTGTTGATAAACACATATAAGTAGCACACTATTATAGTCAGATTATGGCTGTAACAATCGATGACGAAAGTTGGTGTTCCTCTCAATGAATTCAAGATTTGTTGAGCGCATCTCCCACTCTGGACATCAACAGCAAGAGAAACTGTAAGCAAGTCATGTAGTCTTTGTTAAAGTGCAATTAGAATATGTTAATAACGGTCTTCATTTAAGATTGCCGACAGACAGGAAGTCCAAGTACTTCGAATTCGAGAAGCATACTCCTCGAGTGTAATTGTTTTCGACCTGAATTCTCATTAGGAGGCGAACAGCCACGTGACGTCGTTGAGTCAGCAAGCGAGCCAATGTTGTGTCCCTTTTTATAGTTAGCATTATTTAACTTTCGTCTTTGTAACAATTTATTTTTATAACTCTAATATGCAACGAAATGGCCTTATCAAGATATTTCTCACCTTCTTCATGCAGCACCTACTATGTATTCACGAGAAGTGAGATTTCTTCATTATGTGTGGTTTGTACAACACAAGACAAAAATCTTTAGTGTCACTAATGATTTATTTACAGAGACTTTCGTGTATACAGATCATTCCTTGTAAAAATTGAACGTGAACGTGAAATGCCCACTGAATTGTTACTTGCAGTCCTTATTACCTTATAGTTTCTTTTACGTGCCGTAAATTTACTTTAAAATCTATCGTCCTCAGCTGTATTTCAAGTAGTGAACTTCGAAACCAACGAATGTCATGGTAACGGCTAAACCAAGGCCTGGCAACCTAACGCTCAGTGGAGCAGCTCGAAGCACTACTGCCAACCCTACAGTGCAAAACAGCTGTGTAGAGGCGGATTAAAAATATATTCACTCTCTCCACAATAATTAATAGACTTTAAAATCTAATTTTGCTGGGATACACCTCTCCCACCTCAATGGTTCCTTTACTTGCCGCAAATCACATCCACTATAAGCTGTTCAATGGTTTTTTCGTTTTATTTCCCCTTCTTCAAGGTAAGGTGGCAACGCTAAAATAAATTCTATTTACCTTCATTTTTTCTTTAATAAAAGAAAAATCTTCATCTGTTTTTATCTACAAAGAATATGAGACAAATGTGGGCAATACATAAAATAAATATTTACCATCTAAATATTTACAACAATGAACTAAAAAGTATTTCTAAAATTATTTCATTTTATAGTTGAGCAAGATAATAATCATTACAGTCTGATCCGTTTGGGTATGGATAATATTAATTTATTATTGTTATAAAGCTATTATGATAGTAACACAAATTTCTTGCTGGTTATATTATGATTAAAAGATGGGAGTTTCCACGTATGACAATCAACAACGCATAATCTGAAAGGACAAATGAAAATCGTAGGTGATTAAAGTATCTACTACAAATCAACAGCGGGGCCCAATGTGCTCTTTGGTATGCTAAATTTGAGAGTGTTAAAAGAGTTCAAAGGGAATTTCGACGTGAGTATGGTGTGCGTAACGTATCTAAATACGATTCCATAATGTTGTGGTATCGAACATTTGTAGAAACAGGTTGTGTTAAAAAAAAAAAAAAAAAAAAAAAAAAAAACATGCAGGAGGTCGCAGGCGAAACCCAGTACGAGAAGCAGCTATCTCTTGACTTAGCCCCCAAACTCCCCAGATCTAATACCCTTCTGACTTCTTCGTGTGGGGTTTTGTTAAAGACATTGTCTATTCACAGAAACCCAGGAACATTGATGATCTGAGAGTAAAAATTACTCAAGCTTTTCAACAAATCACCCCTCTTATGTTACAACGGACATGGGCTGAATTGCATCACCGTTATGAGTTGTGCAGGGTGCGCAATGGGGGTCATGTTGAGCTCTGAGGAATCTCCCATCTTTCAGTGTTGTATGCACAAAGTTTCAACAAATAAAGTTCAGTAGTAAATGTTTTACGGTGTTCTTTTTTATCCATACCCAAACAGATCACTCTCTATTTTTTAATGTATGTATGTATGTATGTATGTATGTATGTATGTATGTATGTATGTATGTATGTATGTATGTATGTATGTATGTATGTATGTATGTATGTATGTAGGGGAGAGTCGGGTAGTATCGGACATCGGGTAGTATCGGACAGTGCGTTTCTTTCATGTACCACCATATGGTAGTACCTGAATGACATGGTTACGTTTCTCTATGCGACATCACAGAAACGTAACCATGTCAATCAGGTACTATCATCGTGTGGTAGATGAAAGAAACTCACTGTCCGATATTACCCGCTGTCCGATACTACCCGACTCTCCCCTATGTATGTATGTATGTATGTATGTATGTATGTATGTATGTATGTATGTATGTATGTATGTATGTATGTATGTATGTATGTATGTATATATGTATGTATGTATGTATGTATGTATGTCCTAATAAGAACGCAGGATTTAATAATGTTAATAAATTCAACAAAAACACGTAACAGAGCAGATAACAGTGCCGCCAACCCAACGATAACAAGACATTGTTGGGACATTGCGCCATTGTCTTGCTGTTGGTCAAGCGCCGCTCTTACCTATTCTGTCGTCTGTTCTTGTTGCATTTATTCACATTATTGAATCCGGCGTTCTTGTTGAGACACTCTTTATTATCAGGTAGTATATCTCATTTGAGGATATGTGTCAGAGGAAGAACAATTGCATACATCTGTAGTGTAATATGTTACTAGTCAGCGATGTAGTATGCAATGGAGGAAGAAAGGAACTGGCCACCCGACCATTTATCTCCTGGCTTAGCTGCCTCATAAGTGATGACTTATTGGTGTCACTTATGAGTAGGGACCGGATTTTTATTAATATCAAGGTGTGAAATATGTACTTATTTACTCGTATGTAAGAAAAATAAGCTGAATATGTACCAAAATATGTAAAATCATTAAAATATTTAATATCAATATCTGGCAGGTATAGGATAGGTAAGACTCTCCAGTTGTGATTTCATAGAGCACCCGACTTTTTTACCGCACACTTGACACATTACTATTCTTCCATCTGTAGTGAAAGCTTCGTCCATCGCAATCCATGATTTTATTTTTGTCGTTAGGGTTGAAGATACAGGAGCCATTTTAGTTAGTTAAAAACAGTAGATAAACTCACATTGTGTGAATGCCTCTATTACTTCCTGGAACTAAGAATATTATGTTTCGTCCGAAATATATCCTTTGTTGGGTAGGTAAAAAGGCTTTTTAAATCTGTGTATTTCAAATTGTAAACTTCCCCAGCGGAAGTTTTTTTCTCCCTATTAGAGAAGTAAAAATGAATAAAATCCTTAAATATGTAGATTTATGTAATATCAAGCCATAATATGTAATGTGGGGTGAATATGTAAAAAAAGTATTCTATTATCCATGTGCAAAAAAGGATAAATGTTCATCTTCCTTCTTGCTTAAAAAAACTCCCTTGTGCAGAAGCTTGTATTTCCCTATTTTGACTATGCTGACATTTTACTGACTGACCTTTCCAGCGACAACAAAACGAAACTTCAACGTGCTCATAATTTGTGTGTACGTTTTGTAAGCAATGTTCCTAAATATGATCATATTACTCCATCCCTGGAAACAATAGGTTGGCTTAAACTAGATAAGAAAAGAAATTTACATTCACTTCTCTTCGAGATCTTGAACTCTTCTATTCCTTCGTACCTGTCGTCTCGCTTCACTTACCTTTCTTCCCACCACAATCTGAACACACGCTCTCGCCATGAAACAATACTAACAATACCATCACATCGCACCTCCTCATACTCATCCTCTTTCACAATAGCCCTGCCAAGACTCTGGAATTCGTTACCTGCTAGCATCAGGGACTGTCGAAATAAAATTGAATTCAAACACAAACTTACTAGGCACTTGGTCAGTAATTGACTCGTTCAGACATGGTTTCTTGTAAATAGTTCTCTTAATCTATCACAAAATATTTCAATATCCGGTAATTTCATCACTATAGAATTTTGTTATTCTAGGTTTAATTTGTAATTCAGTAAATACAAAAATATTCTTTGTTCTTAACTTCTATGATAAAATATCTAGCTTTCATTAATCAGGTAATCTTGTCGTACTTTAATTTTTATTGTAATTGTAATTTAAATTTAATATTAATTGTAATTTTATTGTTCATATTATAGTTGTAATCCCCTGGTAGAGGGGCAGAGAAGGTCTGACGGTCTTATCTCTACCAGGTTAAATAAATAAATACTACTAATATATTAATGATAATTACAAGATTCGCAAAGATTTGTTACTTATATAGTAGTATTAGTAGCATTTATTTATTTAACCTGGTAGAGATAAGGCCGTCAGGCCTTCTCTGCCCCTCTACCAGGAGATTGCAACTATAATATGAACAATAAAATTACAATTAGTATTACATTTATAATTACAATTACAAATAACATTACAATTAGTATTAAATTTACAATTACAATTACAATAAAATCAAAGTACGAAAAGATTACCTGACTAATTAAAGCTAGATAATTTATCATAGAGAAACAAAGAATATTTTATATTTACTGAATTACAAATTAAATCTAGAATAACAAAATTGTATAGCGATTAAATTACTGGATATTGAAATATTTTGTGATAGATTAAGGAAACCATTTACAAGAAATCAATTACTGACCAAGTGCCTAGTAAGTTTGCGTTTGAATTCCATTTTATATCGACAGTCCCTGATGCTAGCAGGTAACGAATTCTAGAGTCATGGCAGGGCTATTGTGGAAGAGAATGAGTATGAGGAGGTTCGATGGGATGGTATTGTTAGTGTTGTTTCATGACGAGAGCGTGTGTTCAGATTGTGGTGGAAAGAAAGGTAAGTGAAGCGAGACGACAGGTACGAAGGAATAGAAGAGTTCAAGATTTCGAAGAGAAAGAGAAGTGAATGTAAATTTATTTTCTTATCTAGTTTAAGCCAACCTATTGCTTCCAGGGATGGGGTAATATGATCATATTTACGAACATTGCTTACAAAACGTTGAAGTTTCATTTTGTTGTCGCTGGAGAGGTCAGTCAGTAAAATGTCCGCATAGTCGAAATAGGGAAATACAAGTGTCTGGATAAGGGACTTTTTTAAGCAAGAGGGGAGATGAACATTTATCCTTTTTAGCACATGGATAATAGAATATACTTTTCTGCAGGTTTCTGTGATTTGCATGTCCCAGTTGAGATTATTATCCATGTGAATGCCAAGATTTTTTACTGAAGAACTGAAAGGGATATGCACTGTACTTACTTTAACGGGGGAAATGTCGAGGTTAGATTGAAAGGAATATAATAAGTTATTACATAAAAATCCGGTCCCTACTTACGAGGTTCAAACCTGTCTTCGGACAATTGACTAAACAACAACAGTGATGTCAAATAATGAATTTCGATAGTCTTATGTTCACCTGTGGTTTCTTTGTAAAAGCAGGACTGAAATTTCTGTTTGTCTCGGCTTCCACGATGTAAATACATTACCTTGTACACCCTTGCGCCATCCTTTACCCTTTCTTATCTTATACAAGGTGTGATCGTTGTTTGCCCCTGCCTCCTACAACACTGACGTTTTCCACTGGTAGCATGTTCTGAATATAAATTTGAGGGGGGTGCGAGAAAGCAATTCTCTGCTATCTAGTGCCACACCACACCGCGGTTGTGTGTAGATCGAATCATGCATGCGTCTCGAATTTTCTGTGTTTTGTGTTTTTCAACGTGCTGTCATTTCGGATCGGCTCCAATGCATATGCATGAATATAGCGTTACGAGCTCATAATGTCACATGTCGTGGGAAGGTTCTCCTTTAAGAATGGACGCCTCATCGAAATACAGCTCTTGTGCGTCTCAACACAACGGTATGAAAGGGGAATGAGTAGAGATATATGTACACTGTCTCAAAACCGAGTGTAAAACTTTTAAAGATCTGATGTTAACGTCAAAATAAGACTAAAACGTCTTGTAATGCTCTTCTCAGAACGTTATACTGAAGACAGACTACAGTCACTAATCGCGATTATCGACCTAATCGCGATCAGGAGCTAAATCCTGTTTCCAGAACAAGATAATCGCGCTGAGCCACGGCCCAGTGCACGAAAGTAACATTTTAGTAATCTTTGGTTTCGAATCACCTTGATTTATATTATTAAGGAAGTCGTGATAGCTTTTTCTGTGGAATTTTGTTACCCCTTCCATTGTATTATATGAAATAGAAACGAAAATGAATGGCTAGAAAATGAATTTGTGCGAGATCGTGCGTATTTGCTTGGTTTCCGCACAAAACCAATCCGCGGAAAGTCTAAAATTCCACATTCAGTATTCCCAACCTAACACACATAACAATTTCCCTCTTCTTACCGCTTAAGTGACATATTGATTTTACTGCTTTAGGCTTTTAACATATTATTTTTAGAGACGTTCAATATAGTAATAATTATAAATTGGAAACTTACTACTGCAATTTCACCTAAATTGCACTGTTAATTATTGTTTTTTAATATATGCAAAAATTAAGTAAACTCTACAACTCCACTAAAGTTACTGCATTCGTGATGCAAGTAATATTAAGGAAGCCGTGAAAAAATCAACAAGATTCCAGACTCATCATGGCGGCTACTTTGAACGAAGGAGATGTGGATCTAATATAATATATAATATTGTTAAAATATTAAAATGAAAAATAAATAATTACATAACCTTACCGTTTGTTTTAAGTTCGCATTTATAGACTGGGGGAAAAAAGACAGATGTATATCACGGCCTGCTGGAGTATAGTAAACATAGAAAACATTTTAAAGCAACAATGTTGAAGATAGATATTTTTGTTTTGCAAATTTGCCGTCATTGAACAGAAACCAAGATGGAGATTTCATTGCAACTAATTAGAAATTCGTCTTCGCACAAAATAATGTACGATACATGAGCGGTATGTTTTCTTTCAATTCTCGGAAATTAAAAAAAGCTCAACTACGTTTCGCTTTTTCAAACTTTTCCTCGAACATGAAAACTTCAACATTCCGCTCTTGTAACGCATATTACTATTGGCTACTATTAGACGTAGTGGAGAAATTTAATGCAGATGTGAGAAAAGCAAAAAGAAATATATTAACAAATGACAGACGAACTATTGATATTTCATACATATAGAGAGCAATAGAAGGCTGCTGGAAGATGTTTCATTTCAATAAATAATGGATTGCAAACTGGAGCTGGTTTCTTTTTCAGATTTTCAATTTCAGTCTCCATTACGAAGCTATCGTTGAGGTTAGGGTTGATTTTAAAAATATGTTTTATTACAAAATAATATAAATTTTTGGCATGATATAAATTTTATAGGTTATAAAATCTCTTTTCAAAATAATATAAATAGTAATGATATAAATTGTATCAGTTTAAATTGTAAAGCATATAATTATTTTAACAAATAAATTCCCATATCAAGCTGCAAGAAACAAAAAAAAAAAAAAACATTTTGGGAAAAAAAACAATGAACAAACATCAAAAGAAAGTATGAACTTTATGTGTTGTCCAGGAGGGAAACAAACATATACGTATATAGGCTACATGGAGAAAATTGTTTCCTCTATGGTAATTCAGTTGTTGACCAGACGGGACCTAGTGTGTCACCACATTTTCGGTAATCGCGATTAGCGATTGTAGTCTGTCACCAGTATTAGCCTCGGTAGCTTAATGTTTAACGTGCTTGCCTCTGAAAGCAAGGTACACGGATTGGATCCTGGCTGAGATGGATAGCGAAATCCAAAGTACCACCACACCTAATGAGAAAGTAGGCTTGTTGTCCCATGTAGTAGATTTACATCACTACATGCAAAATGGTTCCGCGCTTTATCTGCGTGGTGTGAGGAGTCATGCCTTGGACTAGCATTGAGAAATGAACTCTGGTTCGAGTCCTGACGGAGGATGAAGTTTTCTTGTGACTTTTTGGCCAGTTTGTAGGACCGGTGCCATATAATAAAGCAGCATGTGCTATCACATAAATGACATATAAATTTTTTAATATAAATTTGGTTTCAAAATCCGTCATAATGGAAATGTTTCTGAGAATAAAAGGCAATCCTTTGACGGTGGAGGATTAGAAATAACAGTAGAGTAGTGTGCCTGAGAACAGACTGGCAACCTTTCGACGGTGGAGTGAGGCAAGGTCGTCACGCATTGCCTGGATTTACAGTACAGCTCATTGTCTAGGAATCACTAATCCTACCTTTGTCCTTTGGCTAAAGTTGAAAGAAGCTTAGGGCCGACTGTATAAATAATTTGATCTTAGATCAGAGGTTAAATTGTTCCTCGTTCTAGCTGAACTTGGAATTTTGTGTTGTATAAAGTCTAATCTGAGATTAATTTGTCTTAAACTAAAGTCAACTTTGACTGAAGAAATTTCTCCGATTAAGTTAGATGATCCAAGTTCAGTTATTTCTTTTCTTTTTGAAATATACGAGTGGCATATTGTGCAAAAAGAATAACCATTATTACTAAAATTAATACATAACGTGTGTATATATATCTATATATATATATAGATATATATATATATATATATATCTATATATATATAGATATATATATATATATATATATATATATATATATATATATATATATCTATATATATATATATATATGTTTTCAATTTCTTGTCTTAATACACAAACATTCTTATATTTTATAAGGCTGTATCGTGTTCAGCAGTATCAAATAACATAACCTATAATTATATTATGTTTATAACAACCATTAATTATTAATGGATATGATAGGTAGGCCTACATTCATAAATTTTCAATTAACTGTATTACTGAACGATGATTGTCGTTTTATAAAGCTTTATTATGTTTAAAAGTATCAAGCACCATAACACGATAACAATTTGGAAAAGGGTCAATCCTCTTTTTGTCCGCCATTATTTACATTGCACAAAACAAACCAGTGTCTCCAACAGAGTGTACGGAAAGTCGCCAAAAAGTAGTTGGAAAGTCGCCAGATTTCTCATTATCAACAAAGAAAGATTAAATTTTGTCACTATGGGGTATTAAAAAGGTCGCTAAATCCCTATTTAAGCAATTTAAAAGTTAAAAGAAATTGCCATTGAAAAAGAGTTAAAGTCGCTAAATTGGCAACACTGAACAAACCTGTACAACATGGCCCGCGCATCACACACTTCATCTGTTTATGCGATGTTGCCAAATCCTTTTCACGTGAACTTAGATTGCATTTGAAGCAAGGTAATTTGATCGCGGAAAAGTTTTATACAATAGAAGTGTCTGAACTCGGTTCACTTTCCAATCTTCGATCAAAGTTGATCTTTAATCAGAGAGCTTTATACAATTTTATTGAGCCTTAGAATATTGTTCTCAACACATTCTTTCAATTTTAAACAAGAAGGTCTGACTTAAAATAAGAATTTGTCAGGATACAAGGTTCATTAAAATATTAATGAACTTTTTAATTATTCGAGTCGGGACCAACGTTTTAGGCTCACTATAGCCGAATGTTCACTATAACCGAGTTCACTGAGGATATTTTAATGTGTATCAATTTCATTCTGAACATAGATTGAATGGAATGTAATTTTTCACGAACTCTCATAATAGACTAATAAGGTAATAGGCCTATAACGTAATCACTTTTTTTTAACTATACAATTACTGAGATATTGTGAGATAAAAAACTGGATCTTATAACGAAAACAATTTTATTTTATTAATTTACTTTATATTTAATAACATATTCTTCTTCTCGTTTTCTCAATTTGAAGAGCTGTACATCAGAAGACTCCTACTAGAAGCGATTCAATTTTGGCGCTTTGTCTTGCACGCCACCCAAGTCAAACATGTCTTCATGGTGAGGTAATACGTTTCAGAAATGAAAAGAGAATACACACTAATGAGGTTGCATTCAGCGATGTCGGCAAGACTCGTTCTATAAGATTTCTTTAACAATACCGCCATTAACACACAACCTCTAATATGGACCAGTTATTTTTATCATTAGT